>CM076581.1:1551136064-1551579347 GCA_034641835.2 Pinus albicaulis | reverse complement strand
ACGTTGGCGAAAAAACCCATGTTTTAGTTTTTCTAAATTCATCTCCGTTTGGCCAAATCGTGCTTTCAAAGTTTGGTGTTTTTCTCTGTTTTGCGTTTTTCTGTTTTGTCCTCTGTTCGTTTTCTTTCAGGTTCGGCTATAGCTGCATCAATTCTCTGCAAATACTTGTTCTTTGGGAAACCTTCCAAATCAGATTTGTCTTTGCAAATATTGCCCATGCTTATCCTTCACCTAAGCATTCTTTAGTTCAATCAAGGCACGTTTTGCCTCTTTAAATTTTTATTTTTTTTCAATTTCAATGCCTTGTTCTCTTACATGTGGCTGTCTTATGAATCTCAAGGAGCGTTTGGTGATGGTAGGCGGCATTGGCAAGGCTGACAGGCCTGATATAATAAAAGGAATTGGCATTGATAGGTTTGAATGGCGAGAGATTTGCACAAAGGCCTCACAAATTCTTTCAGGGATTTGGGGAATTTTGATGATGTTTTCAGCTCAAATCCTAGAGGTTGATAATGCTGTCATAAGCTCTAAAACACTGCAACCTAGCAGCCTTACAGCATCTCTAACTCCATCATTTTCAACTTCTACCTGATTTTCATTATCAGAAGCAAAAAAAATCTGATGTTTCCGAGCCATAATACAACTCCAAGCATCGTAAATGGTTGAATTTTTATGCTTTCTGTTAAGAGTAATTCATTTTTTTCCAAAATGCCATGGCCTTTTTATTTTTGTTTATGTTTCTGTTTTTCAATTTTTTTTTTTTAATTTGTTTTTGTTAATAAAATTATATGTTATATTTTTAAAAAAATTAAAAATACACATATAAATTTTACTAAGCAAAATGATTTGATTTTTTTTTTTTTTTTTTTTTTTTTGTTAATAAAATTTACACATGTTAAATTTTGAAAAATTAAAAATATACATATGTAATTTACTAAACAAAACAATTTATTGAATTTTTTTTTTTTAAATGATTTTGTTATTAAAATTATATATATATATATATATTTTCAAAAATAAAAATATACATATATATCTTAGTAACAAAACAATTTAAATTTTTTTTTTTCATTTTTTATTTTTTTTTTCATTTTTATTTTAATTGATTTGTTTAATAAAATTATGTATGTTATATTTTCAAAAATTTAAAAATACACATATATATTCATTAAACAAAACAATTTATTAAAATTAAAGTTTTTCATGAAAACAATTTTTTTTTTTTTTTTTTTTAATTGTTGAATCAATTGAAATGATGAAGTTTTATTTTGTCTCCTTTTTGTTTTTTTCACATAACAATTTTTTTCTGATCCTCCAGATCACACAAAGTGCAGGAGGAGAGCATACTCAAGAATTATTAATTTTTTTTTTACATAACAATCCTTTTTCTGATCCTCCAGATCACACAAAGTGCAGGAGGAGAGCATACTTAAGAATTATTAATTTTTTTTAGATGTAAGAAATAAGGCTACCTAGTTACACTTCCCCGGCAACGGCGCCAAAATGTTTGGTCAATTTAGTGTGTCTTAAATTGCTAACATAAATTATCAACCAGGGATTCGTAAGCTGACGAAGTGTGGCGCACTATATGTGCAAGATAACCTATCTCTTACTTTTTTTCGTTTTTGGATTTTTATGAAATTCTAAAAGACAGGTATGGTTATGGATATTCAAGGCAATGATGTCCTTTATAATGATTTACCAACTTGAAACTGAAAAAGGAATTTGAAACATACAATGACAAAACTTGAAAGGAAATGAAAATGTGCTACTAAAATGAAAAAGGTGCGGCTAATCTAATAAATCAAAACGGTGAACTAGTGAGCATGAAACCAAACTATTCTTGCTGTTGTCTAAACACAAAAGAAACTATGCTGAAAGAAATCCAAAAGTTGCAATAAAGTAAATCTAAATCAAATTACATCAACTTGTCTTCTGATCCCTCATCATTAGTCCAGCTATGATTTTCGGAAGTAACCATAAACAACTTGAGTAACTGATATCTAACTTGTAGAAAGTAAAATAATATCAAACCACACATTCATAATTCAATCCCTCACCATCAGTCCAGCTGTGGCTTTCGGAGGTAACTGAAGATGTCATGCACAATTTAATATTTCTAACTTGCAGAAAGGAAACTAATATCAAACTACACATCCAAAATTCAATCCCTCACCATCAGTCCAGCTGTGGCTTTCGGAGGCAACTGAAGATGTTATGAGCAATTTAATATATCTAACTTGCAGAAAGGAAACTAATATCAAACTACACATTTCATAATACAATCCCTCACCATCGGTCCAGCTGTGGCTTTCGGAGGCAACTGAAGATGTTATGAGCAGTTTAATATATCTAAATTTGCAGAAAGGAAACTAATATCAAACTACACATTTCATAATACAATCCCTCACCATCAATCCAGCTGTGGCTTTCGGAGGTAACTGAAAATGACATGAGCAATTTAATATATCTAAATCTAACTACTGAAGTAAATGTGCAAGACTGAAATAAACAAAGCAATACCGGAATTAAACAAAAAACTAAGAAAAAATAAATTAACAACAGAACAATATTGATTCCATGTCATTAGTCAAAAGATATGCAAATGCCCGGGCTGCCATGAAAAATTATGCTAAAATCTATGATTTCAGAAAGCAATCTAAGTAAGGAAATATGACAAAACAGAATTGAAAGCAACTTATCTAGAAAACATGTAAAAGCCTCCTTGGATAGCAGGGGCCCTCTGCTACCAATTTGGTGAAGTCCTTCAGCTCCTTAAAGTTTTAATCAAAACAACATCAAAGAACTGAATTTCTCTATTAAAAAGAACTCACAAATCTACATCCCATTCCATCTTGAACTTAGTTACAAATCTACTTCTTCATTACTTTCTCATTACTTTCTCATTACTTATGATAGGAGAAAGCTTCTCCTATTTATACAAAATATGAGGAGTCATCTCATTAATGGGAGTCCATGAATCTCTCCCTCCATCTCTAGAGTTACAATCAAAATAGGAAATGACAAGACACATGTCTTTCTAGAGTTTCAACACAACTAAGAAATGAGACACATATCCTCTTAGAGTTTCAATACAACAAGGAAGTGAGACACATATCCTCTTGATCCCATGATCTTCTCCAACCAAATTCGAATTTGGCCTTAGAGTGCCACATAAGGGTCTTCTAGAAGTCTCCTTTTGACCTACACATGTCACAAAACTCATAACACATATATAGATATATGAAACTATGTTAATTTTCTAATTTCTAATCATAAATTCTCTGAAAATACATAAAATATATAACTTTGGAAAACAAGGATCCTAACCCATATATTTATGAAAATGGTTACTTGATGTAGGGTTTTAGGTCAAATGGTTATGAAATAAGAGCTAAATGGTTATGACATAATGGAAATATGTATGAATATGGAGAACACTTTTGAGACTCAACAAGGACTGAGGATCTCCGTGCACACAGCCAGCAAAAGTCCTAACTAAATAACCTAATCCCAAATCTAACAGTTCGCACTTAGCATCAATCTCTATTCTTTCCTCCCTTTATAACCCAAAATTTCCTTCTATTTATTATGATCTAGCCTAATCTTTCCTGTGGTCCGCAAACCATGGTTTGGACTCTAGGTCTACCCTTTGACCCATTACAATGCTTTCGGGGCTTTGACCCACCTCAAAACCCCTGCGCTAGACTAAATATAATAAAAAATATACAAAAATATTCAGAATTGTCCCAATTTGCAGCCGTTGGAGGACCCTTCTCCAACAGTCCCCCAACATAATCTTGTGACTCATCCCGAGTCATTGTGGTGTTGGGGTCTTTGCCTACACCTGTACAGTTACTCCAGTCATATAGTCATTTGATCCGATATGGTTTGAGCCAACTACCATTGACATAACCTGGTAGCATATCGTCATGCAGGGTAGCTAGCATAACAGCTCCACCATCCGTGATATCCTTAACTGTGTAGGGGCCGAGCCAATGCTGTCGGAACTTTCCAGGATGCTTTGCAAATTGGCTATCATATAAGAGGACTAGTTCGCGCTCCGCGGAAGTCTTTTGGCGAATATGTCGATCATGTCAGGCTTTATCGCGCACCTTCTGGACTTGCTGATGAAAATTCGCAAGAAACCGATATTCCTCCAAAGCCAAAAGCTGCGCCAATCGTTCCTCCATGATTTCAGGTTCTGCCATATTTGTAGATGCTACGATACGTAGACTAGGAACAATATATTCCATGGGCATGATGGCTTCTTTACCATAAACCATCCTGAATGGGGTTTTCCTTGTTAGCTTCTTGCAGGTCATTCGATAGGCCCAGAGGACCGATGGAATGTGCACATCCCAATCGCTGCGATCAACACTACATACCTTCATCAGTGCATGCTCTAATATTTTATTAAAAGCATCAACCATGCCGTTGGCCTGTGGGTGATATGGTGTGCTCTTTTTGTGGTGGATTCAGAACTCATCAGTCAAAGCCTAGATTGTTTCATTAACAAAGTGTGTACCTCTATCGCTCATGAGGATCCTTGGACGTCCAAATCTGGTTAGAATGTGCTCGAAGATGAAATGCGCGGTGATATCCACACTACAATATTTTACGACTTGTGCTTCCACCCACCTAGTTACATAATCAGTGGCAGTAATAATGTAGCGTGCATCCTTCTTTTTTTCAGGTGGGTTGATCAACCTAATGAAATTTATGGCCCACTTATCAAATGCTTGTAGAGCCATTTGTGCCTAAAGGGGCATTTCATCCTTGCGGGACGACCTCCTTGTTCATTGACACGTATCACATGCTTTACAATAATCTTGTGCATCACTATGCAGGGTTGGCCACCATAGCCCAGCTCCCAAGACCTTTTGCGCCATTGCTTTTCCTACGTAGTGACGTCTTGCTACTCCATCATGAGCTTCTACCAAGTGTTGACGAGAAAATTTGTCCAGCCAACAGTAAGGGATCTCCCCGGTAAAAAGTCCCAATTAGACCTTAAACCGTTTGGAGTAGGGATCCCATCCGGGGTGTGGGTCCGGTTACCACTTAAGACGCCTTCCCTTCTGGTCTCAAAAGAACCTGATTAAACCTGCGGACACACACTCATTCATAGGATACGAAGTACATGATTGATGCACAGAACATGACTACAACACTGTGCGTAGCAAGAGAATGAATAAAACACATACGTCCGAAGAGATGCAGTTAACGGCACGTCTTTGGGGTCATGCTTGCAAGGTATCTTACCACAGAAGAAATAGTTCTTAATGGCAAGATACCTTCTTACTACCGAAAGATAAAACGAAATGCTAATAGACAAAGGTATTAACATCCATTTAGAAAGCGATAAAACTGAACATCATCAACACAAGCATAGATAAACATGATGCATAAATGATGTTATTAGAAATGCAGTTTCATTAATCACAGGATGTTCTGAAACTGTTCAAGAAATGCACATAGTGCTGTCACAGCAAAATACATCATCCGACAAAGGGGTTTTAGCAAGTATTCGCATTCATATGCATGAGAATATGGTCTTTCAATACAATACAATGTAGCTCTTGAGTCTTCCAAAAAGAAAAAGCCCCTATACAAGCTCCCGTAGGAGTATTTATAATGCCAAAACTGCCCGTTGGGTTTCCTTGACTGTTCACCTTCTTGACCGTTGGGTTGCCTTGCGACCCATTCCTTTTGCGACCTGCGACCTGAGCCGCTGTTGCGACCTGCAACCTGGCTGCTGTTGCGACCTGCGACTTGGCTGCTGTTGTGACCTGCGACTTGACTGGGTCGCGGGGTTGCAGGTTGTAAGAGAATTTCCAAGATGCGACCTTGCGACCTTGCGACTAGGTCGCTGAGTCGCAGAGTCGCAAAAGGTGGAAAAAACATAGATATGCGACCTTGCGACCTTGCGACTAGGTCGCTGGGTCGCTGGGTCGCAAAAGGTGGAAAACCGACGAAATGCGACCTTGTGACCTTGCGACTAGGTCGCTGGGTTGCAGGGTCGCAAAAGACAGAAAACCGAAGGGGTGCGACCTTGCGACTTTGCGACTAGGTCGCTGGGTCGCAGGGTCGCAAAAGAGGAAAAACCGAAGATGTGCGACCTGCAACCTTGCGACTAGGTCGCTGGGTCGCAAGGTCGCAAAAGGTGAAAAAAAACGAAGATGTGCGACCTGCGACCTTGCGACTAGGTCGCTGGGTCGCAGGGTCGCAAAAGGTGAAAACCGAAGATGTGCGACCTTGGCATATCTGCGAGTTGTAGTCTTCTTTCGGTGGATGTGGCCGGGTGCTCTCGAACATAAAGTGCTTTCTTCGGAGACTCATGGAGATGCGCTTGTTTGAACAGGTCCTACTGTTTGCTGGGGAAAGCATTTTCTCTTTGTGCAAACTCGAAGGTTCTTCCTGCAATAAAATAACAGAGGTCATAGATTGAATGATAATAATGCTAAGGGCATTTTAATTAATTTACGAAAGAGAAAACAATGAATTTAGACCCCTGTGTGGTCAAGATTTTATCAGAGATAATGGCATGTGCAGGCTTTCTCTGTCAGGATCATCATCTTCCGCACGCATGAGGTTCTCTTCATTCACGTTCTCATTGTTCGCTATAGGTCTTCACTAAGCTCTAAGTGTTTGCAGAAGAAACTATTGATAATATCGAAGACTTTATGTTCATGCCATCTCCTGCTGAATGCTATCCTAGCAGGTCAGGCAAATGGCAATAGCCGTTCAAGTGATCAACGGATTTGCTGGTGTCCAACCCTACGACTTGGCCACCACAGGATAGCATAGTCGCTGCTACACAAAGCTTCATGCAACATCGACATAGCCTGTGTGTAAAGGTTATGGCATCCGCGTGCATTTCAACACATACTCCTTTTGTCATTTACATCTTCACTCTTTCTTTCCAAGTGCGCTGGCCGCCAATGGATGCAAAACACCTTAGATCGAGAATTATCCACACCGCGTTTTCCTAGATTTGCATCCCTGTTCCTGCTATGGACCATAAAACACCTTTGGTTTCAATTAATAGTTTCATCTTCATACCTGCTATGTTACACTCGGTTTTAGCCCTTGACTCGAGGGAAGGGCAATGGTGTGAATTAGGACAAACCGAATAGCTATTAGCGTGAATTGAAACCTCGTGAATTTAGCTCCACCGCTCATATGATTGACATAGCGGTTAGCCTCTCTTGCAGAAATATGCATCAATATCTCTTCGATCAAGTAATTTTGTCTCTCTTGAACAGCAGAACGCAGGAGCAACCATGAATTGAGTCATCGCCTCTGTATACAGACAGTCACTCTGAGAGTCAAATTGAACCACTTGAAAGATACCTCTGAAGTACAACGTACACTGTTCGCCTATATGAATTTAGCGCTCGAAGATTAGTCTATACTGGAATTATCAATCATGCACGAGAACTCATCCATTATTCAGCAAAAAGGGCGCCCGGTCCTGAAAACAAACTCTTAAAATTGTAACTATGCAGGGCTGCACTCGTAAATACGTTAAGATTTGTTGTTATCCTTTCTGCCAAGCGTTAATCGATTCGTGGGCATGGTAAACCTTCTCGGGCAGGCCTGCATGCATGGCGAATCTGCGGCAGGGTCTACGATTGCTGAATGGAGGACCATGCGCGTTACCTTAGCGCGTCTGACCGATTACTATATTTGTTTCTTTTTACTGCTTTCACTGAGCATTACAGCGTTTAACTGATCCTCAATCCACGCGAAAAAAAAATGGTATGTATAAGGTAAAGCGCAGTCATGGATAAGCATGCAGCCTCGATTATAATTATTTGGAGCCCATGCCATAAAAACCGCCACGATATCTGCATTCATGTCGCAACTTTCTCCAGCAGGGCCGTGACTCTGCACCGCTGACAGCAAATGGCTGTGAGTCTTCGTGCTTTTTACAGCTCTGCTTCGCTTCGCCCAAAAATAGCACTGTATATTACTGCAGTTGCATTGCAGGTTCATTATAACATTTCACCCCATGCTTTGAACGTAAATTTGTTTTATTTTGACCGTTATACATACATGCATCCTCTCCCAAAGTTTGGCATGGATTAAACTACGGCATAAAACACTTGGGCCCATCGAAACATGCCTCGTGTGCTTTGCTTGGCAATTTTATACAGTTGTGCAGTCTTACGTGGTTTGCACCGTTTAAAACCGTGGTTATGATGTGTCGGGATAATTATGGAATTCTGCTCCATGTTCCATGCTTGAGTTGGCAGTTGACTACCATGTATTACGTTGGCTCCATGCAATACAAATATTTAACAGTTGGCTCCACGTTAAAACGCAATTTTCGACCAAACATTATATATCTGTCTTCAAAGAATAAAACTCGAGCATAGGTGTGATCCGTGTTCGCTCATACGTTTGACCGTTGTGCTATACCCACTCCAACGTCGTGGTAAGTTGGAAAGTTGATGCCATGCATATATATGTACGTGTACGTTGGCTCCATGCAACGTGTCTACTCCTTGTGTGCGCCAAACATAAGGTTGACCAACATATGCGTGCCCTACGTGGATCGAACTTGCACCATGAAACTGCTTGCACCCATGGTAACGCAGCATTCATACGTGTCTGCTCGGCAATCTTATATGGTTGTGAAACTGTATGGGATTTGCGCCGTATAAAATGTAGTTACAACGTAAATATGGCACGTTGGGCTCCATGCACGACTTTGGGCCGTTAAATATATATAAATATATCTTTTCTAAAGATTCAAACTCCGCCCCATGCTTTAAACCTTTGAAACATGTTTAAGAATATGCAATTCGCACTCCAACCTTGGATTACCCAATGTAACTATTTACTCATAACCATCGAACTTTGCACTCACTTCAACGTGCCATGGTTATCATAATATGTCACGCACTCCGCGCCATGTTCTACACCAAGATTTTCAACACAAGTTGAACAACTCGGCATAAACACATTCGAGCCCAATAGTAATGTTCTTCATATAGTTTTGTATGATTTTGATCTCCCATATGGTTTGGAAACTATATGTATTCGCGCTTTAACTCAATGTGTTAAAAAATGTCACCTTGGTCCATGGATTTGAAACCACCTGAATTCTGCCTTGGTTTAATTGTACTAAACCATAACTTTGGTCCACACATTGGCGCCTGCCTTGTAGCTTGGGGTTTGACAACAAATTGCTTCTCAAAGGTACATTTAGATATTTGAAATTGCGCCAACACTATTAATGCACCCATTTCCTGAACAATCATCTCTACCTCTGTACTTTGATGGATGAGGAGGTACTGAAAGGAGCAAATTCAAACTGAATCACCAAATTGACAGTGATGACCTCTTCGATGCTTATCAAGACGCATTTCAAACTCGTGAACCATTTCATTTAACTGTGGAAGATAGAAGAAACCCCTTTTGCTGTGTCATTGTCTTGCCAACATCAAAATGTGCGTTCTTGAGATGGCACCTCCGTTAATGACGCGATAAACCCTTATCTTTTAATATCAACGGGTTTATCATAAGATTTTCCTGGTGCCCAGTGCCTCCTTGTTTCTTTGAGTGAATGAACACACGACACATCATCATCCCTCTGAAAATTTTAACTTGCTCTTTCATCACACTTGTGGGTGCATCCTTGTCATTGAGCTTAATCTTATTCCCTCAGTGCCATGACAATCATTGATGAGTTTATTTGTCGGGGATTGACCTGCATAAACACATCACATTAATTAGTTCATAGTTATTCTTCGTGAAAGGTGTCCCTAGATAAAACATATGAGACCAATGAGCATAAGAGAGGTATTCAAACAACTTGCTTAATGACCCATGGCGAGGGAGCTATTAATGATCGATACAAGACAGGTTTCTATTCAAACATATGCATGTCAATCTTATTACATAAGGCGTGACTGCGATAAGCGTGTTCGGGTGTACGCTAGATGATCCCTCCCGCATATGACGTGATTGCAGCAACCGCATATGATCATGATGGTGAGAAATCTCATGAGGGGTTGGGGATAGGTCGGCGGGATGTCGTTGACTGCAGGTTAGGTGAAAGACTTTAACGCCTAGGCGAGCAGAGGGGGAACCCGAAATTTTAAATATACCCAAAATTTTGGGTGGTGTTGTAGCGGCTACAACACCAAGATAGTGTTCCTTTCGTGCTGAAAAATATACCGTCGTAATACTTCATCTGCTCCCATCTTATACAAGTGAACTACGATGATAGTAGAATATGTTGCTCGAGTGACTAGCTCTTTCTTCTACTGTACAGAGTACTCTGGGGGTGCCATTCCTGTAGTCAAGAACCGAATGATATCCGTGAAGTGGACATCTACTACCTTAATGGAAAATAGTTGCGCATTAGGCAACCCAGCTTCTAATTCATTTGGCTCTTCTCTACTCTCTATTCGGGATAGGTGATCTGGCCTCAAGTTCAACTTCCCAGCTTGACGATGATTTCAAAGTCATATTCCTGAAATAGCAGCAGCCATCGGCATATTCCCCCCCCCCCAACACAGGTTTATTTACCGAGTACTTCAAAGCTGAATGGTCTGTGAACATCTTGAAGTTTCCTCCTAGCAAGTAATGTCGATATTTCTACAAAGCGTAGACCATTGCCAACCCCTCCCACTCTATGGTGGAGTAGTTGTGTTCTGCACTATAAAGTTTCCTACTTGCGAAGGCAACCAGATGGTCAATATCTCCTTCTCCCAGCTGCGATAGGAAAACCCTGAGGACAATGCCCGACGCATCGACATGAACATGGAAGGCCTTCTCCCAATCAAGAAAGATGAGAATAGGTGCCGAGACCATCTTTTCCTTTAGTAATTCGAAGCTCTTTTGGCATTCGTCATTCCAAAAGAATGACACATCCTTCTTGAGAAATTGTTCCATGGGGGTTGTAATCAACGCATAGCCTTGAATGAATTTCCTGTAGTTGCCTGTGTGTCCAAGGATCAAGCACAGTTGTTTCTCCTTGGTTGGTACTAATAGGTTTACGATAACAACTATTTTGGCAGGGTCTACCATCAGTCACTGCCGACAAACTATGTGGCCGAGCAAGATTTCGAAAGGTATGCAGAAGATACACTTCTTGATATTTAGCGATATCTGGTGTTTTTGGCAGGCATCCAACATCATGGGGAGGCTCGACATGTGCGCCTTTACCAGGCTGAAGATAGTCCAGCCATCAAAATATACTTCGAGGAACTTGTGGATGAACTCCTTGAATACTGCGACCACCACCCTGGAGGAGATAACAGGGGAATTTTTGAGCCCAAACGGCATGACAGTATACTCAAAAGATCCCCATTCAGTGGCAAACATGGTTTTGCTACAGTCCTCCAGTGAAATTTTGATCTTGTGGTATCCTGAGAACCTGTCCGTAAAAGAGTATGCTTCCTGTCCTCCCACGCTATCTAAAATTTCATCTGAGAATGGTGTCGAGAATGGATCATGAACGCAAGCATCATTTAGTTTGTGTAGGTCCACACAGATCCGAATCTCCCCCTTAGTCTTCTTCTCCTGAATCACCATTGGACTGACCCAGTCTGACTGTTCAACAGGTTCGATGATACCCGCAGCCAACATTTTATTGAGTTCCTCTCTGACCTTTTTCTTACACTTGGGGTTCAACCTATAGGGTCATTGTTTTACGAGCCGCACATTGGGTTTGAGAGTGGTATGCATGATTCCCAAGTCCCCCGTGATCCCCTTCAACTCTGAGAACTTTGTTGGGAATAAGTCCTGGTATTCCATAAGCAATTCAACCACTTTTCCTATTGTCTCTTCATCCCAGCAGTCCCCAATATTAGCCATCTTAGGGTGCTCTTTTGTTCCAATGTTTACCTTGCACAACTTGAGCAACTTAGTGACATCGATTTCTTGTAGCAGAGGTCCTTCAACGACACGCTCCCCTTCTGACTCCGAGATAGCAACAGACCGTGGGTCATTTTCACCGACCTCCCTTTCCAAGCTGCGAAAATGGATAATATCTTTCATATGTGCCTCCCAGGTCGGTGTCCTGGATGCTGCAGAGGAGGTGGAATTACCAAACACAAATGTGTATATGTATTGTAGAGTTCATCAAGTGCCTCAGAACTCCATATCGGTTCGAATGTTTTTATGAAGTCACTTGTCAAAGCTTCTCAATGGTGGGTGCACTGATGGAGCTCCGCATCCAGGTACCATGCAGTAGGGATTGGCCCCAACGTATGAACGAACAAATGAAACCACTCTTCCATAGTTCGGTCGCCCCATGCCTTTATCCATGCATACACGTGTTCCTGCGGATTTCCTAGGCCAAGGAACATCTTGACTCGTACTATCGCTGATGTCTCAAATCGTAGGAGCATCATATCTCGACAATATTCCCATTCTTGGAATGATTCTTTATGTGTATCCCACCATCTTGCAGGGGTAGCCTGCATAGCCAAGTTAAGGGCCCATAACCTTCATTCTCTGGGAACTTCTGCTTCAAATGTCAGTAAAAATTCCCTAATGTTATCAGAACCATCAAAATAGGGTAGGTCTCTTACCTATGATGAAATGTAGTGGATATTCAAGGCATCGCAGATTAGAGGCCTTATGTAACTGAGTATTCCAGTGCTCTATTTCCTCGTCGGAGTCGGAGAAGTATTTACTATCCTTTTCCCAGCAGAGTACTCCACCAGCCGTGGGGTTGATCCAATCCTCATCCCGTAATCAACTTATAAATTTGATCCACCTCCTCTTCGTCACGCACTGGTTCTGTGTATCGTTCACCCTTTGAAGGATCTAATGGTACTATCACCCTTGTACCATTATTCTCAAACAACATGCTTCTCTTCTTTAGGTTGATGATACCACCCATATCTATGGCCCAGTCCAACCCTAAGAGCGCAGGGTAGGGGTCTGCATCTTCTACAACCTAAATTACTTCAAAATTAGCCTGGACCTTGACCCCTGCAATATCTACCATAATTTTCGACAGCCTCCCCAAGGGTATGAACTTCTGTTGATTAGCCATGTGCAGCTGGATAGTGGACCATTCCAACTTTGGTTCGCCCATTCGTTGCCAAGTCTATTTAGGTAATACATTCGCATCCGACCCCAAGTCCAAAATGACCTGATCCATTTCGTAGTCACCGATTTGTGCTGTCAACCGCATCTCCCTACTAGTGTGTTTCTTATATCTGTATAGTTTGTGCACATCCCTAATTTCTGGGGGTAGGTTCGGTCATGCTGCGCAACTATCTAGTAATGCCTAAAGATTCTCTACAGCTTTTGGGTTGCACAACAACTTGATACATGCCTGCAAGAAGGGTCTGACCTCCTCATTTTCCTTAAGGTTCACCGGTGGCTAAGAAGTACATGCCTCTACCTCAGCAAAATCCTTGCGATCTGCGATAAATGTTTCCTTTTCTCTGCTTAGGTCCAAACCCTCTTGTTTGTCAATCGCTTTATGGATCAGAGATTCGGTCACAGCCTTCTCTTCGGGTCCTCCGATATCCATTCCACTGCATGTTACCACATTTATGCTTGGATATTTGTCTCATAAATCAACCTGAACCCTCTACACATTTTGCATAGGTGTTGGCTGCTTTTCTTGCATCCTTGCTATCAATATTGGACAATCTTCAATTGCATGGTCCAACTGTCTGCAGTACTGGCAGGACTATTTTGTAGGGTTCGAAAAATCCGTTGCATAGTTCCCTACTTCTCCATAGTTATAACAGATCAATTTCCCTAGGCCCCGACCAGCACTTCCACCTCGACCTCCTCCCCTGCCCCTAGCCAGGGAGCTGCCTATGCCTGCAGGAGATCTTGGTGATGTAGGATCTGCTTTTACCCTATATAAGTTTCCTCAATCTGTCATTAGATCATAAGTATGACAGTTCTGCTCATCATGTCCTACTGACCATTGTTGCTTCAGTTCTGGGACATACGCACCTAGGCGGGGACAATGGTTCGTATCATGCAGGCCGTCTACGCAACAATCATCGCACCACAACGCAGGTCCGCTTGAGCCTGGACGTAACGTACTAGGTCCTCCGCTTGAGCCTGGTCACAGCAGACTAGGTCCTCCTACCTGCATATAGTCTGTTAATAGAGGGCAGTTATCCTTGGTGTGACCATTCACCCTGCATCGTATGCACCATCTATCAGGGCTAGCCTCTTCCCCTTTCTCCTTTCGTAGATTCTAGATCTCCATTTTCATCGCTTCCATTTGTCCTTGGATCTAATAGATGCCCATCTAGGTATCATCCTTTGGTGTAGCTTCTAGCTTCATCACGTCCTCCAAGGCTTTTTCCTGCGATTCGAAAGTTTGGTGACCCATAGGTACATGCAGGTGAGGCAATAACATGGTGGTGAACCATTTCATGTGATGTCTATCATCGTACTGAAATCCTCCTTCTCTGATCACCTTCTTTAGTCGTTGATCGGCCTCCCACACAGACTCAGTAGGCCCTTGCTTGAAATCCTTTAGATCCACCACTATTTAAGAGTAAGCCTTCGGCTTCTTGAACTGTTGTTTCAACGCATCCTTAATCTCTTCAATGGTCACATTGGCATGCTGGCTGATGTACCCCATGTACCAGTCCAAGGATCTTCCTTCCAAGGTCAGGGACAATTGCGCCCTTTTCATCGCATCACTAGCTACGTTCTGCGTAGTCCATACCGATCTTGCGACAAACCAGAATTGCTCCATATCTTCATCTCCTACACCCCTAAAGGTAAGTAACTTCATATGCATGGCCATGTCGTCTTCCAGTGGTGGCGGCAGAGATGTAGGTGAATTCTTACCCCTATGCTGATTTGAGAGTGGTGTGGCTGGAGGGCTCTGTGCAGCTGCTTCTCTCGCTAGAATGTAGATAGATCTATCTCCTTCCTGGTTGGTCTGATAGTATTTCTCACTTTTTGTCATGCTCCTATCTAGATCAAAGGTCATTCGTTCGGTGTGGCTACACAAAATACTCTTTTCGCACAGTAATATTTTAATCAGTAGTGGTAAGGTCCTTAGAAACTTACCCCAGAAACCCTTGAATAATCTTCGCTCCGCTTCAGAGTATGAGACGAACTGATCGATGGAAAATTCTATTACGAATCCTCCTAGTACACTGTCCACCCAGTGATCTACCGTGCAAGTGATGGTGTTATCAGTTTTTTCGAGTTGTTGGATCAATTCAGGGGTCCACTGCCTAACTCGCTCGTCCTTCCAACACTTCTGAAATTCGACCAACCTTGCGAGCCACTCCTGGAGCTCGATCGCAATAGTTACAAAGAATATCTCATAGATCTCTGTGAAAATATACTTATTCTTCCACTCTTCGATGGTCAACTTCGTACTATGGTTTTCTTTTACTGCGAATTACTAAATTTGTTGTTTGAACCATTCATCAATTTATTTACTTTCAGGTTTCCAATAAGGCCTTAGCATTACCAAATCCCTCTCTCAAAATGCTCTCAGTCCTGGCAACGGAACCATTTTTTGGCTCAAGGGGTCCTAACCTAGGTTCGAAGGTCAAGGTTTGCCAACAACCCCTATAATACTCACCCTTTCGGTAGTGATCCACTTGCATAGGCCAAAGTCTCACCCGAAGTAGTATGGGAGGGTTCTAGAACTAGGTTTCCGAACCCTAGGAGAGGGCAAGTAAGTCAGGCTGGGCTACGTTCGACCTCACAAATATCAGATTTTATATTACATAACCCACATCTATTAGTCCCTTCGCATCCACGTGTGCAATACCATGGATAATCACAACAAATAACAGATATAGGACAATAAAGAAACTATCACCACTATTCTTGCATGTATTCTAATAAAAAGATTCAGATCAATTGTCAACACAACATAAGTACTTAGCACAGTTACTTGCGGAGCTCAATATAGAGTTATGCATACCATAATAGATCTAGATCGCAGTATAAACAAGCAAAACAAGTACTTTCGTAGCTTAAATCAATGATATAGAGCATGCATAATCAGATATCACAGATCCAATAGATTCATAGAGTTCAATAACCTTCCGCATTCATTAATCCTTTAGATCCTTTTACAGTCCCCAAACCCGACCTGTGCACACAGTAGCAGGGTCCGCACATAGCAGGACTAAGGATCTCTGCACACACAACTAGCAGGAGTCCTAACCCAATAACCCAATACCAGATCTAATAGTTCGCACTTAGCATCAATCTCTATTCATTTCTCCCTTTACAACTCAAAATGTCCTTCTATTTATAACGATCTAGCCTAATCTTTCCTGTGGTCTGCAAACCATGGTTTGCGGACTCTAGGTCTACCCTTTGACCCGTTATAATGCTTTCAGGGCTTTGATCCACCCCAAAATCCCTGCGCTAGACTAAATATAATAAAAAATATATAAAAATACTCAGAATTGTCCCAATTCGCAGTCGTTGAAGGACCCTTCTCCAAAAAATTTCAACATTTTTTTAATAATGACGTTAAATTAAAATAATGGGATTTTAAACACATTAAAATTCCAACATTTATATCCATGTCATTTAACATATAATATCATGACACTAAAAATACCTATAATTCTAATGGTTTTCAGCCATAATATTAAAGATAAAAAAATATTTCACAATCTTGTCACCCATATAATTAAAGAACATTAAGTTTTCAACATATTTCAACCATGATAGTATGAAAAACTTTATTGACTAAAATAACCCAATGAAAAATAAATTATTTCTCTAAGTTATTGTTGCATTGTGAATATTTTAAACAAATGAAGTCATCATAATTAAATCATATAATCTAACAAACATTAAAATTACTCATAACTTCATGTAAGATCATATGGAAGTTAAAATATCATTTTCATTGCTCAATGCAAACATCATTTATATAAATTGTCTTACACAATTATTCAAAATCACTCACATTTTCTTGCACAACATCAAAATTCACAACTTTCGATGAATGACTGGATGCAGATGAAGATGTTCCATATTCTTCTCTTTCCTCAACTAGAGCCCATCTGAGTTAACATCCATGCCCGCCATTTGAGGTTTCAAAACTGTTCTAGATCTACGACTAGGTTCATTAGACTCCCATCTCAACACTATTTCTTCTTGTAGAAATCTCTTTAGAATCTCTATCATCTTGGAGTGAAGAGTTCCTCTCTTTGTTAAATTGATGTCATAAGCAAGTATGTCAACTTCCTCCAATTTTAAGAGGTCTTTGCGACAACGATTTATATGTGTACCCTTTCTTTTTTTATTTCCACAATCTTTTTCATCAACTACCATCTCTGGCTTGTACACACCATTGAATGGGTGTGTATTTCTGGCATACCAATATACTTCAACACCTCTAACTCATTTTTTGTAATGACATTTATAACCTTGGCAACCCAAAATGGATAGCCATGTGCATCTCCATCTTCTAACAGTGTGATCAAGAAACCCTCCTTAATATCTTGTACTGAACCACTGTAAAGGTCTTCCATGGCTTCATGTTCTGCATGGGATCTTTTGGAACCAATATACATTAATCTTTCCTCCATCTATGTATAAATAATAATACCTTGAGATTATTTTTTTTCAACAAAGTTTGTTTCCTCATTTTCATTTAACACATTATGTGGCCAAATAAATGGAGTCTTCAAGAACATGTCTTCATTTTCTGATCTTGAAAGGATATCACTATGATCATTGAAAAATGTCTCCCACCAAACTAAATAAAAAACATGAAAGTACTCATATGTATATATAATAGATTTTTTAATTTCTTCTAGGAATTCAGAAAAATCTATATCTCTCTTCTACCTCCGTAAATTATGAGCTTCAGCAACTAATTGTAATAAAAATATATTTGAAGCAAATATTGGATGATCTAGAATGAACTTCAAAAATGTTGAACCTCGTGACGACGCCCATTCTGTAGTAGTTGAATACTTCTTTCTCCATATAAGTGTTTTCCCATCAATTTTTTGACACGAAATTGATGTTGGAAGCTAATGTCATTATGTTGTTCAATGCATTTCTCCACACCATGTGATCCTAGAATAAGCCTTTGCATGTCAATATTTTCTTCTGACACATAAAAGACATGCTCTAGCATATATAATTTCTTAATACATTCAATTAATGATGAAAAGCTACCAAAATCCTTCCTCCTCAATGTTACTAAAAAATGACTAAACATCTGATGAATATGGTAGTGATTGTGCCCAAAAAGAAGAAAACTAACATTTACCTTATGAAAAATTCTCATTTCAAATAGAAGTTCTAAACCCCCATAAGTTTACTAGCAGTTACCTTTCACTTGGGTTGGTAGATTCATCTTGAATACCAGAGAAAACCAATTCAATAAATTTTATTTTCTGAAAATTAAAAAAATAAATTCACATGGTCAAAGAAGGGTGCCCAATAGAGCCTCACATGACCCGAACGCACGACCTAACCCCCCCCCCCAAAAAAAAAAAATGCACGACCTGACCTGATCCACCCGAACGCAATAATCGACCCGACCAAGTGCACGACCAGACCTTACTTGCCCGAACACATAACCCAACCCAGGGGGGAGATTCTCAGAATCAAGCCCCTTGGGTTGGGTCGTGCATTCAGGTAGGTCGGATTGCATCGTGCGTTTAGATCAGGTTGTGTCATGTGGGGCTCCAGGAGGGGACCCCTGTGGGCGTGCCCACCCATAGAAAAATGATGTTTGATGTTGTGTTGTGTGCATGAACACCCACAGTAGGATACTCACCTGAGCCCTACAAAACAACATCGTTGGGATCGACTAGTAGCTCCCCCATGGGCGTGGCTACCAGCAACACAACGGTGTGTTTCACTTTCCTGTTGGTGGGCATGCCCAAACGCAGGGCTCGGGCGGGTGCCCCCCTATGGGCGTGCCCTCCTGCAGCATAATGGTGTTACACATCATTTTGTTGCGGGAAATCATATCTGCAGGGGGGCACCCGCCCGATCCTCAGACATCATGCAATGGGCCTAGGGCGATTTCCCCCCTATGGTTGTGCCCGCTCGTAGCACAGCAACACCCGTTGTGTTGCGGGTGTGGGGGGGGGGAGGGGGGCACAAAGACAAGGGGGGCGCACTCGATCCTGTGGTGCCGTGTCATGGGGCTTGGGCAGGTGCCCCCCTATAGGTGTGCCCGTTTGCAACATAATGACACATGCCACTATGTTACAGGCAGGCATGCCCATAGGGGGGCGCCTGCCCAAGCCCCGCACCACCTGACTGAACCTAAAAGCACGACTCGAACACCTCGAACTCATGACCGACCGGAACCCCCCCCCCCCCCCCTCGCTCCCCCTGCACGACCCGACCCGCCCAAACACACAACATGACCCGACCTGCTCTAATGCATGACCCGAACTACTTGAGCACATGACCCGATCGGATCGGACCTGGCCCAAGGGGGGTTAATTCTGGCAGGGGGGCGATTTTTTTGGGAGGGTGCCCCCTTGTGGGCATGCCCGCCTGCGGCACAATGGCTTGTGCGTTCAAGCAGGTAAAGTCGTGCGCTCGGGTGGGTCGGGTAGTGCATTAGGGCGGGTCCAGTAGGGTGGTGCGTTCAAGTCAAGTCGGGTTGTGCGGGGCTCGGGCTCGTCCTGTGAACGCCTGACCCGAATCAACCCACTCGAACACAAGGCTTGACATGCCTAAACAGATGATCCAACCCTCCTGAGTGCACAAATCGACCCGACTCGCCCAAATTCATGACTTGACCCTCCTGAGCGCAATAATCGACCTGACCTACGTAAACATATGACCCGACCTGTGGTGGCTTGACCCCCTACTTGGTAAGGGGTCGGTTGGTCGATTTTAAGAATCTCCCTGCTGCAATCATGAGGGAATATTCTTAGGATCGACCCACCTTCCAGGCACGGGGGCCAATTCTCAGAATCAACCCCTACTAAGAAACCCAACCCCTTGAATGCATGACCCACCCAAACACATGACATGACCTGACCCGCACGAACACACGACCTAAACCCCCCGAGTGCATGACGCAACCTGACCCGCCTGAATGCATGACCCAACCCAGGGGGGCCGATTCTTAGAATCGGCCCCCCTTTCTGCAAGGGGGGTAGATTCTCTGAATCGGGTCCCCTAGGTCGGGTCATGCGTTAGGGCGGGTTGGGTCCAATAGTGCATTCAGGCGGGTTGGGTCCGGTCATGCATTCGAGTAGGTCAGGTAGTGTCATGTGTTTTGGTGAGATGGATCATGCATTTTTGTTGTGTGCTGCTATGCTGCGGGAGGTTATGCCACAGGGGGGTACCTGCATGACCCAACCCGACCAGAACGTAGGACCCGACCTGACTCCCCCTGAATGCATGACTAGACACGCTCGAATGCACAAAACGAATTGACCTGCCTGAACGCACGGCATGACTTGACCTTCCTGAACTGACGACCTGACCCGCTGAAGTGCACGAATCAACCTGAACTGCCCAATGGCATGACCTGATGTAGGGGGTCGATTCTAAGAACCAGCCACCTGCAATCAGGGGTTGCAATTCTCAGAATCGACCCCCCTATCAACGAGGGGACCCAATTCATGAATTTTCCCCCATGGGTCGAGTCGTGCATTCGAGCGGGTCAAGTCGGGTCATGCGTTCGAGTTGGTTGCGTAGTGTTGTGTGTTTGTGCGTGTTGGGGAGTTGATTCTTACTATCGGGTCCCTTGCCTAGCAGGGGTGTTTTTAAGTCCCTATATTAATAGTGTAGTCCCTTATCATGTTAGTGTAGCCCCCCTTATTGTTATTTTTGTACCGCTGTAACCCACATATTGTTATGATTGTGCCCTTACATTATTATTTTTAGGTCAGCTAGGTTTACATTGTGGCCCACTAGGATTACATTATGGCCCCATGGACTCCTATATATAGAAAGGAGGTTTTGTCATTTGTATCATCCAAGAATTGTTCATTCATGTAATGTATTGGAGGTTTCCCCCTTGAAGTGACTTATTTCAAAGGCGTTGATATCTCTTTTCTTCTCTTTTTTGAGCTGGTTTCACAACATTTGGTATCAGAACTTTGAGATTCTAGGGTTTCGCTGCTCCAAACAGATCATTGTGGAATTTTCGCTATAACTTGTTTTCTACAAATTTTAAGAATCTGAAATTTCTAGAGTGCCAAGCCAAAAACTTGAGGAACGTCGTCACAAAATTTCAGAGCTTGGTTCGCAAAATTTTCAGAGATATGATCTGTGCGAGTTAGGTCATTTTGTAGGCTCCTGAATTTAACCTAAAAAGGTCATCGTGGTATTTTCGTAATAAATGTTTCTCTATGAAGTTTCAAAAGATGAAATTTTTAGAGTGTGAAGCCGAAATCCTGAGGAACATTGTTGAAATTTTTTAGATATTGGTTCACAATATTTTCGGAGATATGATCTGTGCAAGTTAGGGCTTGTTGAGGCTTCTAAATTTCATCTCAAAGAGGTGATCGTGGGAAAATATTCATAGCTCTCTCTCTGAGCATCATATTGGAATTTTGTAAAAATTAGCCATAAGTACACAAACTATAGTTTTTGGTATATCAATTTCAGAGCCAAAGGAGGAAACAGTGACAAGTGGCAAGTTGTACAAGTTCTCTCTATTGTCCAAAATTGGGTCATTGTGGAAGATTGGACATAAATTTTCCTTGAAGAATCCAAATCAGATGAGACCTATGGAATTTGAAAGAAGATTCAGAGGGCTACTACAGGGCTGAATTTCAGATATTGAGGATCTGTAATTATAGAGATAAGTCAATTTAAATATCAAGCTCCTCAAAAGCAAGAAAAACGTGTGTATTTGGTTTTTAAAATTGCATAACGTTTGTTTAAAAAAATCAGTTTGAATTGATTCCAAGGGATATTGAGCATATATTTTAGTATTGGGTTCTGAAATTCCTCCTAAAAGTAATTCCATACCCATTAAGCCCTCAAAAATCTATACTATGATGCATGAGGAGGAAGAATTGCAGTATGAGATATCAAAATTACGGTACCAAGTGCAACAAATTTTGATCTTACGAAGAGCACCCGAAGATGACATAGATGGTTTAAAAGCAGAAATGGAGGCTAAGTTGGATGGTTTGAAGGATCAAATAATAGTGGAAGATCACATCGAGCATCAACAACAAGTTCTCCAACTCTCAAAGGATAACCTAACTTTGGTGCAGAATCTAATGAAACAATAGTAAGATCAACATCACATTGAAAGAAGTTCTGAAGCAGTCACAAAAACAAGAACTCGACAAGTAAGATCAATTTTAGAGTATCTCAGCAAGTGGAAGAAATTTCCTGTAGAAGATTCCACATGGGAGGATGAGAATTTTATACAGAAGCATCAAGAAATAATCAAGCGTTGAGGACAACACTTGTTTGAAGGAGAGGGGCATGTTAAGTCCCTATATGAATAGTGTAGTCCCTTATTATGTTAGTGTAGCCCCTGTTATTGTTATTTTTGTACCCCTGTAACCCCCATATTGTTATTATTTTTCCCTTACATTATTATTGTTAGGTCGGCTAGGATTACATTGTGGCCTACTAGGATTACATTATGGCCCCATGGACTCCTATATATAGAAAGGAGGTTTTGTCATTTGTATCATCCAAGAATTGTTCATTCATGTAATGTAGTGGAGGTTACCCTCTCGAAGTGGCTTATTTCTAAGGCGTTGATATCTCTTTTCTTCTCTTTTTGGAGTTGGTTTCACAACGGGGGTTGATTCTCAAAATTGACCCCCCTGCTAGGCATGGGGGGGCATTCTCAGAATCGACCTCCCTGCCAAGCATGGGTGGCCGTTCTCAGAATCAACCCCCTTGCTAGGCATGGGGGTCCATTCTCAGAATCGACCCCCCTACTAGGCAGGGGACCCAATTCTCAGAATCGACCCCCCTAGGTTGGGTCGTTCATTCAGGTGGGTCAAGTTGGGTCATGCACTCAAGCAGGTCAGGTCATGTCGTGTGTTCAGGTGCATTGGGTTGTGCGTTCTGATGGGTCAGGATGCCTGTCAAGGGGGTTGATTCTTATAATAGGCCCCATGTGAGGCAGAGGGGATGATTCCCAAAATCAGCCCCCTAACATGGGTGGGTTGGGACATGCGTTTGGGCGAGTTTGGTCATGTCGTGTGTTTGGGTGGGTCAGGTTGTGCATTGGGAGGGGTCGGGCTTCTTGGAAAGGGTGCTGATTTGTTTTGGTGGGAGACGCGGGGCTCGGACGGACACCCCCTTATGGGCATGCCCACTCGCAACACATCGTCGTGTGCTTTCGATCAGGTCAGGTCATGTGCTTGGATGGGTCAGGTCAAGCATTCAGGCATGTCAGGTTGTGCGGGGCTCAGGGAGACGCACCCTGGACGCACGACCTGACCCCCCAAATGCATGACCTGAACCGCCTGAAGGCACGACCTGACCCAACCCGCCTACTTGCATGACTATACCCACCTAAATGCACGACACGACCTGAACTACCCAAACACATGACCTACCCCACCAGAGCACACGACCCAACTCAACCCACCCGAATGCATGTGCTAACCTACCTGAGCGCACGACCCGACGTGACCCGCCCAAATGCGAGACCCAATCCTACGGGGGTGATTCTGAGAAGAAAACCCCTGCCAAACAACCCGACCCTCTCGAACACACAACCCGGCCCTCTTGAATGCATGACACGACTCTAACAGCTCGAATGCACGACCCAGCCCTCCCGAACGAATGACACTACTCGAACCGCTCGAACGCATGACCCAGCCCTCCCAAACGCATGAAATGACCCGAACTACCCGAACGCACGACCTGACCTCACCCGCCTGAATGAATGACCCAACCTAGGGGGAAAATCTCATATTCGTCCCCATGCCTACTAGGGGGGACAATTCTGAGAATCACTCCACCTCTCTGCCTGGAGGCCGATTCTGAGAATCATGAATTAGCCCCCTTCCAGGCAGAGGTGTCAATTCTCATAATCTCAGAAAAAACACCCTACATTAGAGGTGGTTGATTCTCATAATCGACCCGTCTTGGTGCTGTCATATGTTTAGGAATTTTGGGTCATGTCGTGTGTTTAGGCTGGTTGGGACGTGTCATGCATTCGGGTGGGTCGTGTTGTGCATTCAGGTGGGCTAGTTTGTGCATTCGAGGCATGTGTCACTGTACTGCAGGTGGGTATGCCCACACGGGGGCGATCACCTGAGCCCTATTTAACTCGAATGTACGACTCAAACGAGCTGAACGTATGACCCAAACTGACCCACTCGAATGTACCACCCGAACCATGCGAACGCACGACCCGATGCAACCCTCCAGAACACATGACCTGACCTGACCCGCCCGAACACATGACCTAACTTAGGGGGGTCGATTCTAAGAATCATCCCCTAATTTCCAGGGGGGTGATTCTAGGAATCGACCCCCTAAGCAGGAAAGGGTGTCGATTTTGAGAATCATCCCCCTTCTAGGAAGGGGGTTGTCCCCCCTCCATGTAAATAGGGCGATTCTCAGAAACTCCCCGCCTTCTTGGCAAGGAGGTCGATTATGAGAATCGGCCCCTTATGAGGAAGGGAGGGCAATTATGAGAATCAACCCCTTGCTAGGAAGGGGGGGAAATTCTAAGAATCAGCCCCCCAGAGTCGGGTCATGCGTTTGGGTAGGTTGAGTTTTGTGTTCGTGGGGGTCAGGTTGCCTAGCAGGCAGGCCGATTTGTTTGGGAGGGGGAAATTCTCAGAATCGCCCCCCAGTCAGGCAAGGATGCCAATTCTCATAATTTCCTCCCCTACCTAGAAGGGGATGATTCTCAGAATTGGCACCCTAGGTCGAGTTGAGCATTCGGGCGAGTCGGGTTGGGTCATGCGCTCAAGTGGGTCGAGTTTTGCATTTGGGAAAGTTGGGTTGTGTTGTGCGTTCGGGTGAGTCGGGCTGCCAGACAGGGGGACCTATTTTTTTGGGTGGTGCGATTATAAGAATAGCCCCCTTAGTGATTCAAAGAATCACCACACCTGCCTGGTAGGAGGCTAATTCTCATAATCGGTCTCCTGGAAGGCAGGGGGGTTGATTATCAGAATCACCCCATGGTTCGAGTCGTGCATTTGGGCGGGTCAAGTTGGGTCATGTGCTCAAGAAGGTCAGGTCATGCGCTCAGGCAGGTCGGTTCATGTCATGTATTCGGGTGGGTTAGGTGGTGGGGGGGGTGTCGGGACCGATTTATTTGGGTGGACACCACAAGGCTCTGGCGGGTGCCCCCTTCTAGGCGTGCCTACACATAGCACAATGACGTGTGCATTCAGGCAGGTAGGTTCGTGTGCTGAGGCAGGTCAGGTTGTGCATTCAGGCGGGTTAGGTCGGGAAGTGTGTTTGGATCGAGTCGAGTCAGATCATGGATTCAGGGTGGTCAGGCCAGGTAAGGGGGCCAATTCTCAGAATCAGCCCCCTGGGTCGGGTCATGCATTCAGGCGGGTCGGGTCAAGTCATTCCTTTGGGTAGTTCAGATCGTTCGTTCGGGTGGAGTGGGCGGTGTCGGGTTGGGTCGTGCATTCGAGGGCGCCTGCCTGAGCCCCACACAACCTGAACGCATGACCTTACCTGTGAGGATCATGAGTCCTGGATGATTCCAAGTGCGGTGGGCACGACAATGCTCGACTTGGATGGCATGCGACATACTAAGGTCGACGAAGCGACGAACAAAGGTCGAAGAAGAGACGAAACCATGAGTATGGTAAGACGGGTGTGTGACAGACATATGGATAGGAATCGACGTTAGTACGGGTAGCGTGTGATGTTCACTTATAGTGAGAGCATTTTGTATGGACCCACAAACGCACCGACATGTTAGTCTTAGCGGGCATGGGCAACACGAGTGGACCTGGGGCGCCCGAATGAACTAAACGTTAAGGGACTGACATTATATCATCACATGGTAGCCGAAGTGTAGCACCCATATTTAAATGATGGACAGACTGATGCTACAATTATAGCTAGGTTGACGTGATGGGAGTTGGAGGTGGATTAGGTTGTTGCAACAACCCCTACATACATTCAATGCATTCGATCGAGTATATATAGGCGGTCAATGAGATTGGATAAGGCAACCAATCAAAGCATTAGTTCCTAATCGAATCAAGAGAGGAGAAGCAACAAAGCATCAAGCGAGCATTCAACGCCTTGTTGATTCAAGCTTCATCCTTGGGCATCGGTGAAAACATAATTTGGAAACTAGAACAGAAAGCATTCTACATGCAGGGTCGAGTCGGGCAGGAACAACAGCCGTAGCTACAGCGTGCAGCACGACGCGTGCAAGTCGTGTTACATCGAGTCGAGTCAAGCAGAAGTTTGAATGTGTTTAGGCATCGACGACCAGGGCGCGTTACGAATGGATTGAGTCAGGCTAAGAGTGTGCAGAACAGCTTAGATGGGTGTAACAGTACTAGTGCGCGGAATGGAGTTACACTGTGTGCAGAAAGGGTGGGGTCGGGTCGGGCACGACTCGACCAACATTCAGGGCAGCAGGTCAGGGCGTCATGACCTATGTTACCCCTCCTGAACGTGTTTTCGGGACTGATTCGTAATTGAATTTTTACAGTATTTTGGGGTTCCTTACATGAGTTTGAGCCTGGTTTGAGTATTGGTAGCTATGGAAGCCAAACCAAGAGGCAAACTAAATTAGAAAAGAGCATAAGGGGATTATCGTTAGGGGAATTTTGAGGTCTAAAATGGGCCTCCTAAGAAAAATGTACAAAAAAAATAAAATTTACAAGAACCAATAGGATTCAAGCTGATGATGTGAACCATGGGGGATGATTCACCATTTTTTGAGTAAAAGGGTAAAAATATTAAAAAATAATAAAATAATAAAACTACTCTTTCAACTCGTATTTTCAACTTATCTCCCAAATTGCTTACTCAAATTTCGAGCGGGTGTACTCGTTGGATGCAAAATTTAATTCCTCATCCAAGGAGTACCCATGTTGCATACTTTCAATGGACCCTGCTAGATGAAAAATGAAAAATACATCAAAAAAAGTGATTGAAATCACGTTTTTCATGTATTTCTCATTTTTTCCTGTAGCATGGTTCATCTAAAATATGCAACATGGGTACTCCTTGGATGAGGAATTAAATTTTGTATCCAACAAGTACTTTTGCTTGAAATTTGGGAGATAAGTTGCAAATGCGAGTTGAAAAAGTAGTTTTTTCTTTTTTCCCTCTAAAATTTGATGATGTAATCAAATAT
This sequence comes from Pinus albicaulis, assembly GCA_034641835.2. NCBI lineage: Eukaryota > Viridiplantae > Streptophyta > Pinopsida > Pinales > Pinaceae > Pinus > Pinus albicaulis. Next base: position 1,551,552,139 of record CM076581.1, on the reverse strand, counting down.
TATTTTATTATTTCCACTATTATTTTATAATTTCCTTAGGAGGCCCATTTTAGACCTCAAAATTCCCCTAATGGATGGATTGTATTGTATGATTATTGTAAATTATACATATTTTTATGAAGCATAATATCGAGAAGTGTTAATATTGGGAGTTGCCCCTCCCTTGAATGTTATGGGCTTCATGTGGATATGATATTGATGTTTATGATGTTTTAATTCCGCACAAGAACACTTTGACATATTAAATAAAAAAGGTAATGAGTGTTAGGGTCATATAATAATAGGATTCATAATTTTTTAATGGACTTTGATAGTTTTCTAAATATGTACATACCTTGCTTTCTGCAAGTTGTTTTCCCATATTTTGAAAATGAAAAATAATAAAAAATGAAAAGAGGGTAAAAGTCCTAAAAAATACATAGTGAAGGAATTAGACAAAATAGAACCAAAAAAAAGAAAAAAGAGATAAAATAAGACATGAAAGTGAGCAAGTCAAAATGCCACTACTATTTACTTTTACTGCAAGAATAATGATTATGTGTAGATTGTCAATAAATTACATAATCCATGATCAGTTAAACAATTTAATATTCAATTTTCATGCTTTGAATTTCATGTTTTAGATAGAGAATAAAGATATTTCAAACCGTTTAAACTTGACAAATCAGTATATAGTTAGAGAATAAATGAGGAGCTCAACAGTTTAATCTGATCCCTTGGATGATATAAGGTTAGACTTAGATCGATTTATGTTTTAAAAGAAAAATGGATTTAGGGTTGCAATCTTAAATGCACCCATGAAAATGAGGTAAAAAATGTTAGAAATAATGATGGGTAGGTAGAAATTAGTTGTGAAAAGCATGTAATAAAGCATCATCAGGAAAAAATTACTAATTTCCCCTCCCCCACAATGATTCAGTATTCTAAACCTTCAGTTAAACAAGCTCAGAGCATTTCTCTGACTTCTGTTGAGACCGAACCCAAGGCTCAATAACTGATTAGTTAAAAATATGGGATTCCCTACATAAAACCCATTTCATCAGCATATCCACCCTTTTCCAAGCTTATGATCCATTTTCCTAAGTAAAATATCCTTTTTCTTAGTAAAAGTAAAAACCCTACATAATTGATTTCATCTTCATTCAAAAACACTCAAAAAACCTACAAAATACATTTATCCTAAGTTCATGTGTAAAAATCAAATATGGGACAAAACAATGCCTTGCTGCCTATTTTACACTTTAATTAGTGTTAAATTATGTATTTTAATTTGTTTCATACATTACACCTTCATTTCATATAAATTTCTAACTTATATTATTAAATCCCTATATTATATGCTTCCCATATATTATTAAATCCTTTATAAGTAAATAACCTCAAAAACCCATTTATTTAAAGTTTAAACCTATGTTATATATCCCATGTGACGAAATAAATACCCGCCCTTTATTCCCATAGGTTTAAACATATCAAATACAAAAATACCCTGCCCCTATGGTATTAAAACAATTGTAAAAAGGTTTAATTATCATATAATATGTACCCGCGCCCGTGATTGAAAGATTTGTTTATGTTTTAAATTAAAAAAATATGATTTTACCCCTCCGCCAATCATATAACACAAGGTTTTAACGTTATAAATTTATATTTATAAAGTTAAAAACCTATCCCGCCGCATAACTAAACCCCGGAACCCACCTTTGAATGCTGAGCAACTTCATATTAAATCACGACCGTTCGTATTGTCCCTCCCATATCAAATGATCGAAAGACCATATCGCAATTTAAGTTGCACGGTTATAACACAATCCATTCCATGTAAAATAGGTTATTTTAGCCTTTTCTCTCTCCTCCACATGGCTCATTTAGATTGGATCACATCCGATTCAATTTAAACCGCTTACGACCTTAAACGCACGCGATAACCACTTGCGGTTTCTATCCTTTGAAGCCCGAAAACCACCCATTGCGTGAAGTGATTGACATTTATTACAGGCCAGATTAAACCTAAAATGCCTACTAAACTCTGCAAAACACCATTATTCCCTTCTTCTGCATTATATCACTGTATTTGCCATCCCGACTTAGAGAACAAAGCCTTTGCACAGTTTCTGTGCCCAGAACTAGTGAAAAGCCTTCCTATTGTTGTTGAAGATTGCTGGAAGTCCTGAAATGCTTCCAGAAGATACCTCAGACCTGTCAAACGCATTAGAACCTATTTCAAAGACCCATACCTACATAAAACATGTATTTTTCGAGGAAATCGAGCCTGTTATCAATTTAAAAAGGACATTTCAAACCTGTATAAGAATATTCACTCCAATAAATCCTTTAAAAATTTTCCAAAAAAGAGGCTAAACCATGTCAATTTTTATATAAAAGCTTGTTTTATACTATGCTCATTTTTAGAAGGAAAATATTGAGTTTATTCTAGTTTTACAAACTGTATAAAACTCCAATTAAAGCCCAGAAATAATTTTCAGGTAACCTAACCCTTTGTGCTTGATTCCAAATAATGTTTAGCCCAATATCCATTGAAAAATATTAAGAAACCCCTGTTTCTTATTTTTATAATCAGTGAGATTTTGTAACACAATTGTAAGTCAAAAATTGAAAGAAAAATCCAAGAAAATAACCATATTCTGCTTATTTTCATCCAAGAACCTCTGTCATAGTAAAAAATACTTCTATAAACCATTTATCTTACAGAAGAAACTAGAAAGCCTAAAAACAGAGTTTCAAAAGTCCTAAAAGCCTAAAAATGCCTAAATCTACGCCAGTTATGTCCTCCAAGACTGCCATCATTGTAAATCCTCTACAACCTCCTGTTGTAGAAATTGAGCACATCCCCTTAGCAGATGTAGACTACAAAATAGCAGATCCAATGGTAGAATTCAATCTATTAGAACTTCACAACTGGAGCTTCGAAAAATCCCTAGATCAGGTGGAAGAATTCTAAATTTGGGAATAAAACTTGCCCAAATATGTTGTTCCAGTCACTCATCCATGCGCAAAGATTATTAGGTTGTGTCAGAACTATTATGTGCCTGAAAAAAGAGCAATAGTGAATGCAAACAAAGAATTACTGTTTACAATTACTGCTAAGTCCATAAATCAAATGTTACAGCTCAAACTTGATCCTCAAGCAGTTCCTTTGTCAATAGAAGCTCTTACCAAGTTGTACATTGGCATTGATTTTCCCAAAAGATTTCAGATCTTCCAAGTATTCATGCCCTTACATGTGGAAATTCCTCAAATTAATCCTCCATATTCCACTTCATAATTTCCAAAATGTTCAAGGCATGTCATTTCCATGCTATCATTCATCCTAGGATACTTTACAGATGAGCATATAGATGAATCCATCCTAGGTTTCTTATCTAATTTTACACCAGGACAACCTCCTTCTGTCATCTTTAATTATGCTGAGTACATTGCTGATAGTATCCATAAACAGTTGGTTAAATTACCAACTAAAGGAGTGTTTAGATACACATCTTTTCTCTTCCATATGTATTTGTATTTTCAAGCAGGTAAGCTTCTATTAACCCTCCAGAAGCTTGACATAGAAGGAAATCCTCTTTCAGTCATTTTTTGGACATCTTTGATCAGAAAAGTGTCCATAGAGTTTACTCATGCAGAGTTTTCAGATTTGTTTATCCATCCATTGATAAATATGTTGACAAATATTGAACAACTAAGGATCAATGATGAAATGAAGAATGTTTTACAACTATCAGAGTAGACCAAGACTACACACTGCAATTAGAGTTTTCGGATCCAAAATTCTACCTCACAAACTACCCAAATATGTACCAATAAGGGTTTTTTCCACGGAATACATTAGGAAAATATTAAATTATGATTCTATCAACTTCCTAGCAGCAAAGAAGAAAACACAATTTAAGTTGAAGAATCAAGTGGGATCCCTCATTTGTAATCACAGAGATGCAGAGATAGAAGCAGCTAAATAGTTACTAGAGTACAGATTTGAAGAGATTTTCTCCTAGAACTATGATCCACAAGGAATACTGAGTAAAATGAGGGTTAAGTGCAAACTAACACCCTACATTCATGAGAAAAAACCAAATATTGAGAGGTATTTCAATTAGACTGAGTGGATAGAAAACACTTTGATAGATGCAGTAAAGCAAGGTGATACTAATTACATTTTACAAACTGCAAATGAAGTAGAGAGAGCCACCAAAAGAGTCAGAGAAGAAGGTTCTTATGTTGCTGAAACAACTATTGAGACTAGGTTCAAGTTAAGATGTAATAAAAAGCCTAAGTTAAACTTAGTTGACAAAGAAAAAGTGACTATTGAGGTTGAAGACACAGATGTCCCAGTAACAAACACAGATGCTGCTAAAATTATCACGAATGAGCCAGTTAAAAATAATTTGAATGAAGAACAGGCTGATAATTCAAATGCATAGTTGATAAAAAAACAATAGAACATGGAAGCATCAGCTTCATAGACAATAGAGGAAAAGGATCTTGATATCAAGGAAAAGTATAAGCAGATTAAGACAAAGAATGAAGAGATAAAAAATGAGATTTACTCTCAATATTTGAAGCAAACACCAAGTGTTCAAAACATACTTTTATCTGTCGTTGGTTACTCAAATAAAAATTTTATTATGTCAGTATTACAGCCTACAGTGAAGATTACAAAGGCATTTGTAGACTACAAAAATGTTGATCTAGAAGTACAAACATAAAAAATTCATGCACTTGATCAAATAGAATTTCATAGATAGAGTTCAGAGATGTTGTATTATACCATTACAACCAAAGCTATGCGTGTTCAAAAAATTCTGGACACAATCATAAACATGAAAGATCAAATGAAGGTTGGCAAAGCCTCACTATATGCTAAAGATCTTAGAATTAAATCTTTAGAAGAGTTAGTCATGCAAGTTGGATATGATACTGCAAATGTCAAGGTTGCAGAGCAGTTAGTGAAGAAAAAGAATGAGTACATTGTAGCATTAAGGAAACAACTTAAGCTTCCATCAACTGAACATCCTCAAGCCAAGGAAATTATACAAGAACAGACTGAGAAGGATGATATGATGAACTTAATCTTTCAGCTAACGTTATCGATCAAAGAAATGGAAATTCAAATGGACAAGCTTGTCCATGAAAAGGAAACAACAAAAGCACAAGAAGTTCCTTTAGTTATTTCTATGGTTACTATAGTTGTGACTTCAACTCTAGAAGAAGAGTTGGCACCCAAAGTACCATTGGCTACTGCAGTGCCAGTGACATCATCTACAACTTCAACTATAGAGTCATCTACTACAACAACTCAACCTTGAGATGAGGCCAATAAGCTAGTAAAATCCATGGAAGAAATGTCACTTCAGACAAGTGAAATTAACATATTGAAAAAAGTGATAGAGAATCTTGAAGATACGAAGAAGTTAGCCCAAATCAATGCAATAACTCATAAGAAAAGGGTTAATAGATTAAATGAATTACTCAAGAAAATTAAAAAGGATTTAACCTTAAAGGAACCAATATCATATGTGAAAAACCAGTTATGGAACAAAATCATTGAAGCCATTAATGATGTGTGGCCCTCAATTCAGGTGATCTTTGAACAAAGAGATTTACTAAAGGTAGCACTAGCAGAAATTTAGAAGACTAAAGATGAGCTATGTGGCAAACTTTAGCAAGCCATAGAATTGATTAAGTTTCTCAATAGTAAAAACAAGCAGGAGTTAGAATAAATTGAGATCACTGACAGGACTGAAACAATCCTTGAAATAAGGAAGGTCATTTCAAAGAAAAACCTAATAAGACAGCTTAAAGAGAAATGTGAGAATATGAACATAACCATAACCAAGTTTATGGTTAAATTTGAAAATCTGAGGCAAAGAAGTTTGCCTAACATTTTGGTCATCAATGATAAGCTTATGCCTCAGGAGGATTACAATAAGAAGATCATAGAATATGCAAAAGAGCAAGTGAACAAGACAGATGGACAAGGTATCCCTACAGGAAAGGTCTTACTCAAAAGTTTTGAAGGTTTATTTTATTCGCAGCATGAGATAAGACATTTGTTTGTCATAAAACCAACTTTTTCCAGATATACTGAGGCAGATGAAAACTTCAGGAAGTTGAAAAAGATACAAATTCAAGATAGTGAAGCTTGGCAATCACTTACTGATTTAATGTGAAAGTTAAAAAGGCAGATAAAAGGAAGAAAACAATTTGCTGATTTTTCAATCAAAACAAAATTTATTTACAGCAATAAAACTTTTTTTACAGAGATTAAAGAGTATCAGAGATTAAAGAGAATCAGAGTGAAAGAGTATAAGATAAAGAAGATTAGATTTCAAAATAGATTTGAAATATCTGAGCTAGCAAAGAGGACACCAAGGCAGCCATCTGCACCTAATCCATAATTTAGTTTCTATTTTATTTGGATAGGTAGGACAACTTACTAATTTGTTAAGCAACTGTCACTCTTTGAAGTATTATTGTGGAATAAATTGCTGAAGGTTTCTATAGTAATTTTTGTTGTACTTGAAGGCTTTTGTGTTTCAAATTTCGAGTAGCAGACTGGATCAAACCAATTAGCATCATATTTCAGGATTCATGTGATGGGATATTGAAGTGAAGTATTTTATACTTGTCATTGTTTATCTTCTTTGTTTCATGCATCCATATATGTGTTCCAAATTTGAATGATAATTTAGGAGTATTATTTCAAGATTTGTTAAAAGCACCCTGTCTTTACTGTTTATCATTTCTATGTTTTCTGTTGATTTCCAGGGTATGGAACCCTTAATTACTCCCTCTTTCGTTTGACCTCTGCCTACTACTTCCCTTTTCCGGATTAAAGAACCCTTCATTGCTCTCTATCTTGATCAAATCACCTCACCAAACAACCTTCCAAGATCTTCAAAGGCTTATCTATCTTTCCTTGAAAACATTTGACTTTTTGACCTTCATCCTAGCTCCATCTACTTGAATTTTGACTCCTTAGCCCAATGGAAAAATATATTTCCCACTATCCATCTCATTAAGTGATTTTTCCCACCAAACCAAATCAAACCAAAACCAAATTGCACAACCATAACTAGCCTATTATTTTACAAATTAAAAAAAAGCTAAATTTTATAGAGAGTGCCCTCTATGAACCCTAAGAAGGCTAGATCTTAGAGTTTAAAAGTTGGTCTGTGGTTACCTCTAGATTTCTTTCAACTATAAATAAAAATCTCACAACTTAGAGAATTACTAGAGTGATAACATACTCGCGACCATACTAGGGAATTAACCAATCCTTAGTTGTGAAATAGATCTTAAAGGAAATCATTTTTATCATCCTTTTTCATTTAAGACTGTTTGACAAAGTTGTGAGTATTAAAAACTATAATTCTGGCTTCTAGGAAAATTTACTAGACCAAGTCTAACTTGGATCTTAAACCTGCTGTTATAATAGACAAGCCAAATAGAATTGGGAAAAAGAAAAAATAGATAGAAGATTTAGATGCTAAAGTTTCATTAATAAGAGCCAATTCATTACCACAAGAATTAGTAAGTTTACAAGATATAGAGTTCGATTTTGAAATTTGAACATTCTTTATTCAAAAGAAAATAAGAAAATAATTTAAGTATCGATGTTTTAGACCCTGTTTTTATTTCATTTTTGGAAACAAAATAGAAAAATATTACAGTATATTTTGAATTAAATAAAGTTAAAAATCAAGACAAACTTGAAAAGATTAATGCTACTATCCTTAAGGAAATTGATGAAGCTATTGAATTAGCCCAATTGTTAACTTACACATCTAAACCTTCTATTCCTCATTTAGATACCACTACCTCATCTATAGTTTCCACTACCATATAGTTTACAAATCCATTTATATCTAGACTACCCTTACAGCCTAGAATGTTATTTCCTTCATCCCCTACATCCACTTCATCCACTAGTTTACCTTTTGTTATTTCAAACACATCATTCTCATTTCCTACTAGTTCCTTATATATTCCAGTTTCATTCCCTAGTACCTCCACTTCATCCTTTATTTCCTCCACTACTTTTTCTAGTTCACCATCCTATATTCCAGTTTCATTAGTTACTTCTATTACTACATCAGCTATTGCTTCCAGTTCAGCCCCAAGCACTTCGAATTTACCCCCAAGCCAAGCTAGAATTCAAGCTATGGATGCTAGGTATGCTCCCCTAGTTCTTCCAAAACAACTACATGACATGCCTCAGGATTACCAAATTAAGATACCACAATTTGATGCTACTACACAGTACCCTGCACAAAAACACATAAAAAAATGACATATTACTTTGAACTCCATGAAATAGATGATTCTGATGTACAAATGAGGTTGTTTGCACAAACATTAACAGGAGAAGTCAAAAAATGGTTTAAAGGCCTTACTGCTGGTAGTATAGCTAATTTAGCTGTTTTTCATAGAGTATTTTTAAATAAATGGGAAAAGAATAAAAATCCCCTCCAAATATTGTCTGAAGTAGATGCAATGAAAAGAGCTCCCAATGAATCAGTACAAGACTACTGCACTAGATATAACAATTTTTACAATTCAATTCCTACAAATCTAAAATGCACGGGCCTGACTCTATCTTACTTAAATTCCCAGATGGATTTGACATTGACATGGCATATCAGTTAAGAGAAAGAAATGCAAAAACTTTAGAATAATGAAAACAGATGTTGTAGGTGTAGAAGTAAACATTTTAGCTAAAAAGGCCAGATTAAGAAATGAGAGGATAGTAACCATGAAAGAAGAAGCCTCTAGATCAGACACAAAAATAGATATGTTAGCTAAGACTTTAGATAGAATGATGGGTATATTATAAAACATAGAAAGAAGACCTTAATGGGATAATTAACAACAAATTAGAAATCCCAACTTTAGAAAAAATACAAATTTAGGAAAATCAAAATAATCAGCCCTAGATCAGACAATACGACCCCCATTTCAGGAGAACCATGCTAAAAGTTCTCAAAACAATTATGAGAATGAGGATACCATAAATCTAATGGGAATAGATGATAATAGCACTATCTTTCTCACACATGAATATCAAGAGTTATTTGAACTCCAACAACTCTAATTAGATTCAGGTGAATCCTTCGATTACAAACAAGGTTATGATTTTGCCATCAATGAAGTACATAAGCAATATAACCTTCGGACTAAGAAAAATATTGAACCTTATGCTAAGAAAAATTCACAAATTGAAAATAAGAAAACAGTAGAAACCTCAACAATAAAAGTTCTACAAATTCTCCCTAGGGAAAATAAGAAAAACTCTAGTTCTTCCCAAAAAGTTTCCAATCCTAAAATTTCACCAAGCCCTAAGATTGTTGATATAACAGATGAAGTTTCTCAAGCTACAAAAGATTCACAAAAATTTACTACTACTAAAGCACCTAATTCTGCTAAAACAACAAACTTAGATCCTAAAATACCCAATGCTGATCTAAAATCAACAGATCCAAAAGCTGCCACTGCAAAAACAACTCCTGACAATTCTAGATCTGAATAAACATCTACTGGTTCAAAAAAAATTCTTGAAAAGAAAACCAGGAGCAGTAAAACACAAGAAACTCAAACAGAAAATGAAAACATAACTTTAGAAAAAACAAGATAAACCCACTCAAACTACAGTTACTAAAGAGGATTTAATTCAAATAAGTAAATCGCAACCTTCATTCAATATAAAAACTAAAATTGCAAAGTTAAAAATACCAATTCCTTTGACAGATTTGGTAAAACATGATTTGTATAAAACAACCATCACTAAAACATTAAACATAAATGATGGAGAAGACTCTATAAACTTGAATTATGATCAACCAAAGTTAATTTTTGGCCCAGATGTAAATGGACAGCATCGAGATGGATCAGTTCCTCCATTGTACATCAGTTTAACTATTCATGATAAAATTTTACACAACACAATATTAGATTCAGGTGCTTCACATAATCTAATTCCCAAAGCTATAATGGAAACCCTGAACTTATACATTACAGGGCCCTACAAAGATTTATTTTCATTTGATTCAAGAAAAGTAAATTCCTTGGTTTAATCAAAGATTTGTCTGTAACATTATTTCAATATCCTGGTAAGAGTATACTTATGGACATTGTAGTAGCTTATATCCCACCCAAATATGGAATGTTATTATCTTGCTCATGGGGAGAAAAGTTACAGGGATATTTACGATTGGACATGTCTTATGCTACTATATCAATTTTTGGTCAACCTAAGAAGTTATATAGAGAAAAATTGATGAAATATATGGTGAGTAGTGCTGAAAGGTCAATAAATTACCCTATTTACACTACACCTACTGACCTAGATTCATTCACCCTATGTAATTCTGAAACTGATAATGAAATCAAGACTGAACTAAGAGAAGAAAAGAAAACACAAAACAATGATATTATCTTTCATGACTCCTTATGGAATTTAGATTTTGATGGTTCAGTAAAGAAGTTAGGAGCAGGAGAAGGAGTTTGGATAACTAATATAGAGAAAAATCATGCAGAAGGCCATGCTTTCAGACTAAATTTCAAATGCACCAACAATATGGCTGAGTATGAAGCTCTCATTTTAGGACTCTATATTATCAAAAACTTAGGAGGTAAAAGAATAACAATAATGGGAGATTCAGAGTTGATTATAAATCAAATTAATGGTGAATATTCTGTTTACAATCCTAGACTAAGACGATATAGAGAGACTGTACTAGATTTAATTGATGATTTGTTGGAATGTAATTTCTCTACAATACCAAGAAGGAAAAACTTACAGGCACACTTTTTAGCAACTTTTGCTAGTACTTGTAATTTACCTTTTCAGCCCAATCATATGTATACTGCAGAATTAAAACATAGACCAATAATTCCAAACAACCTCAAATATTGGCAAACTTTCTCACAACAAATTTACTATTTTATGAATAATGAAGGTGAATTTCAGAACTATAAAATAGACACTGATTGTACCATATATCAAGATTTAGATACTGAAATTGATTTGAATAATGTAGATGTAAATAAAGTAAAGTTTTCTAGACGTACAAAATCTAGTCAATCAGATGTAGATAAATTAGAGAGAGTAGAAATTGATGAGATAATTGATGAAGAATCTAACATATTAAATCTCGAATATAATTTCTTACCAAAAGGTTTAACTCCTTTAGAATATTTATTTGTCTCAAATGATGTTGCTAAAAAACCTGAAATAGAGCCACTTAGATATGACATTGAGGAATGTAACATAGGCACAGAACTGAAACCCAAAATTATTAAAATTTTGAAAGCCTTACCTCAACAAGAAAAGGAAAAATATATTGCTCTTTTTAAGGAATTCCAAGATGTTTTTTCTTGGAGTTATGAGGACCTAAAATCCTATGACACCAACATAATTCAACATAAAATCCCTATAAAAGAAGATCAAAATCCCTTTAAACGAAAGTTAAGGAGAATCAATCCTGTTTTGATGACCTTAATAGAAAAATAAGTAAAAATAATGTACGATGCACAAATTATCGTACCAATCAGATATTCTGATTGAGTTTCTAACCTAGTTCCAACTAGAAAAAATACAGGAGAGATAAGATTATATGTTGATTTTAGGAATCTAAACAAAGTATCCTTAAAAGATAATTATCCTTTACAAAAAATGGATCAAATTTTACAAAGGGTAGTTGGTTCTTCTAGGATTTCACTTTTAGATGGATTTTCAGGATACAACCAAATTTTAGTCCAACCAGAGGATCAAGCCAAAGCGACTTTTAATACTCCTTGGGGCACTTTTATGTATGTAAAATGCCTTTTGGTTTAATGAATGCAGGGGCAACCTTTCAAAGAGCTATGGATATAGCCTTTGCAAAGGAAATTCATGAATTCTTAGTAATTTACTTAGATGACATAACTGTATTTTCAAGGACTGATTATGAACACTTGGATCATCTTAGACAAGTCTTTATAAAATGAAGAAAGTTTGGCATCTCATTAAATCCTAAGAAAACCTTATTTGGATTAGAAGAAGGCAAGTTAATAGGACACATAATATCTAAGGAAGGAATTAGAATAGATCCTACAAGAATAGAAGCAATTCTTAACATCAGTCCACCAAGAAACATAAAAGAGTTACAAGCCTTTCTAGGTAAAATTAACTTTTTAAGAAGATTCATATCCAATTTAGCTGAGATAATTAGAGAACTAAATAATATGCTGAAAAAATATTCAGTTCTTAAATGGAATATTTAGGCCAAACAATCATTTGAATCCATCAAACAGGCCTTAACCAAAACTCTTGTTCTTATAAGTCCTGACTTCAAAAAATATTTCATCAATTTTTTCATTTTCTTCAGAGCACACTATTGCTGCAGTTTTACTGCAAAAAAAAGACCAGGGTTATGAACAACCCATAGCCTTCTTTCGAAGAACACTTAGAGATGCTACTTTGAAATATAATATCATGGAAAAATAGGCCCTAGCTTTGGTAAAGGCCATTAAATATTTCAGATTATACATACTCTAATCTCACATCATTGCCTATGTCCCAAATGAAGTAGTAAAAGACATTCTTACTCAGGATGGTCCTGATGGAAGAAGAGGTAAGTGGATTGCCACAATTTTAGAATATTACATAGAGATAATACCCACAAAACTAATAAAAGGTCAAGGTTTAGCCAAACTCACGACTAAATCAAATTTTCATGCCCTAGACATAAATTTTATTGCCCAAGTAGATGATTAGGAAGAGACAACGACTCCAGAGATCAGTGAAGAATTTTCAGACACACCATGGTATGCAGATATTATATTTGTATTACTAAACTTACAAGCTCGTCTTGGTTTATCAAGTACAAAATCTAGATTCTTAAAGCTAAAGGCAATAATATTTTGTATTTTAGACATTGTATTTTTTTGGAAATATCAAAGTGGGATTTTATTAAATTGTGTGTTAAAAGAAGAAGCTGACAAAGTATTAGAATAATTTCATGCATGTGAATGTGGAGGACATCTCTACTGGAAAAATACTGCGGAAAAAATCCTGAGAGCTGGTTTTTACTGGCCTACTTTGTTTGCAGATGTTAAAAAGTATGTGACCTCCTGTCACAAGTGTCAAATATTTGAGGGTAAGAAAAAGCTATTACCCCTACCCTTAAAGCCCATCTCAATAGAAATTACATTTAAACAATGGGGTCTTGACTTCATTGTTGAAATTCACCCCCCATCATCAACCCAACATACGTGGATTCTGACAGCGACTGACCATTTTACCAAGTGGATTGTTGCCATACCCTCTAGGCAAGCCACATATACTGTCATTATCTCATTTTTAGAAAGAAACATACTTTCAAGATTTGGATGTCCCCATAAGATAATTAATGATAATGTAGCAGCATTCAAATCTAAAAGGGTGATTGAATTTTTCCATAAATATCACATCACCCTAGGCCATTCTACTGCATACTACCCTCAAGGTAATGTCCTAGCTTAATCTTCAAATAAGAGCCTTGTAAAAATCGTCAAAAAGTTATTGGAAGATAACAAAAAAACTTGGAACAAGAAGTTAGTCAATTCCTTATGGGCAGATAGACTTACAACTAAAAAATTCTAATGGTACATCCCCTTACTAGCTTGCCTATGGAATGGATGTTGTTTTTCCATCCTCCGTAGGAGTACCAGTAATGAAGATTATCCAAGAATTACAAGTTGAAACAAATGACATACAAATAATGGTTAATCAAACTATTCACTTGCAACAAACAAAAGATGAAGTTTATATTAAGTCTCAAGCTATCCAGGATAAGATAAAGAAAATTTTTGAGAGAAAAAGTAAAGAAGATGATTTCTACATTGGAGACAAAGTGATAAAATGGGATTCAAGAAGAGAAGACAAAGGTAAACATGGAAAATTTGATTTTATATGGAGAGGACCTTATCTTATTTATGGATATAGAGGTAACAATGCTTTCTTTCTAAAAGAAATGAATGGATCAGCTATGCTAGATGGACCAGTAAATGGCATAATAATGAAGCAATACTACTCTGAGATAACAAATAGTTAGTTTCATTTACTTTGGTAATTGTATATATATATATATTGAATATTTTAGATTGGATTGGATGTTTTCCTAACAAATTTGAAGCTCGAAGAGAAGGCCCTAAGCTTTGAAAGGTAAAATATCATAAGTATGAATAATTGTAGAGATCAAAAGATACTTACAGGGTCATCACAGTCAAAGTTCAAAGGCTACTAGTCTTAAAGTTCTTGACATTTCACCAGGAAATGCCATCCCCATGTGGAGCCATTGTTAGGTTCCTATAATAATAGGATTCATCATTTTTAAATTGACTTTGATAGCCTTGTAAATATGTACATACATTGCTTTCTGCAAGTTGTTTTCCCATATTTTGAAAATGAAAAATAATAAAAATGAAAGGAGGGTAAAAGTCCTAAAAAATAAATATCAAAGGACTTAGAAAAAATAGACCCCAAAAAAAGAAGGAGGAGATAAAATAAGACATGAAAGTGAAAAAGTCAAAATGCCACTAGTATTTACTTTTACTGGAAGAATAATGATTATATGCAGATTGTCAATAAATGCCATAATCCATGATCAGTTAAACAATTTAATATTAACTTTTCATGCTTTGAATTTCATATTTTAGATAGAGAATAAATATATTTCAAACAGTTTAAACTTGGAAAATCAGTAGATAGTTATAGAATAGATGAGGAGATCAACAGTTTAATCTGAGCCCTCGGATGATATAAGGTTAGACTTAGATGGATTTATGTTTTGAAAGAAAAATGGATTTAGGGTTGCAAGCTTAAATGCACCCATGAAAATGAAGTTAAAAATGTTAGAAATAATGATGGGTAGGTAGAAAGAAGTTGTGCAAAGCATGTAATAAAGCATCATCAGAAAAAAATTACTAATTTCCCATCCCCCACAATGATTCACTATTCTAAACCTTCAATTAAACGAGCTCAGAGCATTTCTCTGACTTCTATTGGGACCGAACCCAAGGCTCGATAACTGATTGGTTAAAAATATGGGATTCCTTACATAAAACCCATTTCATCAGCATATCCACCCTTTTCCAAGCTTATGACCCGTTTTCCTAAGTAAAATACCCTTTTGCTTGGTAAAAGTAAAAACTCTACATAATTAATTTCATCTTCAGTGAAAAACACTAAAAAAACCTACAAAATACATTTATCCTAAGTTCATGTGTAAAAATCAAATATGGGACGAAACTATGCTTTATTGCCTATTTTACACTTAGTGTTAAATTATGTATTTTAATTCGTTTCATACATTACACCTTCATTTCATATTAATTTCTAACTTATATTATTAAATCCCTATATTATACCCTTCCCGTATATTATTAAATCCTTTATAAGAAAATAACCCCAAAAACCCATTTATTTAAAGTTTGAACCTATGTTATATATCCCATGTAACGAAATAAATACCCGCCCTTTATTCCCATAGGTTTAAACATATCAAATGAAAAAATACCCCGCCCCCTATGGTATTAAAACACTTGTAAAAAGGTTTAATTATCATATAATATATACTCGCACCCATGATTGAAACATTTGTTTATGTTTTAAATTAAAAACACATGATGTTACCCCTCCTCCAATCATATAACACGAGGTTTTAACGTTATAAATTTATATTTATAAAGTTAAAAACCTATCCCACCGTATTACTAAACCCCAGACACCACCTCTGAATGCCGAGCAACTTCATATTAAATCGCGACCGTTCGCATTGTGCCTCCCAAATCTAATGATCAAAAGACCATATCACAATTTAAGTTGCACGATTATAGCACAATCCATTCCATGCAAAATAGGTTATTTTAGCCTTTTATCTCTCCTCCACATGGCTCATTTTGATTGGATCGCATCCAATTAAATTGAAACTACTTACCACCTTAAACGCACACGATAAACATTGCAGTTTCTATCCTTTGAAGCCCGAAAACTGCCCATTGCTCGATGTGATTGACATTTATTGCAAGCCAGATTAAACCTAAAATTCCTAATAAACTCTGAAAAAAACCATTATTACCTTCTTCTACATTATATCACTGTATTTTCCATCCCGACTCAGAGAAAAAATCCTTTTCACAGTTTATATGCCGAGAACCAGTGAAAAGACTGCTTATTGTTGTTCAAGATTGCCGGAAGTCCTGAATTGTTTCCAGAAGATACCACAGACCTGTCAAATGCATCAGAACCTATTTCAAAGACCCACACCTGCGTACAAAAGACATTTTTTGAAGAAATTGAGCCTGTTATCAATTTAAAAAGGAAATTTGAAACCTTTATAAGAATATTCACTCCAAGAAATCCTTTAAAAATTGTCCAAAAAAGAGGCTAACCCCTGTCAAAATTGTTATAAAACCCTGTTTTATAATGCGCTCAGTTTTAGAAGGAAAATATTGAGTTTATTCTAGTTTTATAGACTGCATAAAAATCCAATTAAAGCCCAGTAATAATCTGAAGGTAACTTAACCCTCTGTGCTTGATTCCAAACAATTTTTAGTCCAATATCCTTTGAAAAATATTAAGAAACCCCTGTTTCTTATTTTCATAACCAACGAGAGTCTGTAACACAGTTGAAAGTAAAAAATTGAAAGAAAAATCCAAGAAAAGAAGCATATTCTGCTTATTTTCATTCAAGAACCTCTGTCAGAGTCAAAAATACTTCTGTAAACCATTTAATCTTACAGAAGAAACCATAAAGCCTAAAAACAGACTTTCAGAAGTCCTAAAAGCCTAAAAATGCCTAAATCTACTCCAGCTGTGTCCTCCAAGATTGTCATCATTGTAAATCCTATACAACCTCCTGTTGTAGACATTGAGCACATCCCCTTAGTAGATGTAGACTACAAAATAGAAGATCCAATTGTAGAATTCAATCTGTTAGAACTTCACAGCTGGACCTTTGAAAAATCCCTAGATCAGGTCGAAGAAGTCCAAATTTGGGAATCAAACTTGCCCAAATATGTTGTTCCAGTCACTCATCCATGCCCAGAGATTATTATGTTGTGTCAAAACTATTATGTGCCTGAAAAAAGAGCAATAGTGAATGCATACAAAGAATTACTGTTTACAATTACTGCTGAGTCCATAAATCAAATGTTACAGCTCAAACCTAATCCTCAAGAAGTTCCTTTGTCAATAGAAGCTCTTACCAATTTGTACATTGGCCTTGATTTTCCCAAAAGATTTTAGATCTTCCAAGTATTCATGCCCTTACATGTGGAAATTCCTCAAATCAATCGTCCATATTCCACTTCAAAATTTCCAGAATGTTCAAGGCATGTCATTTCCATGCTATCATTCATCCTAGGATATTTTACAGATGAGCATATAGATGAATCCATCCTAGGACAATCTCTTTCTGTCATCTTCAATTATGCTAAGTACATTGCTGACAATATCCATGAACAGCTGGTTAAATTACCAACTGAAGGAGTGTTTAGATACACATATTTTCTCTTGCATATGTTTTCTGTATTTTCAAGAAAATAAGTTTCCAGTAACTCTACAGAAGCTTGACATAGAAGGAAATCCTCTTTCAGTCATTTTTTGGACATCTTTGATCAGAAAAGAGTCCACAAAGTTTACTTATGCAGAGTTTTCAAACTTCTTTATCCATCCATTGATAAACATGTTAACAAATACTGAACAACCAAGAATCAATGATGAAATGAAGAAGGTTTTACAACTATTAGAGCAGACCAAGACTGGAGATTGGTATTTGAATGAAAAACACACAGAAATCAGAGTTTTTGGATCCAATCTTCTACACTAAAAACTACCCAAATATGTACCAATGAGGGTTTTTGCCTTGGAATACATCAGGAAAATATTAAATTATGATTCTATCAACTTCCTAGCAACGAAGAAGGAAACACAATTTAAGTTGAAGAATCAAGTGGGACCCTTCATTTGTAATCACAGAGATGCAGAGACAGAAGCAACTAAATAGTTACTAGAGTACATATTTTTAGGGGAATTTTGAGGTTAAAATGGGCCTCCTAAGGAAATAATAAAATAATAGCTAAACTAATAAAATAATATTTATGAATTTGCAATTCACTTTTTTCACCACAATCCATGTAACCATAGTTAAATTCAATTCAAAAGTTGTACCCAAATAAAATTAATAATTTTTTTTTATTGATGTGACTATAAATAAGAATGGGTTTTTCATGAAAAATTCATTGTCATTGAACAACTAATGCATTTTTCCTTTGTACTTAAATAACTTAAAATAAAATATAAATATAAATATATAAATTCTTAATTATATTATATACTATTAATTAAAATTTATATTATTTAAATTGTATAATATCATGTAGTTAATATACTATATGAAAATAATATAATATAATGTAATATAATAAATGTATAGGGATATGCATTGTTTCTTTCAAGAAATATGAAATGAAAATAATATATTTTTATTCAAAAAGTGTGAAATGACATTTATTATGAGTACTTTACTTTGACTTTAAAAGTACATAGAGCACTACCATGGTTAACCATGGGTTTTATCCACCATTGAGAATGTGACAAGTAAGTAACTTTAACTCAATAAATGCCACCTCAACCATTAGGGATGATGTCATCCCCTAAAATGTGATTGGTTCTCATAACGTGAATTTTGATTGTACATTTTCCTTAGGAGGCCCATTTTAGACCTCAAAATTCCTCCTGGAACTATGATCCACAAAGAATACTGAGTAAAATGAGGGTTAAGTGCAAACTAAAACCCTACATTCATGAGAAAAAACTAGAGATTGAGAAGTATGTCAATCAGATTGAGTGGATAGAAAACACTTTGATAGATGCAGTAAAGAAAGGTGATACTAGTCACACTTTACAAACTGCAAATCATGCAGAGAAAGCCACCAAAAGAGTCAGAGAAGAAGGTTCTTGTGTTGTTGAAACTACTACTGAGACTAGGTTCAAGTTAAGATATAATAAAAAGCCTAAGTTAAACTCAGTTGACAAAGAAAAAGAGACTATTGAGGTTGGAGACACAGATGTCCTAGTAACAAACACAGATGTTGCTACAGTTATCACAAATGAACCAGTTACAGAGAATTTGAATGAAGAAGAGGTTGATAATTCAAATACACAGTTGATAGAAAAACAAAAGAACATGGAAGCATCATCTTCACAGACAAAAGAGGAAAAGGATCTTGATATCAAGGAAAAATATAAGCAGATTAAGACAAAGAATGAAGAGATAAAAAATGAGATCTACTCTCAATATTTGAAGCAAACACCAAGTGTTCAAAACAAAATTTTATCTGCCTAGGATTACTCAAATAAAAAGTTGATCATGTATGTATTACAGCCTACAGTGAAGATTCCAAAGACAGTTGCAGACTACAAAATGGTTGATCTAGAAGTACAAATTTAAAAAGTCATGCACTTGATCAAATAGAATTTCATAGATAGAGTTTAGAGATATTATATTCTACCATTAAAACCAAAGCTATGAGTGTTAAAAAACTTCAGAACACAATCATAAACATGAAATATCAAATGAAGGGTGACAAAGCCTCATTATATGCTAAAGATATTAGAATTAAATCTTTAGAAGAGTTAGTCATGCAAGTTGGATATGATCCTGCAAATGTCAAGGTTGCAGAACAGTTAGTGAAGGAAAAGAAGGAGGACATTGTAGCATTAAGGAAACAGTTTAAGCTTCCATCAACTAAACATCCTCAAGCCAAAGAAATTATACAATAACAGACTGAGAATGATGATATGATGAACTTAATCTTTCAACTAACAGGACAAATCAAAGAAATGGAAATTCAAATGGACAAGCTTGTCCATGAAAAGGAAACAACAAAAGCATAGGAAGTTCCTTCAATTATTCCTATGGTTACTACAGCTGTGCCTTCAACTGTAGCAGAATAGTTGGCACCCAAAGTACCACTGCCTACTGCAGTGCCAGTGACATCACCTACAACTCCAGCTACAGATTCATCTACTACAACAGCTCAACCTTCAGAGGAGACCAGTAAGCTAGTAAAATCCATGGAAGAAATGTCAATTTAGAAAAGTGAAATTAAAAAATTGAAAAACGTGATAGAGAATCTTGAAGATACAAAGAACTTAGACGAAATCAATGCCAAAATTCATGAGCAAAGGGCTAATAGATTAAATGAAGAACTCAAGAAACTTCAAAAGGATTTAATCTTAAAAGAACCAATATCATATGTGAAAAACCACTTATGGAACAAAATCATTGAAGCCATCAATGATGTGTGGCCCTCAATTCAGGTGATCTTTGAACAAAGAGATTTACTAAAGGCAACACTAGCAGAAATTCAGAAGACTAAAGATGAGCTAGGTGACAAACCTGAGCAAGCCATAGAAGTGATTAAGTTTCTCAATAGTAAAACAAGCAGGAGTTAGAAGAAATTGAGATCACTGACAGGACTAAAACAGTCCTTGAAATAATGAAGGTCATTGAAAAAAAAAACGGGATGAAACAACTTGAAGAGAAATGTGAGAATATGAACATAACCATAACCAAGTTTATGGTCAAATTTGAAAGTCTGAGGCAAAGAAATTTGCCTAACATTTTGTTCATCAATGATAAGCTTATGCCTCAGGAGGATTACAATAAGAAGATCAAAGAATATGAAAAAGAGCAAGTGAACAAGACAGATGGACACTGTATCCCTACAGGAAAGGTCTTACTCAGAAGTTTTGAAGATTTATTTTATTTGCAACATGAGATAAGACATTTGTTTGTCATAAAACCAAATTTTTCCAGATATACTGAGGCAGATGAAAAATTCA
Organism: Pinus albicaulis; assembly: GCA_034641835.2. Lineage (NCBI taxonomy): Eukaryota > Viridiplantae > Streptophyta > Pinopsida > Pinales > Pinaceae > Pinus > Pinus albicaulis. Next base: position 1,551,531,249 of record CM076581.1, on the reverse strand, counting down.
GGAAGATGAAAAAGATACACTTTCCAAATAATGAAGCTTAGCAATCACTTACTGATTTACTGTGAAAGTTAAAAACACAGATAAAAGGAAGAAAATAGTTTGCTTATTTTTCAGCCAAAAATAAGCTTATTTACATCAGTAAAATAGTTTTTACAGAGATTAAAGAGTATCAGAGATTAAAGAGTATCAGATTAAAAGAGTGTAAGATAAATAAGATCAGATTTCAAAACAGATTTCAAATATCTGAGCCAGCAAAGAGGACACCAAGGCAGCCTGCTGCACCTAATCCACAATTTAGTTTCTATTTTATTGGATAGATAGGACAACTTGTTGATTTGTTAAGCAGCTGTCTCTATTTTGTTGTAAAGATATTTCTATTTTTCTTAGATAATTCCTAGAAGCATTCTAGGATATCTTGTAAACATTTTTGTATAAATACTTCACTCTTTGAAGTATTATTATGGAATAAATTGCTAAAGATTTCTATAGTCATTTTTGTTGTACTTGAAGGCTTTTGTGTTGCAAATTTTGAGTAGAAGACTGAATCAAACCAATTAGCATCATATTTTAGGATTCATGTGATGAGCTATTGAAGTGAAGTATTTTCTACTTGTCATTGATTACCTTCTCTGTTTCATGCATCCATATATGTGTTCCAAATTTGAATGATAATTCAAGAGTATTATTTCAGGATTTGTTAAAAGCACCCTATCTTTACTGTTTATCATTTCTATGTTTTCTGTTGATTTCCAGAGTAGGGAACCCTTAATTTCTCTATTTTTTGTTTGACCTCTACCTACTACTTCCCTTTTATAGATCAAAGAACCCTTCACTGCTCTTTATCCCGAACAAATCACCTCACCAAACAACCTTCCAAGATCTTCAAAGGCTTATCTATCTTACCCTGAAAACATTTGACTTTTTGACCTTGATCCTAGCTCTGTCTGCTTGAATTTTGACTCCTTAGGCCAATGGAAAAACATATTTCCCACTATCTATCTCATTAAGTGAATTTTCTCACCAAACCAAATCAAACCAAAAGCAAATTGAACAATCATAACTAGCCTAATATTTTATAAATTAAAAGGAAGCTAAGTTTTATAGAGAGAGCCCTCTCTGAACCCTAAGAAGGCTAGATATTAGAGTTTAAAAGTTGGTCTATGGTTACCTCTAGAGTTCTTTCAACTATAAATCAAAATCTCAAAATTTAGAGAATTACTAGAGTGTTAACAATGAGTAAGGCATGAAGTATTTGGAAAAAGAAAAATAAGGTAGTGTCGCACCCATCTATAGAGTGGTTGGAAGACTACCGAGGTATAGCAGCATGACAGTTGTTATCAGAGCTAGCATACACTTGCAGTTTGCACATCAAGTGGTATTAAAAGCTCATTGACCCCTTCCTTTGGAAGCTAAAGGTTGAAGCAAGCAGGGGAAACAAACAGGTTGAAGCTGAAGCTCGGAAAATTTGGTGGAATTGGCGAATCCGACATAAGAATTTGTAGGGCTACAGTTGGACAGGTTATTTCATGGTCTTGGCTCGTTCTAAAGCAAGAAAAATGGAAGGTATTGTGTAATAATCTCAAGTACTTGATGAGAATCAAGTACTCTCTCAAGAGGTCATCTTAGAGAAGGTTGTTGAGCATGTGGAACAACTTGATAAGAAAGTTGATGAAGTGGCTTTGGATAGTCGAGAAGATTTTGAGAAGCTCAATGACAATTTTAGTGCACTGAATGAAAAACTTGAAAAGGCATTACCTAGACATGACACTATGGCAGTACGTTATGAGTACTTAGAGTGGCAATATGGTGAATCAACAGAAAAAATTGGAGACATGGAATTACCCAAGGATCGGTTTGTAGATGAGCTTGTTAAGGCTCATACAAAGATCAAATATTTGGAATGTGAAATGGTCTTATTAAAAAGGGCCATGGGGAAAGGATTATCTGGGGGATCTGCCCATATAAAGGTGAAAGAACTAGATTCATATGATGGAACAAGGAATGCAAAAACCCTTGGAAACTTCTTATGGGATATGGAGAAATACTTGGACCAATTAGCTATCCCTCATGAGGATGCTAAGGTGAATATTATGTCACAATTCTTTACAGGAGATTCTAAGATGTGGTGGAGAAGGAAACTTGATCAAATTGCACAAGGTGCAGGGTCTGACATCACAACTTGGGGAGAATTAAAAGATACTTAGCAGCTTCACTTTAGTCCACAAGATGAAACCTGGGATGTGAGATTTGTCATTAATTATATTGAGCAGACAAGAAGTCTCCATCAATATCAAAGTGAATTTCAAATTTCTATTCGAAAACTCCCTGACATGATCAAGAGTGATAAGGTATTTGAATTTTTCATTGGGTTAAAAATTTGGGCTCATGATTAAGTAAGGAGAAAACTGCCAAAGACTTTGGAAGAAGCTTTTGCAGATGTTGATAGAATTATGGAACACTATGATGAGGGGACCAGGAAAAAGAATCATTTTGAGAAAAAGGAAGAGGCACTGAAGAAGGAGCACTAAAAAACGAACAATGCTAGTTCCAAGTCGAAGATGAGGAGGCCATTGAAGTGTTGGATTTTTCCTGAGGACCATACGGTGAAGCATTTCCCTTCAAGACCGAAGTTGGCAGTGACAATACAAGAAGAGAAGAAGAAGGCGCCCATGATTGGGACTATGCAAGCTCTAAATGTTGTATTAGCTGTAGAAGTTGTCCCTAGAAGGGATCCGGAGCAGAACAAGCCTGAATATGTGAACATGAAGATTGCGAAGGGAACACTTATCACCATGGTGGATAGTGGTGCTACCCACAACTTCATAGGTGAGGAAAATTATAGGAAATTCGGATTGAAATTAAAGCTAATCCAAGCTAAATTGAAAGCAGTGAATTCACCTCCAGACTATGTAATTGGAGTTGCTGAGAAGACACCAATTGAGATTGGGAATTGGCATGCTGATGTTGATTTCATGATCGTGAAAATTGATGATTATGAGGCTGTGTTGGGAATGGAATTATTCAAATAATTCAATGTTATGGTGGTTCCAAACATGAAGAAGATGTATGCTTATGATGTAAATGATGACCATCCTATTGGTATACCAACTGTAGGTGGAGATGGCACCCATTGTAAGCTAACAACTTTAAGTGTGGCAGACACAAGATGAGATGATGAACTCCAAGGGATATTGACCACTGTAGAGGCCAAAATCAAGGATAAATCATGAGAAATAATGGCATTGCATAGTGGTATTTTTGATGTCACAAGAAGACTTGAGGCAATGGAAGAAAGAGAAGATGCAGGACCACAGTTCCAAGAAGCATTAGGGGAATTTTGAGGTCTAAAATGGGCCTCCTAAGAAAAATGTACAACTAAAATAAACTATCTGAGAACCAACATGATTCAATATGATGTTGTCAACCATGGGGGATGATTCACCATTTTTGGAGTAAAAAAAGTAAAAATAATAAAATAATAAAACTACTTTTTCAACTCATATTTTCAACTTATCTCCCTAAGGGCTTACTCAAATTTTGAGCGGGAGTATTCGTTGGACGCAAAATTTAATTCCTCATCTAAGGAGTACCCATGTTGCATACTTTTGATGGATCCTACTACACGAAAAATGAGAAATACATGAAAAAAAACGTGATTGTGATCATGTTTTTCATGTATATCTCATTTTTCGTGTAGCAGAGTCCATCAAAAGTATGCAACATGGGTACTCCTTGTATGGGGAATTAAATTTTGCATCCAATGAGTATTCTTGCTCGAAATTTGAGTAAAACCTTAGGGAAATAAGTTCAAAATATGAGATGAAAAAATATTTTTTCTTTTTTCCCTCTAAAATTTGATGATGTAATCAAATATTATTTTATTATTTGCACTATTATTTTATAATTTCCTGAGGAGGCCCATTTTAGACATCAAAATTCCCCTAATGAACAAAATCTGGGAGCACATATGTTGAGATTAAAGGTCGACGATCTAGATACATGGATTGAGTTGCGTAACCAGGAAGAGGAGAGGCGTAATGCCTACACTTCCTCCTCATTCTAAATACAACATGAGATGAGACTCATTGTCTTTTGCTCAAGACAATGAAGCCTCCTAAATGGATGAGCAGGCAACGGAGCGAGATGGACACTAAATAGTAGGATGTTTTAGCAGTCATGATGATGTAGGAAGCATATGTTCTTGTGGAGCAGATGTTCGATTGGATTAGCTACCCAGATTATCACTATCATAGGGGGATCCAACACATGATTTCATGCAGAGTATTGGCAGGTCCAAGGCATGTAGAAAATCAAGAGTGATCCCATCTGGATTATATTTTTACTTATGGACAACAGATCTGGTGGCATGAAAATTGTTGGAGATGTTGGAGTCAACACACACTTTGCGACGATATTTACGACAATATCGTGCATATGGATGCCACGATAGATTTTTCGACGACATTTTGCGACAAAAGTTGAAACGAAATGTTGCATATGGATGTGACGATAGATCATGCGATGATGAGATGATGTTGTCAAGGGAAAACAATTCTTTGGAGTGGTGGAGGATGTGAGGACCACAAGTCGTGGATGAGTCCAAGTGCGGCGGGTGCGACTTGGCGCACCGGTGCTCGAATTGGCAGGCATGCAACGAATGAAGGTCGACGAAGCGACAAAACCATGATCATGGTAATACGGGCACGTGACAGACATATGGCTAGGAAGTGACGTTAGAACGGGTAGCGTGTGGAGTTCACTTATAGCAGGTGATTTTTGTATGGACCCAGAAATGCACTGACGTGTTATTTTTGGCGGGCACAGCCAACGCAGATGCACTGGGGGGTGCCCGAATGAACTAAACATCAAGGGAATGACGTTATATCGTCATATGGTAGCTGAAGTGTAGTAGCCATATTGAAATGATGGATAGGCCGATGCCACAATAATAGGCAGGCCGACCTGATGGGAGTTGGAGGTGGTTTGGAACATGGCAAGAGCCCCCAAACGCGTTCAATGCATTCATCCGAGTATATATAGGTGGTGAACGAGATTGGATAAGGAAATCAATCGAAGGATTGGTTCATAATTGAATCAAGAGAGGAGAAGAAGTAACACATCAAGTGAGCGTTTAACGCCTTGTTGATGCGAGCTTCATCCTTGGGCATCAGCGAAAATAGAATTTGGGAATTCGAACCATAAGCGTACAACATGCAGGATGAGTCAAGCAGGAAGAGCAGTCGCAGCCACAGCGTGCAGCTCAGTGCATGCAGGTTGTGTTACCTTAGGTCCAGTTGAGAAGAAGTCTGAACGCGTGTAGGGAGAGACAACCATGGTGCCTTACGAATGGGTCAAGTCACGCTGAGAACGTTCAAAACAGTTTCGACGAGCGGAATAGTACCAGTGGACGGAATGGAGTTACGGTGCATGCAGAAAGGGTCGAGTCGGGTCGGGCACGACTCGACCTGCGTTCAGGGCAACAGGTCAGGGTGTCGTGACCCATGTGACCCCTCTCGAATGTGCTTTCAGGTAAGCTTGGTAATTAATTTTTTACAGTATTTTGGGGTTACTTACATGAGTTTCAACCTGGTTTGAGTATTGGTGGCTGTGGAAACCAAACCAAGAGACAAACTAAATTGGCAAAGAGCATAAGGGGATTATGCTGCATTGTATTTCACGATTAATTTAAACTATACATATTTTTATGAAACATAATATCAGGGAGAATTAATATTGGGAGTTGCCCCTCCCTTGAATGTTATGGGATTCATGTGGTCATGGTATTGATGTTTATGCTATTTTAATTCCACACAAGAAAACTTTGAAAAATTAAATAAAATGGTTTTGAGTAAGGCATAGTCTATTTGTGAAGTATTTAGAAAAAGAAAAAAAAGTAGTGTCGCACTAGTCTATAGAGTGGTTGTAAGATTGTCGAGGTATAGGGGCGTGAAATTACCTGACCCGCCCAAACGCATGACCCAACCTGCTCAAACACACATGTCGATGTGTTGTAGGCAGGGATTCCCACAAGGGGGTGCCCACCCGAGCCTCGCTGCGCCCCCTCGAGTTTGACGACTCCCACCTAAACAAATTCCCCCCCCCCCCCCCCCCCATGCTAGGAAGCCTGAACTCCACCCCAAACGTACGACCTAACCCACCAGAGTGAACGACACGACCAAACCTGCCCAATTGACCGACATAAACAAACCCACCCTGAACGCACGACATGACCCGCTCGAGTGCATGACCTACCCCAATGCACGACCAGACCAAGGGGGCTCATTATGAGAATCGGTCCCTCTACCTGAGAGAGAGTTTTATTCTTAGGCTCTACTACCCTACTTTCTAGGGGGACGATTGTGAGAATCATCCCCCTTGCCTTCCAGGGGGCCGATTCTGAGAATCAACCCCTCTGACAGGATGCCCGACATCCCTGAACATATGACCCAACCCGCCTGAACACACAACACGACCCGAACTAACCTAACCAAATGCATGACTTGACCCAGGGGGGTGATTCTGAGAATCGGGTCCGTAGGGGAGCCGATTCTAAGAATTTCCCCCCATGCCAAGTAGGGGGGTGGATCCTGAGAATCACCCCCCATGCTTGGCAAGGGGGTTGATTTTGAGAATCGCCCCCTTGCGAGGCAGCAAGGCTATTTCTTAGAATTGACCCCCTTGTAGGTAGGGGAGTCGATTCTTAGAATTGCCCCTGGCTAGGCAGGGGACCGAATTCTCAGAATCAGCCCCCTGCCAGGTAGGGGACCCGATTCTAAGAATCGACCCCTAACTTTCCTGAACACATGACACGACCTGATTCACCCGAATGCACGACTTTACCCACCCGAGCGCATGACCTGATCTGACCTGCCTAAATGCATGACCCGACCTACGATGGTCGATTTCGAGAATCGAGTCTCCTACCTAGAAGTGGGGGCTGATTATGAGAATCACCCCCCTACATGGCAAGTGGGATGATTCTGAGAATCGGTCACCTTGCAAGAAAGGGGGAATATTCTTAGAATCGACCTCCATCCATTGGGTCATGCGATCAGGTAGGTGGGGTCAGGTCGTGCACTAGGGCAGATCGGTTAGGTTCATGCTTTCAGGCGAATTGGGTCGTGTCGCGGGTTTGGGTTTGTCAACTCATGTCGTGAATTTGGGTGGGTCGAGTCATGAATTTGGGGGGGGGGTCAATTTGGGTCATGTGTTCAGATCAAGTCATGTCATGCGGGGCTCTGGTGGGCGCCCCCTTGTGGGCGTGCCTACTCAAAGAAAAACAACGTAGGATGCTCACTTGAGTCCCACAAGACAGTGTCGTCAAGCTTGGGCAGGAGCACCCCGTGGGCGTGCCTGCCCACAACAAAATGGTGTGTTTCACTGTCCTGTGGGTGGTCACACCCAAATTCAGGGCTTAGGTGGTGCCCCCCTATGGGCATGCCCTCCTGTAGCACAACGATGTGACACATCCTTGTACTGCGAAGGGGCACATCCATAGGGGTCACCCACTCGAGATTGTGATGTCGTGTAGCAGGGCTTCGGCAGGTGCCCCTTATGGGTGTGCCCACCCGTAGCACAACAACACATGTTGTGCTATGCGGGGGAATGAAGATATGGGGCTCCCACCCAATCCTGTGGTGCTGTGTCATGGGGCTTGGGTGGGTGCCCCCCCTGTTGGTGTGCCCGCCTGTAGCACATCAACACATGTTGCTATGTTATGGGCAGGCACACCCAGAGGGGGGCGCCCACTCGAGCCTCACACGAACCGACGCAACTTGAAAGAATGACCTGAATGCCCCGAACGCATGACCGACCCGACCCCCCACCGAATGCACAACCCAAACCTCCTGAACACACAACATGACCCGGCCCTCTCTAACGCATGAACTGACTTGCTCGAGCGAATGACTTGATCTGACCTGACCAAAGGGGGTTTGATTCTAGCAGGGGGGCTGATTTGTTTCAGTGAGCACCCCCATATGGGCATGCCACCCGTAGCACAATGGTTTGTGCATTCGAGCGGGTCAGTTTGTGTGCTTAGTTGTGTTGATTAGTGCATTAGGGCAGGTCAGGTGGGGTCATGCATTCAGGTAAACTTGGGTCGTGCAGGGCTCGGGCATGTCCCCCAAATGCATGACCCGAACCAACACCTTAGAACACATGACCTGACATGCCTAAATGCATGATCCAACCCTCCTGAGTGCATGATCCACCCAAACGGACGACCCGACCCTCCTAAGCGCACAACCTAAACTAACCTGCCTAAACGTACGAATCGATCCAGGGGGTTCGACCCTCCTGCTTGATAGGGGGTCAATTGGTCGATTATGATAATCTCCGCCCTACCAGGAATGGGGGAAGATTATTAGAATCAGACCACCTTCTAGGCATGGGGGGCTGATTCTCGGAATAAGCCCCTACCAAGAAACCCAACCCCTTGAACGCACAACCTGCCTGAACGTACGACATGACCCGACCCCCACGAATGCACAACCTGACCCGCCCAAGCGCACAACCTGAACTGAGCTGCCTGAATACATGACCCAACCCCAGGGGGCCACATTCGAAGAATTACGACCCCCTGGGTCAGATCATGCGTTAGGGCGGGTTAGGTCCAGTGGTGCAATCAGGTGGGTTGGGTTGTGTCATGAATTTTGGCCAGTCAAGTCATGCATTCGGGGTGTGTGCCACTATGCTGCGGGAGATTATTCCCACAGGGGGGCACCCGCCCAAGCCCCACATGACCCAACTTGACCAAAATGCAAGACCCAACCCGACTTCCCCCCCCCCCCGCCCCCACCTAAATTCATGACTATACATGCCTAAACACACAACATGAACCGACCTGCTTGAACAGATGACATAACCCAACCTGCCCGAACACATGACTTGACCTGTCATAGTGCATGACCCAACCTGACCCACTGGATGGCACGACTCGATGCAGGGGGCCGATTCTGAGAATTAGCCCCTTGCAAGGAGGGTAGGGAGGGGACTCGGTTCTTCGAATCACCCCCCATGGGTCGGGTTGTGTGTTAGGGAGGGTCAGGTCGGGTCATGCGGGCGGGTCGGGTCGTGCGTTCGGGTTGGTCGGGTAGTGTTGTGTGTTTGGACGTGTTGGGTGTCAATTCTTAAAATTGGGTCCCCTTCCTGGTAGGGGGGGTGATTCTTAGAATTGGGTCCCCTACATGCCATGGGGGGCCATTCTCAGAATCGACCCCCCTGCTAGGCATGGGGGCCCATTCTCATAATCGACCCCCCTACTAGGCATGCGGGGGAATTCTCAGAATTGACTCCCCTACTTTGCATGGGGGGCCATTCTCAGAATCGACCCCCTTCCTAGGCAGGGGACCCAATTATCATAATTTCCCACCCTAGGCAAGGGACCCGATTCTTAGAATCAACCCCCTAGGTTTAGCCATGCATTCAGGTGGGTCATGTTGGGTTGTGCGCTCAGGCAGGTTGGGTCATGTGTTTAGGTGGGTTGGGTTGTGTCATGTGTTTGGGCAGGTTGGGTCGTGCGTTTTGGGGGGTGAAGCTAGCTGGCAAGGGGGCCGATTCTTAGAATAGTCCCCATGGCAGACAGGGGGGACTGTTCTCAAAATAGGCCCCCTAGCACAGGTGGGCCTGGTCATGTGTACAGATGGGTTTGGTTGTTTCTTGTGTTTGGGTGGGTCAAGTTCTACGTTGGGAGGGGTCAGGATTACTGGTAGGGGGGTCGATTTGTTTCGGCGAGAGCCGTGGGGCTCGAGCGGGCACTGCGAGGCTCAGGCGGGAACTCCCTTGTGGGCATGGCCACTCACAACACATCGTCATGTGCTCGGGCGAGTTAGGTCAAGAATTTGGGCAGGTCAGGTTTTGCGGGGCTTAGACAGGCACCCCTCGAATGCACGACCTGAACCGCCTGAAGGGAGGACCTGACCTAACCCACCTGCATGCATGACCTAATCCGCCTAAATGCATGACACAACCCGACCTGCCCAAATGCACGACACGACCTGATCCGCCCAAATGCATGGCCTGACCTATCAAAGTGCACGACCCAACCCAAAAAACCTGAACTAGGGGGTTCAATTCTGAGAATCATCCCCCTGCCACGCAGCCCAACCCCCCCCCCCCCCATACATGACCCGGCCTACCTAAATGCATGTGCCAACATACCCGAGCGCAGGACCCAACATGACCCACCCAAATGTTAGACCCGACCCTAGGGGGCTGATTCTAAGAATCAACCCCTTGCCAGACAACCCGACCCCCCCAAACACACGACCTAGACCTCCCAAACGCATGACATGACCCGACCCACCCAAACGCATGACTTGACCCAACCCGCCTAAATGCATGACCCAACCCAAGGGGCAATTATCATAATCGTTCCCCATGCCTACCAGGGGGGACGATTCTGCGATTTTGAGAATCGCTCCCCCTGCCTGCCTGGGGGCCGATTCTAAGAATCGATAATCAGCCCCTTGCTAGGCAGAGGGGTCAATTATGAGAATCTCAGAAATAGACCCCCTGCCTGGGAGGTGGCTAATTCCCATAATCGACCCCTCTCGGTGGGGTCATACGTTCAATCCAGTCATGTGTTAGGGCTAGTTGGGTCATGTCGTGCGTTTAGGCTGGTTAGGAAGTGTCATGCATTCAGGTGGGTCGAGTTGTGTAGTACATTTGGGTAGGCTGGGTTGTGCATTCGAGGCGTGTGTTTTTGTGCTGCGGATGGGTATGCCCACATAGGGGTGCTCACTTTAGCCCCATTTGACTCGAACGCATGAACCAACCTTACCCATTTGAATGTACGAACCGACCCACGTGAACGCACAACCCGACCCAACCTGCCTGAACGCATGACCTAACTGCTTGCCAGGGGTTGATTCTAAGAATCAGCCTCCTTATAGAAGGGGGTCATCCCCCTCCATGGAAATGGGTTGATTCTTAGAAACGCCACCACTTTCTACCAGGGGGGACGATTATGAGAGTAGGCCCCTTGCGAGGAAGGGGGGGTGATTCTTAGAATTGTCCCCTTGCCAGGAAGGGGGGGAAATTCTGAGAGTCATCCCTCCATAGTCGGGTTGTGCGTTCGGGCAGGTCGAGTTGTGGATTCGTGGGGGTCAGGTTTATTGGCAGGAGGGCTGATTTGTTTTTTCAGGTGGGGGTGGGGGCGATTCTCATAATTCCCCCCCAATCAGGTAGGGGGGCTAATTCTTAGAATCAGCCCCCTACCTATAAGGCGGTGACTCTCAGAATCAACCCCCTGGGTTGGGTCATGCACTCAGGAGGGTCGGGTCGAGTCATGCGCTTGGGCATGTCAGGTTTTGTGTTTGGGAAATTTCGGTTGTGTTGTGCATTTAGGGCGGGTCAAGCTGCTAGGAAGCGGGGGCGATTTTTTTGGGGGGTGTGATTATAAGAATAACCCCCTTGTCGATTCAGAGAATCTCCATGCCTACCTAGTAGGGGGCCAATTCTCAGAATCGGTCCCCTGGTACGTAGGGAGGTTGATTCTCAAAATTTCCCCCATATTTCAGGTTGTGTGTTGGGGCGGGTCAAGTCAGCTTGTGTGCTCGAGCAAGTCAGGTCGTGCGTTCAGGCGGGTCGGATCGTGTCATGCATTCGGGCGAGTCAGGTGGTGTTTTTCAGGTGGAGGCCGGGCTGCCTCGCTGGGGGACCGATTTATTTGGGTGGGCATCGTAGGGCTCTAGCAGGCACCCCCTTCTAAGCGTGCCTGCCTGTAGCACAATGACTTGTGCATTCGAGCAGGTCGTGTGCTGAGGGAGGTCAGGTCATGCATTCAGGTAGGTCAAGTTGGGAAGTGTGTTTGGATCGGGTCAGGCCAGTTCATGGATTTAGGGTGGTTAGGCCAGGTAAGGGGGGAAATTCTCATAATCGACCCCTGGGTCGGGTTGGGTTGTGCCTTCAAGCAGTTCAGGGTGGGAGGTTGGGTCAGGTCGTGCGTTCGAGGGCGACCACTTGAGCCCCACACGACCTGAAGGCACGACCTTACCCGACCCGCCCAAACATGACCCAAACTGCTCAAACGCACATGTCGATGTGTTGTAGGAAGACATGCCCACAAAGGGGTACATGCCCGAGCCTCACTGCACCCCTTGGAGTCCAACGACTCCCACCCAAACAAATCGTCCCCCCAGGGAGGAAGCCCAAACTCCCTGCCAAACGTACGACCTGACCCACCTGAGTGAAGGACGCGACCAAACCCCCCCGATTGAATGACATGACCAAACCCGCCTGAATGCACAACCTGCCCAAATGCACAACCCGACTGAGGGGGACTGATTATGAGAATCAGTCCCTCTGCCTAAAAGCGAGGCTGATTCTTAGAATCTACCACCCTACCTGCCAGGGGGAAGATTGTGAGAATCGGCCCCCTTGCCTGCCAGGGGGGAATTCTGAGAATCAACCCCCCTTCCAGGATGCCCGACACCCCTGATTGTACGACCCAACCCCCCCGAACACACGACACGACTTGACCCACCTAAGCGCATGACCTCAAATAACCTGCCCGAACACACAACCTGACCCAAGGGAGACGATTCTGAGAATTGGGTCCCCTGCTTGGAAGGGGAGTTGATTATGAGAATTTCCCGCTGTGCCTAGCAAGGGGGTGGATTCTGAGAACTCCCCCCCATGCTTGGCAGGGGGGCTGATTTTGAGAATCTCCCCCTTGCCAAGCAGGGGGGATGGTTCTTAAAATTGGCCCCCTTAGAGGGAGGGGGTCGATTTTCAGAATCACCCCCCTTGAATCAACCCCCTTGCAGGCAGGGGGGATGATTCTCAGAATCATCGCCCTGCCATGTAGGGGACATGATTCTCAGAATCCGCCCCCTTTCCAGGTAGGGGAACTGATTCTAAGAATCGAAACCCCAACCTTCCTGAACAAACGACATGACCTGACCCACCCGAATGAACGACCTGACCTGCCCAAGCGCACGACCCGACCTGATGCGCCCGAGCGCATGACCTGACCCACGGGGTTCGGTTATGAGAATCGGGTCTCCAACCTGATAATGGGGCAAATTATTAGAATCAGCCTCGCTGCATGGAAAGTGGGTTGATTTTGATATTTGGTCACCTTACAGGCAAGGGGGACGATTCTCAGAATCACCCTCCATGTGTTGGCTTGTACGATCAGGTGGTTTGGGTCGGGTCGTGCACTAGGGCGGCTCAGGTCGGGTCATTCGTTCAGGTGAGTAGGGTCATGTCTCGCGTTCGAGTGGGTCAATTTGTGTCATGCATTTGGGTTGGTTGAGTCGTACATTTGGGGGGTTGGGTTGGGTCATGTGTTCGGGTCAGGTAGAGTCATGCAGGGCTTGGGCAGGTGCTCCCCTCTAGGTGTAACCTTCTACAGCACAGTGACATACGACCCGAGCCACCTGAATGCACGACCCAACCAGCCCAAAAACATGACTCGACGAAGGGTTCCAATTCTAGGTATCCCCCCCCCCCCCCTTGTTGTAAGGGGGATGATTTTGAGAATCGAATCCTTTCCCAAACAGGGTGGACGATTCTTAAAATCGGCTCCCCTGCGAGGGAGGGGACCCGATTCTAAAAATCGACCCTCGTGGGTCAGGTCATGCTTTCGAGCAGGTTAGGTCGGGTCATGCACTTGGGCAGGTTGGGTTTTTCATTTAAGTAGGTCAGCTCGTGTCTTGTGGTTGGATGAGTTGGGGGGTCGATTCTTAGAATCGAGTCCCCTGCTTGGAAGGGGGGTTGATTCTGAGAATCAGGTCCTCTGCCTGGCAGGGGGGATGATTATGAGAATCGGCCCCCCTAACCACAAGGGGGCCATTTCCGAGAATCAGCCCCGCTGCTTTATAGGGGTTGATTCTTAGAATGAGAACCCCTGCCAGGAATGGGGGGCAATTCTTAGAATCACCCCCCATGCCAGGTCGGGGACCCGATTCTTAGAATCTCCCCCCTAGGTAGGGTCTTGCGTTCAAGTGGGTCAGGTCAGGTTGGGTTGTGCATTCGTGTGGGTTGGGTCATGTCGTGTATTCGGGCAGGTTGGGTCATGCGTTCAGGGGGTTTGGGTTGCCTGACATGGGGGAAAATTCTTAGAATCGCCCCCCTAGGAGGAAGGGGGGCCAATTCTCATAATCGGCCACCTAGTAGGTAGGGGAAGCGATTTTCAGAATCGGCCCCACTTCCAAGCAAGGGAATTGATTCTTAGAATCAGACCCCCTGGGTCTGGTCATGTGTTTGTGATCTAAAATTTATCATTAGTTAATTGTGTGCTAATATCAGTTTCAAAATTAACCTTAAAGTTCTTTGGTTTGCTTCTTATACAAGGTTTTATACATGTGCTTATGATTTAAAATTCATTAAACTTGTTGATATTAAGTTTATTTCATGAACTTAAAATCATGGAAACTCAATGTAGAACAACAACATATAAAAACAAAACAAGCACAAATAACAGAGAGAAATACACAAGTTTTTGATGAAGGAGTTCAACCCTCCTGGGTTACATCTCCTTGGTCCAAATTCATAGTGTGGGCCTTTGTATTAGCTTAAATTGTGCAAAATTTTTGTTTACATTCTCTTGTTGCCTATGAAACCTGCTCCAATGGCTCCAAAACATCAAAATCTACCAAGAATGACTCTTTCTGAGCCAAAATTGGTCGAAAATTTCCTAGTTATGGCAAAACCAATTTTCCTAGTTTTTCTCCACTAATTTTGGAAGTCCTCCAGTTAACTCCACTAAATATGGAGATTCTGCCACATCTGGTGGTTCCGAAAAACCCACCACTAAGTTAATCCGCACTTACTTAATCAATAAGCATGAGTTTAAGTGGATAAGAGGATAGTTAAGCACAATTAGTGGCATGTTTAATGCAAAGCACACATTAGCGCTAAACACGGGTTTACGTGGCCTAACCACATATTAACGTTAATAAATATGGTTTTAAAACCCATTTTAAAATATCCTATCGGATCTGCTTTAGCTCCTAGTCTTCGGCGTTTGGACATGTGGGAGGGGGCTAGCCTGCGGGACTGGTCCCCTCCGAACCCCCATACTCTATGGCGCAAAGTTCAAATAGAAGCAGAGTCCTTAATGGTTAAGGAAATCGTGGTATGGTATGCTGGTAAAGCGTTGGTGTTGCATGTGGGTGGTCATGGGTTCGACCTCGACCCCCACCATAAAAGTTTGTTGAACGCGCCAAAGGTTTGAACCTTGGTTTAATTCGATATGTGAAATATATATATTTCCCATACATTTGACTATGTTTTGTGAATAATACATATGCGACCATAACCTTTGATTCAGACCTTCGTTAAAATAAATATGCACCCATCCAACCTGCCATGCAAGAGGGCACATGGCAGCCTCCGGCTGTGCCACATGGCCCTTCTCCATTGGCCCAAAAATTCACCATAAATAATAATAATCCACTATAGATAAAATTTCAATCTTAGGATTAGGAGGAAAATTTCAAATTCCCCAGCCAACATTGGCGAATTTGATTTTGACACTTGTCACTGTGTCATTGGCTGAAATTTGGAGAATATTCCCTTAAGAGTCCTGAGGTGCTGACTAGACTGCCAAGTCATCAATCTATCATTGTTCTGCACAATTTTTACCTGTTTGAGAAAATGAACAACATGCCATAACTTACTCATACAAACTCAGATTTTGATGAAATCAGTTGCATTGGAATCCTGGTGACGAGCTCTATCTGATCGTTCTAGTTTGAAGCATTTATGAGAAAATTCATTGTTTTAGCTAAATACCGAGCCTCTAATCATTCCTCCCCATTAGAAGCCTTTTGGACCCCAAAAGATACTATCAATTGTTTATCAAATGAGGGTACAACTCCCTCACCCTTTCACTCTCCATCCATTTTTCCTTTGAAGGATTTTGTCCCTTGAGTCCCACTCTAAGGTATTAGACATTCCCTCTCCTTGAAGTTCTGATTCTTCTGTCAAGTACGAGGTCTTGCTGAAGTTCATCAAGGTATTCTGGAAAGAAATAATCTATTGATGGAATTTGCACATGCTCTCCTTTATCACCAATCAAAGGAGGTTCAAACAATCTCAAATTCTCAACATTAACGACATAATATATTTTCATATAAGGAGGCAAATATAGATTAAATTCATTAGTACCAATCTTTTCCATAATTTTAAATGGACCATAATGAATTGGCTTGAGTTTTTTACCTTCCCCTTGCAATCTTTCTTTACTGATATATAACCAAACTTCATCTACAACCTGGAATTTGTGATCAACACGATGCTTATCATGCTTTGCTTTGTAGCTTCTTTGACTCTTTTCAAGTTGGTCTTGCACTGTGTGATGTATTAATTGAATTTTTTCAATGAACTTCCTTGCCTTATCTATGTCACTATGACCATCTATAGTGACATATTTCTGAAATATGAAGTCCAAAGGCGATCTTAGCAAGTACCCAAGACATGCCTCAAATGGTGATGTGTTTATGGAACAATTCTTTGCCCTGTTGTATGCATGTTGAATGTAATGCAACTGTTCATCCCACAACTTGGGATGTTTTCTGTAATAGCCTCTAAGAAGATGAATAAATTCTTTGTTTACCACCTTGGTCTGACCATCTATTTGCGGATGAAATGTTGTACTCTTCTTCAACTTTGTGTCCATCATGTGCCATAATTTTGACAAAAAATTCCGAACAAACCGGGAATCTCGATCACTTACAGTAGAAGTAGGAAGACCAAAATGAACCCATACATTTTGAAAGAAAAGATTAGGAGTTTGTTCAGCTATAATTGTTTTCTTACATGGCATCAAAATACACATTTTGATGAACCTGTCTATCACAAACATAGTTTCTGATCAAACGGGAACTATTACCTCAAAATGGGAACTCTAACCAAAAAAACATCAAAAAACCATGAAAAAACAAGCCGAATACAAAAATTTATATTTTGGAATAACCTTTTTTTTTTGGGTAAATCTATAACATCCTTTAAAAATGGAGGAAAAAGCCTTTTTTTTTTTTTTTTGCAAAAAACACCCTGAAAACGAAAAGTTGTATTATGGAATAACCTTTTTTTATTTCAGGGTAAATTTTCAACATTTTTAAAAATAGATGTCAAAGGCAATTTTTTTTGCAAAAAACACCTCGAAAACGGAAAGTGTTGAAACAAAAATTTTAGAATAATAAAAATTTATATTAAAAATTCAAAGAAAAAAAACATTTTAAAATAATTTAAAAAAGAAGAAGCAGATTTCATTACTTTTTTTAATTAATTTTTTTTTTTAAATTAAAAAAAAAATAACATTTTAAAATTAAAATTAAAAAATATATTAAAAGTTAAAAAAATAAATAGGAATATTAAATTAGAAAAACAAATAAATTTAAAAAAATTAAATTAAATTAAAATATACAAATTAAATTTAAAAAATACAAATACAAATTTTATTAAGTTAAAAGCAAAAGAATTTAAATTTGAAAATAAAAAAAATTAAATTTAAAAAATTATATTAAATTTTAATAAATTAATAAATTAAAATAAAATATTAAAATAAAATAAAAAATAAAATAATAATAATAAAAGAAATATTTAAATTAAAAAAATAAAATAATTAAAAATTAAAAATGAATAAATTAAATAAAATAAAAATATTAAATTAAAAAAAATAGATTAATTAAAAAAAAAAAAATTTAAAAAAAAAAATTATATGTATCTATTAAATTAAATTAAATTTAAAAAATATATTCTACATCTTATTAAATTAAAAAAAATATCTATAAAAAACTGAATTAAAAAAAAAAAAATATTAAATTTTACTAAATAAATAAATAAATCAAAATAAAAAAAACACTAAAATGGAAATAAATAAATAAATGCTAAATGAAATCAAAAAATTAAAAAAAACAAATTAAATTAAAATATAAAAAATTAATTTAAATAAAAAATATTTAATTTTATGTAATTAAAAAAAAAAAAAAATTTAAAAAATAAATATTAAATTTAAATAAGTTTAAAAAATAGCAAAATTTATTAAATTTTATTAAATTAATATATATATATATATATATATATATATATATATATATATATATATATATATATATATATATATATATATATATATATATATATGAAATATATATATATATAACAATAAAAATTAAAAAATAATATTGAAAACAAAAACAAAATTATTAAAATTTAATAAAAAATAATAAAAAAATCTAATTAAAAGCAAATTATTTAATTGTGCTACTGAGGTTGCAACGGTGGCCGATCACTGGGCGGACGGGGGTTTGCTTACAGCCTCCCCGCCCGCCCAACGGCTGGCACCTTTGCCATCTAGGCTAGCGGTCGATTCCTAAAATCAACCTTCCCAAGTCGATTCAGGGAATCGACCTCCCCAGGTCGATTTCTGGAATCGACCTCCCCAGGTCGATTTCTGGAATCGACCTCCCGAGGTCGATTCCCAGAATCGCTCTCCCTAGGTCGATTCTAGGAATTGACCTCCCCGGGCTGATTCTCGGAATCAACCTCCCCACACTGATTCTTGGAATCCGCCTGCCAAGGTCGATTCTCGAAATCGACCTCCCCAGGTTGACTCTGGGAATCGACATCCCCAGGTCGATTCCAAGAATCGACTTCTTGCCGCCAGTTAGGTGACACAATTAAATATTTTTTTTATTCAATTTTTATTTATTTATGAAATTTTAATAATTTTGTTTTGTTTTTAATAATATTTTTAAATATTTTTTATTATTCATTATTTTTCATATTTGTTTTTTAAAATTTTTATTATTATGAAATTATATATATATATATATATATATATATATATATATAGTAATTCGAAAAATGTTTTTTGTTTTTTTTATTACTCTTATTTTATTTATTTTTTCATTTAAAAATTTTTAAAATGGTTTAAGTTTTAAAAACAATTATATTTTTGTTTTTTTATTATTATTTAAAAATGTTTTTTCTCTTTTTTTTAATCTTAATTTTTTTATTTTAAAATTTCTATTTTAATTTTTAAATTTTGTTTTTTTTTAATTTAATGTTTTATTATTTTTATTTTCTTGTTAATTTTTTTTTAAAATTTAAATTTTTTGATTTTAATTATTTTTTATTTTTCTATTTTAATTTTAGTTGTTTTTAATTTTTCTATTTTAATTTTTTTTAATTTTATAAAAAGATGTTTTTGATGTTTTTTTTAGTTTTTTGGTTTAATTTTTGTTTTTTTTTTCTTTAAATTATGTGTTTTATTTTTTTATTTTTTCCCCAATTTTTTTTTTTTTTTTTTGAAATTTTTTGTTTTTGTTTTGTTTTATTTATTTATTTTTGTTTAAATTTTTTATTTTTACAAGTTAATTTTTTATTTTTTAACATTTTTGTTGTTTTTTTTATTATTTTTATATATTTTTTATATTTGAGTTTTTTTTGTCATGTTTTTCTTATTTTATTTTTATGTTTTATTACCAGCATGAAAATTACTACTCTAAAAAAAAATGGTTGATGTTGCATCAACACTTCCCAAAATTAGCATGAAAATCACCACTCAAAAAAAAAATGGTTGATGATGCATCAACACTTTTCAAAATTAGCATGAAAATCACTAACATTGTAAAAAAAATGTTCATACTTCATAAATTAAAAAATTAAAGTGTCAAAAATATGCAAAAAAAAAATGGGGTGATTCTGCATCACCACTTTTCAAAATCAGGTGCTTTTTTTGCTACCTCAAAAAAGTAGGTACCAGTTCAGTTACCTATTTGATCGATAACTATGTTCACAACATACAAGTAATAATGACCTGTCCTTGACACAGGAAGACCACCTACAAAATCCATTGAGATACTCTCCCAAGGATGTGAAGGAACCAAAAGTGGAGTGTACAATCCAAGTTTCCTATTACTAGGCTTACTTATTGCACATAAATACATCCTCTAATAAAACGAGATAAACTATCAATCATGTTTGGCCAATAACAATACCTTTGGAGATTCGCTACTGCCTTGCCTACACCGAAATGTCCAGCAATCAATGATGTGTGTGCCTCCCTTATGATATTGCTTCTTTCTCCCTATGGTATACATAACTTTCCCAAGTGATACAACAAACTATTATGCACATGATAATCTAAATCTTAATTTTGGTGACTCAAGCTTCCATACTGTTGGGTCTCTGTAATTTAGCAGAGTGGCAAGACTAAACGTTGCAGAGACTACATCATTTAACCACTTTGGGATTCTAGGATCTAGCCCTCCTGAATCCAGAGAGGGATCTCTCTATAAGTGCAAAGATTCATTTATCTTTAAGGTTTTAGTATGATATTAGGCTAGTTATGAAGAACAAGGTTTTTGTTTGTTTTGGTTGGGCAAAGATATAATGAAGGTGAAGGAAGTCTAAATGAAGGGTGAAGGTGTATGTAGGTGAAAGAATGATTCAGCTAATAAGATAGGCAAGGAGCAACTTCAATCCATTGGGCTATGGAGTCATAAGAGGATTTAATTGAAACAACAAGGTTCAAGAGTGGTCCATGGGGCAAGTCATCTATGTCAAAGGATCTCTTTAAGTTGATTTTATGGAATGAAACAATAAGAAATGGAGTGAGGGAAATCAAACAGATGAAGGAACAAAGGACAACCTAAGATCAGGTAAGTACTTTGAAACTATCCTGCTTTTGGCATGCACTCAAGGAAAGACATAAAAGTAATCTAAGATCAGGTAAGTACTTTTAAAATAGCCTGCTTTTGATGTAATTTCAATAGAAAACATTTAAAACACATAAAATAGCTTAAGATCAAGTAAAGACTTTTAACTTAGCCTGCTTTCAGCATATTCAAAAGAGGAAACATTCATGATAAACACAAAAAGTAGTCTAAGATCAGGTAAGTACTTTGAAACTATCTTGCTTTCAACATACTCTTAAGGGAACTCTTCAAAGCAACTGTTGGAGAAGAGACTAGAGGACAGGGCTAACCATAGACTTCCCTAGCTCAGCTTTAATTAGAAAACTTATCAAGAACATTCAAAGACAATATCTCAAGTTGTACTCAGGAAATATGGGCTTACCAACACTTCATTGGTTATACTCTATGGAATTACCTTCAAATAAACAATCAACAGAAAACATAAAGGATAAATATTTTCAGTGAGATTTAGGGTACTTCAGGAGTAAATCCTAATCTATATTTGTTGTTCTTTATCAGAGAAAAATGGACAGAATTAAAACATAAAGAAAAATAACGATAGCAGTGAGAAACACATCACCATTGACATAGACCAGGATCCCATAAATGAGCTTGTATTTGATGTTCAAAACAGTTACAATCATCAAGTCCAGTGGGTCTCTGCAACTTCAAAATTCTCATCTCAGCTTATGTATCTTCAATTACAAACAGGGCTACAGTAGCTTTAGAAAACTATTTACATGCAACAAATATCCAGAGACCAACCACATCTCATCTTCTTCAGAAGTATTTATAGAAGAAAGAGGAGGTGGGATGAAAAATAAGATCTCTAGTTCAATTAATAATAGTTTTAATGCTTCTCTGTCTTTGAGGGGTTCAATAGAGAAGTTCTCTGATATTTTCCATGTATTAATTGGTTTTCATTAAGTTTTTAGCCACTTGGCATATTTTTTTGACTTTAAAACTCTTTAGGCAGGTTGGCAATAACTATGTCTGTCTTTAGGCAAAAATATCACTGACTAGGCAATAACTATGGCTTCTTTTGATTTATTTAGGCTGCAGGTGGCACTTTGGTAGATGAAGAAGGATAAATGACCTCTGATGTGGCAGTGGAGGCCTTCTTTACTGATATTTTTCTCTTTCTTACCTTAAAACACCTTAATCTGTCTTTACTCTGTGTTTTAGGCTTAATTAGCCTTGATCTTTGTTCTCGGGTCTTTGTTCCTTAACACTATCTTTATCCTTTAAACCTGTGGATTAAAAACCTTGATATTCAGGCTTTTAGGTATTAATACCTTTACTGTTAATTCTTCATTCTGATACACTTTTTTTGTTTCTTTATGCAGTTGGAGCGCTTCTGCTAAACCCTGGATCGTGATCCAGATGATTTAAACCTAGATTCAAAACTCGCAGCTCCTTTTTCCTTTGATTTTAAGCCACAAAATCGTCATTCTGGGCCTTTTTGTCACCTAAATGTGACTGGGAAAAACACAAAGCAAACACTGTTTAAACCCTGTAAAAACACACAAACTTATTATAAAATCCTGCGGAATTGGGTTAAGACTGCTTCAGAGGTTTAATGGAGGGGATGGAGCTGTGCGAAAAGGAGGAATTTGCAGCAAAAAGGGAGAAAACCCTTGGCGGAAGAGAAACAAGCGCAAATGGAGTTTGGGCATGACAGTGAATAAGAGTTGTCAAATTAGAATAATGAACGGTCGAGATCGACCGATGAAGCCTTTCAGGAGCGAATTAGGTGAAAAGTGAATCGGGGCGAGATTAAGTTAGGACCGTCTGATCTTACAGATCGACGGCTAGGATCAAATCAGGAGTTACATTGCGGAGGGGGCAGTGGTACAGCGGAAAAACATTAATGGTTATCTCGTAGCATTCGAGCGGTTTAAGATTTTTGTCAAAAAAACGCGATTCCATTCATCGCGCGACACATGTCCTTTCAAAACCGCCCATATCGCATAATTTTGGAATGTTAAATTTCAAGCACAAAAATTGCGCGATATGTAGTTCTGGCCATCGGATGAGGGGCAGTAGATCGAATGGCGTGGATCGAGTGGGATCGATCTAGAGTTGCACGGGCGGAAGGTGTAGTGGGCCCGGTGACGTGTTCTTCTTTGTCGCAGAGCAGGTGGGTGAAAAGGGTCATCTGGTTTAGTCCCGATCGTTGGATTTTTCAGTCGGACGGTCTAGATTAAAAGAGGAGATGGAGGTTTTGAAAGTGAAAGGCAGGTGAGTGGGTGGAGGAAAGGAGATCGAGCAGTCCAGTGGTCGTTGATCTGTATATATCAACAGTCCAGATTCGTTTTTAAAATTATATGTCGGGGTAATGAAAAACAAAGGAAAAAAGGGTTTCTGTGTGGGTTTTTAGGTTCTAAGCGCCCGATTTTGGGGATTTAGGACATATGGTGGAAGGGGTTCAATGACCATAAGCCCTCGGGGGCTTAAGACCTATAATGCAAAAAGAGTGCTTTTAAGGCAAAAAACAGGGTTTTTAAGGCCAAAATAAGGTTCTGGTAGGTGAAATGAAGGGATTTAAACCAAATTAAAGGGAGGCATAAGGTTTAAAGAGGATTTTGGAATGGTTTAGAGGCTAAATGAAGAGTTTTTAGAATATTTTTATGGAGGAAATAAGGGTGAAAATGGAATTTTTTATGAGTGAAAGGAGGAGTGAAAATGATGGAAAATGGGCTTCTTAAGCAGTTTTCTTTGGTAAACAGTAGGTACTTTAGGACTAATAGTGAAGCAACAGTGAATATTAACTCAAAGGGTAAAGAACATCAGAAGAATTCAAAAGATGATAGTTTTTCAAAAGAAACTATCTCTTGAAGGCTAAAAACGATTTAGCCACCATTTGGTATGACAAATTTTTATAGGTGGCTAACAGCGGCTCCAACTTGGGATGGCAGCTCCTTGGAGGTGTTAAGAACCTCAGAACAACATTCTCTAGATGTAGATCAGTGGCTTTGTACCTTGACAACCTTTTCCTCTTCTTTGATCAGCTGCTTGTAAGATGATTAGAACATTTGATATCAGTAGAAAAATTCTTCCCCAAACAACTACCTACACAACCTGCTTCCTAACATTTTTTCTTCAAAAAGTTGCATTTGGACTTGCAGACCTTAAACAGCAACATTTTAATTTTTATTGAAAAAACAGGAAACTAATCTATTTCTACTCTTATTTCTCCATGAGTTCAGATTGAGAAGTTGAACTCACAAGTTCCTCTACCTAACTACTATCTGTCAGGATTAGACTGTCTGACAGACTTCATTCTCTATTCTCTAAGATAGGAAAAAAACAACCAAGCCAGGATTAAGTAGTCTGACTTGCTATGATCTATGGCATAAAAACAAGCTGCACATAGACTAAAATTTGCAGAATTTTTAAAAAAAAATGATGAAGGCTTAGGATCTGAAAACTAAAACATCCTTCATTATCTCTTCAACTCTGATTTTGAATTTGTTTGAGCTGTCTTTTCTCTCTCATCTGGTTCAAGTTTTGAGCATATTGGAACTAGCTTGTTTTCTATTTCAAAGGTTCAGGATTTGAGCATGTTTGAGCTTTCTTTCTTCTATCCTAATCTACCTTACTGATAAGCCAATATTGTGTTGTTTGGCTGATCTAATTCACTAACCTATCAACAGTAAATTGAAAAAATAATTAGTCATGATTAGGCTGTATGACTAACTAGCAGTGTGTTTTTAGTAGTGGCATTTGAGCTTGCACTCTTTCAGACTTTGTCTCTCTTTTTGGTATGGGGCTGTACCTTCCTTGTTTTTCTCTGCCCTCTTTTGCTCTTTTCTATTGTTTTTGTATTTTTCTCATTTTATTATTCAAAGCAGAAATCAACAATTAACTAAATGCTCAAAAGATGAGCTTTATTGACATTCCTATCTAACCTAATCTAACTTGAAAATCTCTGCTGCTTTATATGGTACAATAATGCCAATGTAGCCAGTTAAGTAGTGAAAAAAAGAAATAGAGAAATTTGCTACTAGTCAGAGGTAACCATGGTACATATTGAATCTTAATCTTTAAAATCAAGGCTGTCACAGGAGGTGACAACATTTTAGGTATTGGCTCCTGCAAAGGTTCCATATTTGAGAAATTGAGCTAATTGGGGCCTCCACACACTCTTCCATAGGATCAACAAAGAATAGATGAGAATTCTCTTCTTTTTGGCCCTCCATGATTGGTAGATTGTCTGCCTCTAAGATATCAGTTTTTAGGACTGCACCTTCAGTATGTTCCTTAGAAGCATCATCATCCTTAACCTGCACATTAATAAGCAATGAAATTTCTTCTTTCTCTAAATCTATGCTTGATTGTAGTGTGAATTCAGGTTCTTTGGATGACAGATTGATATCAGTAATGGGAAAGGATTTCTCTTGAAAAGATAATACATCCTTAGTAGGACAGTCTTGTATTTGTTTTTCTTCCCCGAAGACTTTCCAATACCTTTTATTGTTTGGGATAGCTGGTCTGAATTTTTCTTGAATGGTATATCGTTTGCTTTCCCAAGGTCTCGGACATGTACTAGCAACAAGGGCTAATCCACTGGAAAAACTGTTTTGGTCTCTAGGAACAAGGGTAAGTTGGAATTCTTTAAAATATTTTAACAAATCCATGGTATCATCCTTATAGGCTCTGAGTTTGGGATGTTTAATCATGAATTCTTCATTCACTTGCCTAATTACCAATTCTGCATTTCCATGGACTGTTATCCTATGGGCTCCTAATTTCTTCAATAAGTGCAGCCCTAAAAGAAGTGCTTCATACTCTACAATGTTATTTGTGCATTGAAAATTCAATTTATATGAATGGCTTTCAGAATAGTTGTTTTCTGTATTGTAAAGCCATATTCTTGCACCTGCACTGATTTCACTACATGACCCATCAAAATTCATACTCCAAAGAGGATTGGTTTCAGATTTATCCTTAATTTCCCTACTATCCTCTCTGTCTTGGGTTCCATTTGGTTATTCTGTGGGTTAGGCACTATGTTGGTGACTATTTTTTTCAAATGAGGATTTGGGGGGAAGTTTCTTGTTTAGTATTTTATCAATTTCTTCTTCTGTCAAAGGAGATATTTCTCTTTCAGTATAAACAGAGATACAACTGCCCTTTTGAAGTCCCAAGGTATTCTGATTTTGTGGGCTAAACTCTGTGAAGAGGTTATTATATTCTTGAGCAGGGGTATGTTCAATTGCTTCCTCTTTTTCAAGAGAAATCCCCTTGGTTTCAACTTGCTAAAAAAAAATTTCATTGTTGTCCTCCTCATCCTTTGAGTTGAAAGGTTCTAGACATTCATAACTTTCCTCATCAGTATCATAAATAGTCTGCATTGGCTCCTTACTTTTTAGAAGTTGAAGTAACTGATCCTCCTCCCATGAATCTGCTAATGATGGTCCTGCAAGATTAACTTCTGTTTGGGGAGCATCATCACTAGAGAGATCAAATTTAGGAAAATCATAAATATAAGCTATACTACCAATCAAACATACTGGGTTATCAGCGGGTCCTTTTTTATTCTGATCTACAAAAGAACTTTCTAAATCTATACAACAAAGTTCTATATGTGAATGGGCAAGAGTATTTTTTTTGCAAAAATTTTCAGAGACTGGCTTTTTATTAATAATCTGATCTACCTCTTTTTCTATCAAAGGGGAAGATGTTTCTATGTTCCTTTGAGCAAGAGTACAACAGTTCTCTATCTCTTGTGAAGACTAATTTTGAGGCTGGATGTCTTCTTGAGCCTCAGCTATAAGGGACGATGAATCATGGTTCATGATTGAAGGAGTATCTTGAAGAATTTCTTCTATTCCTTGATTGATTTCTTCCTCCACTGATTCATCTATGTTCTTATAATTTTTCAATAAGATATTAAACTCATGAATGGCTGTTAAAATATCTTCAGGATGCATTTCTTCCAAATCCTCATCATGGTATATAATGTATTGGGTGAGGTTTTGTGATGGATCATAATGTATTTCACCCCATGATAATGATGTAGTGTTTCCTTTATAGCTCTCATAAAACAAATATTCAAGGTGTTTCAAAGAAAACAAACTATCAAATTTCAACCATTCATACCAATCACTAGCTTTTCCTTCTAATGTTAACATGAACATTTTCATTAGGCAATCCTCATGCCATTCAACCTTTAACCTCCATACATGTATGTGAAATTTGATAAGATGTAATAATGGGTTATCAAACATTTCACCTTGAAAGATAGGAAGATTGTCATCCCAATTCACCTGGGGCATCTTATGTGGGAACCCAGGGATATGTTCTCTACTCATTGGGGAATATCTTCGTTGTATCCTTGGAATCATTTTGTAAATCAGAAAAGAGGTCACTGTGTCTATTCAACCAGTGGAGTCATTTGGTATTTTGGGAGTTTTTAGAGTGTGGAGTCGCCAAGTGGAAAATTTTTACCTTTTCGTGAAGGTAAATGTTTTATGGTTCCACCACCATGTTTATTATGAAGCCAATATGAAATATTTTTGGATTTTCTGAGTTTTTTCAATCCTATAGGTTATGAGAGTGTCCTAAATCTATTTCAAAACTTAGCTAAGGGGATGAGACAAACAGAGTTTACTCTTATGGCTTAGCTGGCTGATTCCTTCAAGGTTTGATAAGGCTTCTATGAGAATCCTAAGGGTTACTTAGTTTTTCATTGATTCAAATAAGTCCTATCATAATTACCATTAGTTTTGGTAGTGTTTGAAGAGAGCTACTTATACAACACTAAATGTTGAGTGTTTTGTTTTAAGGATTTCACTTAGAATTCCCAAGTGGAATCTCTTAGAAAACTAAGGAAAAATCAGCAGGCCTATTGATGTTCAGTGGAGTCACCAGGTGAAGAATTTTTACTTGATTTTAGGGCTTGAAATTTGTTCACCATCAACAATCAAAACCACTCTAGGCAGACACTGGGTTCATTGTTAAAAAGGGATTATCTGAGTTGTGAAGTTATCTATTACTTTATAATGTTCCCCAGTATGCTTCCCATAAAATGTTGGGTCTCTGTAATTTAGCAGAGTGGCAAGACTAAACGTTGCAGAGACTACATCATTTAACCACTTTGGGATTCTAGGATCTATCCCTCCTGAATCCAGAGAGGGATCTCTCTATAAGTGCAAAGATTGATTTATCTTTAAGGTTTTAGTATGATATTAGGCTAGTTATGAAGAACAAGGTTTTTGTTTGTTTTGGTTGGGCAAAGATATAATGAAGGTGAAGGAAGTATAAATGAAGGGTGAGAGTGTATGTAGGTGAAGGAATGATTCAGCTAATAAGATAGGCAAGGAGTAGCTTCAATCCATTGGGCTATGGAGTCATAAGAGGATTTAATTGAAACAGCAAGGTTCAAGAGTGGTCCATGGGGCAAGTCATCTATGTCAAAGGATCTCTTTAAGTTGATTTTATAGAATGAAACAATAAGAAATGGAGTGAGAGAAATCAAATAGATGAAGGAACAAAGGACAGCCTAAGATCAGGTAAGTACTTTGAAACTATCCTGCTTTTGGCATGCACTTAAGGAAAGACATAAAATTAATCTAAGATCAGGTAAGTACTTTTAAACTAGCCTTATTTTGATGTACTTTCAATAGAAAACATTTAAAACACATAAAATAGCTTAAGATCAAGTAAAGAATTTTAACTTAGCCTGCTTTCAGCATATTCAAAAGGGGAAACATTCATGATAAACACAAAAATTAGTCTAAGATCAGGTAAGTACTTTGAAACTATCCTGCTTTCAACATACTCTTAAGGGAACTCTTCAAAGCAACTGTTGGAGAAGAGACTAGAGGACAGGGCTAACCATAGACTTCCCTAGCTCAGCTTTAATTAGAAAACTTATCAAGAACATTAAAAGACAATATCTCAAGTTGTACTCAAGAAATATGGGCTTACCAACACTTCACTAGTTATACTCTATTGAATTACCTTCAAATAAACAATCAGCAGAAAACATAAAGGATAAAGATTTTCAGTGAGATTTAGGGTACTTCAAGAGTAAATCCTCATCTATATTTGTTTTTATTTCTCAGAGAAAAGTGGACAAAATGAAAACATAAATAAAAATAACAATAATATTGAGAAACACATCACCATTGACATAGACTAGGATCCCATAAATCAGCTTGTATTTGATGTTCAAACCAGTTACAATCATCAAGTCCAGTGGGTCTCTACAGCTTCAAAATTCTCATCTCAGCTTATGTATCTTGAATTACAAACATGGCTATAGTAGCTTCAAAAAACTATTTACATACAAAAAATATCCAGAGACCAACCACATCTCATCTTCTTCAGAAGTATTTATAGAAGAAAGAGGAGGTGGGATGAAAAATAAGATCTGTATTTAAATTAATACAAGTTTTAATGCTTCTTTGTCTTTGAGGGGTTCAATAGAGAAGTTCTCTGATCTTTTCCACGTATTAATTGGTTTTCATTAAGTTTTTAGCCACTTGGCATATTTTGTTGACTTTAAAACTCTTTAGGCAGGTTGGCAATAACTCTGTTTTTCTTTAGGCAAAAATATCACAGACTAGGCAATAACTATGCCTTCTTTTGATTTATTTAGGCTGTAGGTGGCACTTTGGTAGCTGAAGAGGGATAAATGACCTCTGATGTGGCAATGGAGGCCTCCTTTACTGATATTTTTCTCTGTCTTACCTTAAAACACCTTAATTTGCCTTTACTCTATGTTTTAGGCTTAATTAGCCTTGATCTTTGTTCCTTAACACTGTCTTTATCCTTTAAACCAGTCGATTAAAAACCTTGATCTTTAGGCTTTTAGGTATTAATCCCTTTACTGTTAATTCTTCATTCTGATACACTTTTTTTGTTTTTTTTATGCAGGTGGCTTTATGCAGTTGGAGGGCTTCTGCTAAACCCTGGATCATGATCCAGATGATTTAAACCTGGATTCAAAACTTGCAGCTCTTTTTTCCTTTGATTTTAAGCCACAAAATTGTCATTCTGGGCATTTTTTTCACCTGACTGTGACTGGGAAAAACACAGAGAAAACATTGTTTAAACCCTGTAAAAACACAAAAACTTATTATAAAATCCTGTGGAATTGGGTTAAGACTGCTTTAGAGGTTTAACGGAGGGGATGGAGCTGTGCGAAATGGAGGAATTTGCAGCAAAACAGGAGAAAACCCTTGGCGGAAGAAAAACATGGGCAAATGGAGTTTGGGCATGACAGTGAATAAGAGCTTTCAAATTAGAATAATGAACGGTCGAGATCGACCGATGAAGTCTTTCGGGATCGAATTAGGTGAAAAGTGAATGGGGGCAAGATTAAGTTAGGACCGTCCGATCTCAGAGATCGACGGCTAGGATCAAATCAGGAGTTACATTGCGGAGGGGGCAGCGGTATAAAAGAAAATCATTAATGGTTATCTCACAGCATTCGAGCGGTTTAAGATTTTGGTCGAAAAAATGCGATTCCATTCATCGCGCGACACCTGTCCTTTCAAAACCGCCCATATCGCGTAATTTTGGAATGTTAACTTTCAGGCACAAAAATTGCAGGATATGAAGTTCTGGCCGTCAGATGAGGGGCAGTAGATCTAACGGCGTGGATTGAGCACGATTGATCCAGAGTTGCACCGACGGAAGGAGTAGTGGGCTCGGTGATGTGTTCTTCTTTGTCGCGGAGTGAGTGGGTGAAAAGGGTCATCAGGTTTAGTCCCAATCGTTGGATTTTTTTGATGGACGGTCCAGATTAAAAGAGGAGGTGGATGTTTTTAAAGTGAAAGGTAGGTGAATGGGCAGAGGAAAGGAGATCTGGTAGTCCAGTGGGCGTTGATCTGGATAGATCAACAATCCAGATTCATTTTGAAAATTATACGTCGGGGTAATGAAAAACAAAGGAAAAAAGGGTTTATGTGTGGGTTTTTAGGTTCTAAGCACCCGATTGCGAGGCTTTAGGACATATGGAGGAAGGGGTTCAAAGGCCATAAGCCCTCGGGGGCTTAAGACCTATAATGCAAAAAGAGCGCTTTTAAGGCTAAAAACAGGGTTTTTAAGGCCAAAATAAGGTTCTGGTAGGTGAAATGAAGGGATTTAAACCAAATCAAAGGGAGGCACAAGGTTTAAAGAGGATTTTGGAATGGTTTAGAGGCTAAATGAAGGGTTTTTAGAAGATTTTTATGGAGGAAATGAGGGTGAAAATGTAATTGTTTGTGAGTGAAAGGAGGAGTGAAAATGATGGAAAATGGGCTTCTTAAGCATTTTTCTTTGGTAAACAGCAGGTACTTTAGGACTAATAGTGAAACAACAGTGAAGATTAACTCAAAGGGTAAAGAAAATCATAAGACTTGAAAAGATGATAGTTTTTCAATAGAAACTATCTCTTGAAGGCTAAAAAATATTTAGCCACCATTTGGTATGGAAAATTTTTATAGGTGGCTAACACATACACATCTTAAAATCACTATCATATGCATATTATTCAATATAAATTTCATGCATAAATGAATTGTGCTCGAGTATAATAGATGAATTTAGAATAGGCCTAGAGAGAATATCAGCTACTCTATTGTAGATTCCCCTTTTATACCTGATAACCAAATGAAGTAGTTGTAGAAATCACATCCATCTGAAATGTCTTGATTGCTACAACTTTGACTGTGATTATAAGTACTGCAATGGCCGATGGTCGGTATGGATAATGATCTCTTTCCACATCAAATAGTGCTTCCATTTCTTTACACTTTGTACTAATTCATATAACTCTTTTTCATAAGTGGGATAATTAGTCACAACTCCATTAAAATTTTCAAAATGAAACGAAATAGGCTTACCATGCTGCATGAGAACTACTCCCATAGCATAGTCACCTGCATATGTTTGGATCTCAAATGGTTGTCTAGGATCCAGAAGATCCAATATCGTTGTTGAACTAATATTTTTCTTTATATAATTAAATGATTTTTTTCTGCGTATCTCCCCAATGGAAGACTTTCTTAATACTTTTCAATGCATGTAACCGAGACACAATGGAAGAAAAAATAGGAATGAATTTCCTCCAATACTGTGCTACCCCATGGAAGCTTCTTACCTCTGTAACTGTATTGGGGTTGGGCCAATTAAGAATGACCTCTAATTTGGAAGGGCCTATCTTCAACTCACCTCCTCCAACAATGTGTCCCAAATACACTAAATAAGTCTTGCCAAACTCGCGCTTCGACATCTTTAAAAATAATTTCTCTTTCTTCAAGACATGAAGTACCTTGTTCACATGCATGACATGTTATTCTCTTGATTTGTTGAATATAATTATGTCATCTAAGTAAAAAATGAAGAATTCATCTAGAAATGGTCTAAGTACATCATTCATGACTCTCATGAAAGTAGCTGTAGCATTTGTTAGACGAAATGGCATAAATATCCACTCAAACAATCCTTGTCTAGTTTTAAATGCAACTTTCCAAATGTCTTCTTCAGCTATTCTAACTTGATGATAACCACTTCACAAGTCTAACTTAGTGAAATATATTGCATACTTTAACTGATATAGAAAATCATCAATGCATGGGAGTGGGTAGCAATTTTTTACCATGATTTTATTAAGTGCACGAAAATCTATGCACATGTGCCAAGTCCTATCCTTCTTTGGTACCAAGAAAATTGGTGAACCACATGGCAAAGTAGATGGGTGTATGATACCTTTTTTCAAAAATTCTTAAATTTTCTTCTTTATTTCCAAACTCTCCATAATTTACATGCAATACATACCACTGTTTGGAAGTGAAACATCCTGCGACAACTGAATCTCATGCTGAATTCCCCTCTTGGGAGGTAACCCATTTGGTTCTTGAAACATCTCGCCATGATGACTTACCACATCAAACAAATTAGATTTCAATTTTTCATCACATCCTTCAAAAGATTCACAGTCAAGATCATCATTTTTCTTGATCATGAGAAGCAAAATTTTTTTACTTGCATTAACTAGCCTCTTCATTTTCCCTTCATTAAATAATGAAATATTTAGGTTTTTGGGATGAGCTCTTACAATATACTCCACCCCATCCTTAAGAAAATAATATTTTTTCTCATGGCGTTAAAACAATGATTTCCTATCATACAAATATGTACTTCCCAATATAATCCCATAAATGTCAAGTGGAACCACATCTAACTCGACTTCATCAACAAAGTTTGCAATGATAGCAAATCGAAATATGCATTTCCTTGTAACCTATAAATTGGCATTCTTAACTATCCAACCCAAAGGGTATGGTTTATGATGTGGTGTGGTTTCAAGGTTAAGCTTTTTGACTAAGTCTTCTGAAATCAGGTTTTCTTGTGACCCACTATCAAACAATGCATCAATATTTGTATGATTTGAAATCACTCTAACATGGAACAATTCTATCCGTGTGTCTTCATTTGGAGTGTTTTTGTGACTATTTTAGGAACTAGTACTTGCTATGGCTTCCTTTCCTTTGTTAGCCATGGCTACAATTTTGGTATCATCTCTTGAATCAGATCCAAGATATTGTTGTCTAGTGGTAGTCATCTTTTGTTTCCCTTTGTTATGTTAGCCACCTATAAAATTTGTCATAGAAAAAGGTGGCTAAAATTTTTTGGAGCCTTCAAGGAAAAAAATTTATTGCTAAAAAGTTTTGGCTCTTGAAGACTCTTGAAGGCCTCATGCCTCTGTCCAAATCTTCACTGCTGTTCCCTTTTTTGCTTAGAAATTCTGTTGATTTCATGAGAAAAGACTGTTGCAAAATCATCATTTTCTCCTTTCCTCCACTCAAAAATAACTTTCATTTGCTCCCCTTTTTCTCCATGAGATTCTTCTATTTTTCATGACTCCACTTCTCCCATTCATGAAAATCCTCTTTACATAGTTTAAAACTCATTTTTCAACTATACCGAAACCCCCAAATCCATTGAAAACTCTGAAAAATTTCATAAAAAACAAGTTTTTATTACTATGGACTTAAGCCCCCTTGGGCTAAATCCTAGCCACTTCCCCACCATACGCTTTGGGGCTGGAACCAAGCTCTAAACCCTCACAGTGCTTATCGCATCACAAACATCCAAGTGCGCAAGTATTTTTTCCATTATAAAAACTCCAATGCGATTAAAGTCCCATATGTATAAAACCCCGCCCCCACCGCTTCACTCCATACAACCTACACCCAGGGACCAAGTGTTGAAGTCCCGAAGCGCTTAAATCGCATCACAAAAATCTAATGGGTTGATTGAAAAGCCTGAGACTGAGGCTCCGATCGCGATTAGCCCTTTGTTATAACGCCCCAGGCATATTGTATTTCACGAAGACCAAAGGCCCCGCAATCGGGCGCCAACCTTTTCATATATATATTCCGCCACAAAAACCTTTGTGTTATTAAATTTTTGAGTTTTCATATGTTATAAAGGTTTTCTGCCCGTTCGCTTTAAAAAGCAATCCCCGACCGTTGATCTTGGGTCGATCAAACGGACAGCGCTAAATCGCATCGCCCTCCCCGATCGCTCAATCACATCGCATTTTTCGATTGGTACATTTGTTTGTCCCCTCTGATCGGCCATCCCTCCGATTAACTACCCACCATTGAACTGATCCTTAGATCAATGGTCATCTCTCAATCGCATCGCGAGTTTTCAGCTCTGTGCAATTTCTTTCCTCGCCGATTGAATGTCTCTGATTACATCCGGACTGTCCACGTGTCCAGATCGGACGGTCCCAGATCATTGCGTCTAAATTATTCCCTCCCCTCTCCTTTTTTCTTTCTCCTGGCTGATCTCCACCGTTGGATGCTGCCATCCAACAACTACGCTTCTCCCCACATCCTCTACAGCAGTTAAACCCACAAATGCAGGATTTTTTAATTCTTTTCGTATTTTGCAGGTTTGAATGGTTTGTTCCGTCATATTAACGAGAAAGCCAAAGGTCGGGAATGACGATTCCCTCGCCTTTGATTTATCAAAGGGAACCATTCACGGGGCTCTGCTCCACGTTTTGTCAATGCTTCATGGGCATTGATGCCTTGAAGAGCCCTGCGCGGCCTGCACATCAACAAGACACTGTGATTTTAATCACAATATCAGTTTTGAAGACAGAGCACAGCAGAACAGAAGATTGAAGATAGATTTGTGGGGATTACGGCTAAGATTGATTATCAAAAGCCTAATCCCCCAAATTAAAACACAGTTAAAATAAAATCATAAGTGTTCAATAGACAGAAAGGCCTCCATGGCCACATCTGAGGCGAATTGATTCCTCCCAGTTACCACGAAGACACCTGTGCCTCAAAGCATTCAAACAGAGGCCGAAGTTATTGAGAAAAATCATATATTTGCCTCAACGCAGCTAGAGAGTTACTTCTGCAAGGAAATTAATGCAAAAAATATCTACAGAGTTAATTTAATATAAAACAGAGCCTCAAAGGTCACCAAAAGCTCCCACCGAGCTTAATTCATAAATGTAAATCAATTAATACAGTGAAGCACCTATAAACTTCTTCATCGAGCCCCTCAAAGGCCGAGAAGTCATCACTCTGTATTAATTGTCCTGAGAGATCTTTTATCAAATCTCACCTCCTCATTCTTGTATAAATATTGTTGTATAAGATGAGAAAATGTTGGTTGCAGAACTTTGAAATACATTTGAGCTTAAACTTCTAATTGTAAATAGTGTTCACTGGCCCTTGGAGCTCTGCTTGTGATAGATAAGTTAGGCTGAGATGTGTAGATGATTGTTAAACTAAAGCATTGGACTTAAAGCTGTAACTGGTTTGGAGCATCAATACAAGCTGATTTATGGGATCCTGGTCTATGTTGACGGTGATGTTTTTTCTCATTGTAACTTGTCATTTTGTTTCTGTTTTCATTGTGTTTCATCTTCTCTTATAAAGAACAGCATGCATAGAGTTAGGACCTATTGTATATCAGTAACCTTCTCTGACTGAAAATATTTATCTGAATGTTTTCTTCCAATCTGTGTTATTTGGGAATGATTTAATCTAGCTTAAGAATAGGAATGTTGGCGTTCCCTCGTCTTATTGCCTTAGCTTAATATTATTCTTGAATTTTATGTTTAGTATTATTTAAGTAGAGATGAACTATGGAAAATATGATGTGCCCTAGTCCTAGTGTTATCCCCAAAGGCTGTCTAAATGTTTCCCTTGGAATGTGTTAAAAGCTGGCTAGTTTAGAAGTACTTACCAGATCTTAGGCCATTCTGTGTTATCTTTGTGTTGGTCTTGAAAGTAACCAAGTAAAGCAGAGCTAGGAGAGGATTTGTGGTGAGCTCGGCCCGCTAGTTTCTACTCCAACAGTTACCTTCAAGTTTCTCTTTGTTTTAAAATGTTTTCTATTGAAAGTGTATCAAAGGCTGGCTAGTTTAAAAGTACTTACTAGATCCTAGTTTTATTTTATGTTCTTCTTAAGTGTTTGTCAAAGGCTGGCTAGTTTAAAAGTACTTACCAGATCCTGGGCTGCCCTTTGTTCTGCATCTGTTTAAATTTCCTTCTTGTTGTATCATTTCATTCCATAAATAAATCTTCAGATAGATCCTTAGACATAGATGACTTGCCCCATGGACCACTCTTGCCTCTCGCTATTCCAATTAAACCCTATTATGACTCCACAGCCCAATGGACTAAAACCTACAATTATCTATCTTTCCTGGCCAAATCTTGTTCTATTTGCTTGCAACTTCACACCTTTGAAAATATTTGCATTTAGGACTTTCCACCTCAAATAGTAATCATGCTCAACCATCCAAAAACAAAACAAACCCTTGGCCTTCATAACTAGCCTAATATCATTACCCCAAAATTCAAAGACAAATCCATATTTGCACTTATTGGAGAGATCCCTCTCCGGATTCAAGAGCACTAGATCCTAGAATCCCAAAGTGGTTGAAACGACGTTGTTTCTGTGATTGGACTTTGCCAATCTTGATAATTACAGATTCCTAACATTTCTGGTGACTCCACTAGGGAATTTGAGTTATTGTCTTGTTGAATACGTTAGATATCTCAGAAACCCCCTTTGCTCACTAAAACATTTTTGGCATATTGGCCAGCTGAGCCACCAGTCCTAACATTTCTGGCAACTCCGCTGGGGAGTACTTCCCTTAAACACTTCATAAAACCTTGTGAGTAAAAAGCAGCCTTTTCAAGCACTACCAAGAAATGGTAATCATGATGAAACTTGTTTGAATCAGTGACAAACTAGGAAAACCCTAGGATTCTCATAAGACTTTATCTAACCTTGAAAAATCCGCTGGCTTAGCCATAAGAGTACACTGTCTTTGTCTCATAACCATAGCTAAGTTTTGAAACAGAGTTAGCATATTATTATAAACCACACAATTGAAAATTATCTCATAAAAACACCAAAAAATATTTCAGAATGGTATCCAATAAACATGGTGGTAGATCATAAAACCTTTTACCTCCTTAGGAGCTAAAAAATTCCACTTGGAGACTCCACAATCCTGAACAGACCTTAAGAATCCACTAGGAAGAACCCTTATCGTCATAATATCATTCAAACTCAGTTAGAGGACTGTAGGATTTAAATTTGTAAAACAGACTAGTTAACCTCTTAAATATTGTCATACCTGGTTGAACTTTTCTTGTTTATTTGGGTCTGAAAAACACAACATAGTGGCTTCTAGAAAGATTCATAATAGAGCCTACCCAGACCCTGATCCACCTGAAATAGTCGGTAACCCAGAAAGTATCCTTAGAAAGTCTCCTAGGATTAAATTATCAACTGCTTTCAGATCACCCTTGAGAGCTAATTCAGTTCCCGAAAATCTTACAGCTCTACAGCAATCACAAGCTGACTTAGTAAATTCATTTAGAACTAGGTCATTTGATGATATAATCCAGCTAGACTCTGAGTCTTCACTTTCATCCCCAGAGACAAGTGAACATCTTGGTAGTAGATAAACAACACCTCCTAATTTGCATTTTCTTCACAATTTAGGTGTCTCTCATCCAAGATCATCTCAACAGTCTATTCCTGGTCCATCCACTTTTGTTCACCCTACATCCACTGTTCAAACCACTCCACTTCAGCCCACTTTTCCTGTTGTTAATCCACCTCTTGTGAATCCACCCCCACCACATATCATGGCAGCATGGTATGCTCCCTTAGTCCTTCCTGTACCATTAGTCAATCTTCCACAAGACTAGCAGTCCAAAATTTCATTGTATGATGCTAGCAATGCTACAAACGCATCACAACATGTGGATAAGATGAATGACTACTTTGACAGAAATGAAATTGATGATGATTTTGTCAAGCTTAGATTATTTGCTCAAAGTCTAGGGGGAGAAGTAAGAAAATGGTTTAAAGGCTTAACCCCCCACAGCATCAATGATCTCCAAGCCTTCCATCAAACATTCTTAAAAAAATGGGAAGTAAAGAAAAACCCTCTCCAAGTCCTTTCTGATTACAAAAATCTCCATAGAAACATGGGGGAAAGTGTACAAGCTTATTGCACTAGATTTAATAGTGTGTATAATGCACTTTCCCCAGAACAAAAACCTCTGCAAGGCTCAGCTTTAAACAAGTTTCCTGAAGGGTTTTACCCTGAGATGGCCTATCAGCTGAGGGAAAGAGATCATGCAACTCTTGAAGAGATGAAAAAGGGTGCTCTTTCTGTGGAAGTCAACTTAATGGAGAAGAGAGCAAGAATGAAAAATGAGAAGAGAGTCTCTTTTAGAGAAGAAAACACACCTTCTACTTCAAACTCAAAAATGGAGAAAATGATGGAAGAAATGATGAAAGAGATGTGCAAAATTAAGAGAGAACAAGCAATTCAAAACCAAACTGCTCCTCAAAATAGAAATCTAAACCAGAATCAGAATTTTAGAAGGAACCAACCTCCAAACAGACCTCGGGAAGATGATCAACAAATCACTCCTCCCTTTCATCAAAACTATGTAAGTGAGGTTGAGGAAACAGATGAAATAACAGAGGAGAATGATATCAACATGCTGGGGGTAGATAATAATGACTTTGAGATTCATTATGATAAAAAACAAGGTCTATACAAACATTCTGATGACAGAAGAGATGATGATGAAAATTATTATCAAGACATGGAAAATGTCATCATAGAATCTCAAAAAGAATATGACCTTAGAAGAAAAACCAGTCAACAAACCCCCAACAACAAAACCTCTGACAAATATTCACAAAACAGCACTGTAACCAAGCCTAAAATTTCCAAACAAAAGGATAAAACAGTGGCTGTAAATTATGGTAATGATAAAGAGAAAGACACTCAAAACAATGAAAAACAGAATGCAAACATTAGTAGTACTAACATCTCAGCTAGTACTCCTGTTAAAACCATTTTGTCAAATGTAAATAGGACAAATCAGCAAGCTGATATTGCTGATAGAGTGACAGCTAATAAGGCTGAGACAAGTGCTTTAAAGAGTCAAATTCCTTTCAGCTTGAAGCAGGATATTCCAAAGATCAAAATCTCTGTTCCCCTGATAGAGTTAGTTGCCCAACATGTATATAGGACCCAAATTTTGAAGGCTTTAAATATAGAGGAAAATGAGGATATAGTCAATCTTAATGATGACTAGCCAGAGCTTATTTTTGGTCCAAATATTGAAGGAATGTATCAAGAGGGACCTGTTCCTCCCTTTTATGTGAGTTTAAATGTTCATGACAAAATTTTACACAACGCTATGCATGATTTTGGGGCTTCTCATAATTTAATGCCTAAAGATGTAATGGAGAGCCTGGGACTAGAAATCACCAGACCTTACAAAGACGTTTACACCTTTGACTCAAGCAAAGTAAAATGTTTAGGATTGATCAAAGACCTTTGTGTTAACTTAGCCCAGATTCCAGCCAAATTCTTAGTAATGGATATTGTTGTGGTTGATGTTCCCCCCAAGTATGGAATGTTGTTATCCAGATCGTGGGGAGCTAAGTTACAAGGGACTATGAAAATGGAAATGACCTATGCGACTATCCCTATTTTCAATCACAATAGAAGACTTTACAGGGAATCCCATATGCAATACACAGTTACAAGTCAAGACATACCACAAAAATCTCCTCTCTATTCTGTGAATACAGGCCTTGATTCTTTTATTATGTTTAATAATGAAACATTTAGTGAACAAGTCACTTTAATAGGATTGATGGACGATAGGGAGGAAGATGAACACAACACAGAAGTGTCTGAACAGTTTGCTGCACTTGAAAACGTTAGCAAACCAAAAAAAGGTCTTGATCCACAAGTCATGAGTCCATTGCTCCTAAACCTTGACAGTCAAGAAAACAATCCTCAACCCAATGAAAAACCTGAGGGGTTGAAACAATTGCAACTAAGTGCTGACACTCCGCAACAATCAAAAAGCACGTTAGTTGAAGAGGACAACCACCAAACAAACGAAACCAAGAATAGTCCTCTATGGAGTATGTTTTTTGATGGATCCTGCACTAGGACTAACGCTGGTGCAGGTGTCTAGATTCCCAACACTGAAAATAACCACACAGACTGCATCTCCTGCAAATTAAACTTTCATTGTTCCAATAACATAGCAGAATATGAATCCCTTCTCTTAGGCTTACATTTATTGAAAAAGTTAGGATCCAGAAGTGTTAACGTCTATGGGGATTCAGAGTTAGTCATTAGGCAAGTCAACGGGGAGTATAACACAAATCATCCCAGGCTGAGAGCCTACCGAAACGATGTCATGGACCTTTTAAAAACATTCGAGGAGTCCAAACTGATTTTTGTCCCAAGAAAAAGAAATATTGTCGCCCAAAATTTAGCCTTTGCAGCTGGAACATGCTTAACGCCATATCAGACCAAAGACTACACAACTCAGATGAAATTTATACCATTCGTGCCTGATAACGCAAAGTATTAGCAGGTATTTGACGGAGACAAACAAGTAGAAGACTTCATGCAATTCAGAAATGAATTCGAACTACACAGTTCAGACTCAGACTATGATACAGTC
This sequence comes from Pinus albicaulis, assembly GCA_034641835.2. Lineage (NCBI taxonomy): Eukaryota > Viridiplantae > Streptophyta > Pinopsida > Pinales > Pinaceae > Pinus > Pinus albicaulis. The sequence continues at coordinate 1,551,490,586 of CM076581.1, read as the reverse complement.
TGTGGTGAAGAAAATTTTCTTGGTGAAGAAGAGTCATCTCCTGAGCTTGTCAATATTAATATTTTGTCTAGCAAACTTAAAAACAAAAAAAAATTGAATGCAGAGTTAGAAACAGACGAGTTAGAAACTCTGCACTCTAAAGATGAAAGTTTGCCAAGCGGTCTGGCCCCTTTAGAGGAGTTGTTTGATTTTAACGATGTGGCCAAAAAACCAAAACTGGAACCTGTAGAGACTGAAGTGGAAGAGTGCAATATAGGCAGTGAACTTAAACCGAAAATGATTAAACTGTCTAAAACTTTTCCAGCTCACATTAAACTTAAATATATAGAGCTGTTTAAAGAATTTTCTGATGTTTTTGCATGGAGTTACGAAGATCTTGAGTCCTATGACACTGAAATAATACATCACAAAATACCCCTCAAAGAAAACCAAAAACCATTCAAACAGAAACTGCGCAGAATAAACCCTATTCAATTGCCTTTGGTTCAGAAGGAAATCCTGAAAATGTATGACGCTGGTATTATTGTCCCTATTAGATATTTTGAGTGGGTGTCTAATCTTGTGTCAGTTAGGAAGAAAACTGGAGATATTAGGCTTTGTATAGACTTTACAGACTTAAAAAAAGCTTCATTAAAGGACAACTACCCTTTACCGAAGATGGATCATATTTTACAAAGGGTCGTAGGGTCTAGAAGAATTTCTTTGCTGGATGGCTATTCAGGGTACAATCAGATCTTAGTCCACCCTACTGATCAATTAAAGACAACCTTTACTACACCATGGGGCACTTTCATTTATGTGAAAATTCCTTTTGGTCTAATGAATGCTGGAGAAAATTTTCAAAGAGCCATGGACATAGCATTCTCGGAGGAATTGGGCTTCTTCATCATTATCTATCTTGATGATGTTACTGTGTTTTCAAAAACAGATGAAGAGCACTTAGAACATTTAAGAAAGGTTTTCGAGAAGTGCAGAAAGTTTGGGATATATTTAAACCCTAAGAAGACACTATTTGGTCTCCAAGAAGGTAAACTTCTTGGGCACATTATTTCTGAGGAGGGTATAAAGATAGATCCAAAGAGGATTGAGGCCATATTGCAAATCTCTCATCCTCGAAACATCAAGGAGTTGCAATATTTCATTGGAAAGATTAACTTTTTGAGAAGGTTCATCCCCAACTTGGCTGAGCTCCTTAGAAATATCACAAACATGTTAAAGAAGGAGCAAGGGGTAAAATGGACCTTGGAAGCAAAGAGGTATTTTGAGCTGGTGAAATAGGCATTAATGAAAACACCGGTTCTTATAAGTCCTAATTTTTCAAAGGATTTTTATATTTTTTCATTTGCATCAGAACATACCATAGCTGCTGTCCTTTTACAGAAAAATCTGCAAGGACAAGAGTAGCCTATTGCATTCTTTAGTAAGGCATTGAGGGATGCCCCTCTGAAGTACAACATTATGGAGAAGCAAGCTTTTTCTTTGGTTAAAGCTTTGAAAGACTTCAGAGTGTACATCCTTCACTCACACATCATTGCCTTTGTCCCAAACTCAGTTGTTAAAGACATTCTAACGCAGGACCCAGATGGTAAGAGAGGTAAGTGGATTGATGTTATTCTTGAATATGATTTAGAGATAAAACCCACTAAACTCATCAAAGGCCAAGGCCCGGCTAGATTAATGGCTAAATCAAATTTTGAATTTCTTGATATTAATATGATTGATGCTTTGGATGATCAATAGGAAATCTCAACTCCCATTGTTGAAGACCATTTTATGAATTCCTCTTGGTATGCTGATATAGTTTATGTTCTTCTTAATTTGAATACACCTCCTGGTTTGACAAAAAGAAAGGCAAGGTTCTTAAAATTAAAAGTTGTAAACTATTGCATTATAGATAAATGTCTTTATTGGAAAAATGCAAGTGGTCTATTGCTTAAATGTTTGCCTGATTTTGATGCAGAGAAGGTTAAACACAAATTTCATGAATGAGAGTGTGGAGGTCATTTGTGCTGGAAGACAACTGCCAACAAAATTTTGAGGGCTGGTTTCTATTGGCCTACTCTTTTTCCTGATATACAAAAAATGTTCATTTCCTGTCATAAATGTCAACTTTTTGAAGGCAAAAGAAAACTGCTACCCCTGCCTCTGCATCCAATCACTGTTGAAGCCCCATTTCAATAGTGGGGACTTGACTTCATAGGAGAAATCCATCCCCCATCTTCTGCCCAGCATAGATGGATTCTCACTGCCACTGACTACTTCAATAAGTGGATAGAAGTCATACCTTGTAGGCAGGCCAATGATTTTGTTATTATAAAATTTATGGAGACTAACATTCTCTCCAGATTTGGCTATCCTACCAAGATCATCACTGATAATGCAGCAACATTTGGATCAAAGAGGATGGTTGAGTTCTGTCACAGATATCAGATAACATTGGGGCATTCCACGGCCTATTACCCTCAAGGTAATGGACTTGCGGAATCCTCAAACAAAATTTTAGTGAACATAATCAAGAAACCATTGGAGGACAACAAAAAGTCTTGGCACACAAAGCTGGTCCATGCACTTTGGGCTGACAGATTGAATTTGAAGAAATCTATTGGTATGTCATCTTTCTAGCTTGTGTATGGTATTGATGCAATTTTTCCAAACAGCCTTGGTGTACCAGTGATGAAGTTGATTCAAGAGTTGAAAACTGAAGAAAATGACATGATCAGAAGAATAAATCAGATCATTCATCTTCAGCAAACCAGAGAGGAGGTTTATAACAAAGCATTGCAGAAACAGGACAACATTAAAAAGCTTTTTGACAGAAGAAAAAAAGCCAGCAATTTCAATATTGGGGACAAAGTTTTAAAGTGGGACACAAGGAGGGAAGATAAGGGCAAGCACGAAAATTTTTACAACTTATGGCTTGGCCCTTACTCTATTCATTCAGCTGCTGGTAACAATGCCTATTTCTTACAAGAGTTGAATGGAGCAGAATTGTTTGGGGGTCCTGTCAATGGTAGGATGCTTAAACATTACTTCTCTTGATCCATCCCATGTTTTGAAAGCCTTTTTTATCTTTTTTCTCATTATAAATATCTCAACCACCATTGCATTCAAAGTTAGAAAAATCAAAAATACAAAAACAAAGAAAAGAAAGAAAAGAGGGAAGATTGTGAAAACAAGAAAGGTATAGCCCCATACCAAAAAAGAGGAATAAATTTTGAAAGTGTGCAAGCTCAAATGCCACTCCTAAAAAACACACTTCTAGTTAGTCAAACAGCCTAATCTTGACTAATTAGTTTTAAATTGTCTGCTGATAGGATAGTGAATTCGATTTTCCAAACTGTTTAATCTTGGCTTATCAGTAGATAGATTAGGATAGAAATTAAAGGTTCAAACATGCCGAAAATCTGAACCTAAGTTTCCAAAGAGAGATGACTCAAATATGTTCCATTTTCTTGAGTTAGAAACAAAGATAAACTGGTTCTAAACAACTCAAAATCTGAACTAGAGAACAAGGAAGAAACAACTCAAACCAAAGTTAAAACAGAGCTGTAAAAAGAGGAAGGAAATGTTTTCAAATCTCAGATCTCAAACCTCCCATTTTGTTTTAAATTTTCTGCAAAATAGTGTCTATGTGCAGTTTTTTCTTATGCCATAGACCAGCATCAAGTTAGACTGTTCAATCCTAACTTGAATACTTTTAAATTTCTGTTGTAGAATTTAGAGAATAAAAATCTGTTAGACTGTTTAATCCTAACAGATTAGTAGATTAGGTATAGAATCATATGGGCTCAAATGTTTAATCTGAGTCCATGGAGAAATAAGGAGTAGAAATAGATTATATTTCTTGCTTTCAAAAGAATAAAATGTTGTGAAAAGAGTTTGCCAATCCAAGTGCACTCTAATGAAGAAAAAATGCTAGATCAGTAGGATTGGGTAGGTAGAAAGTTTGTATTGATGAAGATCCATTGTTTCTATGACTGCTAATATGTTTCAGAGCAAGATCATCCTAGCAAAGGAAGGGAAACTCAATGGTTGAGGCACTGATTAACCTCCCAGAGAATGCAAGTCTGAAGTTCTTGATGAGTTCGAGAAGGCACCATCCCCAAGTGGAGCCACTGTTAGCCACCTATAAAATTTGTCATAGAAAAAGGTGGCTAAATTTTTTTGGAGCCTTCAAGAAACAAATTTTATTGCTAAAAAGTGTTGGCTCTTGAAGACTCTTGAAAGCCTCATGCCTCTATTCAAATCTTCATTGCTGATCCCCTTTTTACTCAGAAATTCTGTTGATTTCATGAGAAAAGACTACTGCAAAATCATCATTTTCCCCTTTCCTCCACTCAAAACTAACCTTCATTTTCTCCCCTTCTTCTCCATGAGATTCTTCAATTTTTCATGACTCCCCTTCTCCCATTCATTAAAATCCTCTTTACATAGTTTAAAACTCATTTTTCAACTATACCGAAACCCCCAAATCCTTTGAAAACTCTGAAAAATTTCATAAAAAACAAGTTTGTATTACTATGGACTTAAGCCCCCTTGGGCTAAATCCTAACCACTTCCCCACCATATGCTTTCGGGCTGGAAACAAGCGCTAAACCCTCACAGTTATTATCGCATCGCAAACATCCAAGTGCGCAAGTATTTTTGCCATTATAAAAACTCCGATGCGATTAAAGTCCCATATGTATAAAACCCCGCCCCCACCGCTTCACTCCATACAACCTACACCCCAGGACCAAGTGTTGAAGTCCCGAAGCGCTTAAATCGCATAGCAAAAATCTAATGGGTTGATTGAAAAGCCCGAGCTTAAGGCTCCGATCGCGATTAGCCGTTTGTTATAACGCCCCAGTTATATTGTATTTCACGAAGACTAAAGGCCCCGCAGCCGGGTGCCAGCCTTTTAATATATATATTCCGCCACCAAAACCTTTGTGTTATTAAATTTTTGAGTTTTCATATGTTATAAGGGTTTTCCGCCCATTTGATTTAAAAATAAATCCCCGACTGTTGATCTTGGGCCGATCAAACGAACAGCGCTAAATCGCATCGCCCTCCCCGATCGCTCAATCACATCGCATTTTTTGATCGGTACATTTGTTTGTCCCCTCTGATCGTCCATCCCTCCGATTAATTATCCACCGTTGATCTGATCCTCAGATCAAAGGTCATCTCTCAATCACATCGCGAGTTTTCAGCGTTGTGCAATTTCTTTCCCCGCCGATTGAATGTCTCCGATTACATCTGGACCGTCCACGTGTCTGGATCAGACGGTCCCAGATCATTCCGTCTAAATTCTTCCCTCCCCTCTCCTTTTTGCTTTCTCCTGGCTGATCTCCACCGTTGGATGCTGCCATCCAATGGCTATGCTCCTCCCCACATCCTCTGCAGCAGTTAAACCCACAAATGTAGGATTTTTTAATTCTTTTCGTATTTTGCAGGTTTGAATGGTTTGTTCCGTCATATTAACGAGAAAGCCGAAGGTCGGGAATGACGATTCCATGGCCTTTGAGTTATCAAAGGGAACCATTCATGGGGCACTGCGCCACGTTTCGTCAATGCTTCATGGGCATTGATGCCTTGAAGAGCCTTGCGCGGCCTGCACATCAACAAGACACTGTGATTTTAATCACAATTAAAAGAGTATCAGTTTTGAAAACAGAGCACAACAGAACAGAATATTGAAGACAGATTTGTGGGGATTATGGCTAATATTGATTATCAAAAGCCTAATCCCCCAAATTAAGACATAGTTAAAAGAAAATCATAAGTGTTCAACAGATAGAAAGGCCTCCACAGCCACATCTGAGGCGAATTGATTCCTCCCAGCTGCCACGAAGCCACCTATGCCTCAAAGCATTCAAACAGAGGCCGAAGTTATTGAGAAAAAATAGATATTCGCCTCAACGTAGCCAGAGAGTTACTTTTGCAAGGAACTTAATACGAAAAATATCTACAGAGTTACTTTAATATAAAACAAAGCCTCAAAGGTCAACAAAATCTCCCACCGAGCTTAATTCATAAATGTAAATCAATTAATACAGTGAAGCACCTGTAAACTTCTTCATCGAGCCCCTCAAAGGACGAGAAGTCATCCCTCTGTATTAATTGTCCTGAGAGATCTTTTATCAGATCTCACCTCCTCATTCTTCTATAAATATTGTTGTAGAAGATGGGAAAATGTTGGTTGCAGAACTTTGAAATACATTTGAGCTTAAAATTCTGATTGTAAATAGTGTTCACTGGCCCTTGGAGCTCTTCTTGTGATAGATAAGTTAGGCTGAAATGTGTAGATGATTGTTAAACTAAAGCATTGGACTTAAAGCTATAACTGGTTTGGAGCATCAATACAAGCTGATTTATGGGATCCTGGTCTATGTTGACGGAGATGTTTTTTCTCATTGTAACTTGTCATTTTGTTTCTGTTTTCACTGTGTTTCATCTTCTCTTATAAAGAACAACATGCATAGAGTTAGGACCTACTGTATATCAGTAACCTTCTCTAATTGAAAATCTTTATCTGAATATTTTCTTCCAATCTGTGTTATTTGGGAATGATTTAATCCAGCTTGAGCATAGGAATGTTGGCGTTCCCTCGTCTTATTGCCTTAGCTGAATATTATTCTTGAATTTTATGTTCAATATTAGTTAAGTAGAGATGAACTATGGAAAATATGGTGTGCCCTGGTCCTAGTTTTATCCCCAAAGGATGTCTGAATGTTTCCCTTGGAATGTGTTAAAAGCTGGCTAGTTTAGAAGTACTTACCATATCTTAGGCCATTATGTGTTATCTTTGTGTTGGTCTTGAAAGTAACCAAGTAAAGCAGAGCTAGGAGAGGATTTGTGGTGAGCCCGACCTGCTAGTTTCTACTCCAACAGTTACCTTCAAGTTTCCCTTTGTTTTAAAATGTTTTCTATTGAAAGTGTATCAAAGGCTGGCTAGTTTAAAAGTACTTACCAGATCCTAGTTTTCTTTTATGTTCTTCTTAAGTGTTTGTCAAAGGCTGGCTAGTTTAAAAGTACTTACCAGATCCTGGGCTGCCCTTTGTTCTGCATCTGTTTAAATTTCCTTCTTGTTGTATCATTTCATTCCATAAATCAATATTCAGAGAGATCCTTAGACATAGATGACTTGCCCTATGGACCACTCTTGCCTCTCGCTATTCCAATTAAACCCTATTATGACTCTATAGCCCAATGGACTAAAACCTGAAATTATCTATCTTTCCTGGCCAAAGCTTGTTCTATTTGCTTGCAACTTCACACCTTTGAAACTCTTTGAATTTAGGACTTCCCACCTCAAACAGTAATCATGCTCAACCATCCAAAAACAAAAAAAACCCTTGGCCTTCATAACTAGCCTTATATCATTACCCCAAAGTTCAAAGACAAATCCATATTTGCACTTATTGGAGAGATACCTCTCCGGATTCAAGAGGGCTAGATCCTAGAATCCCAAAGTGGTTGAAACAATGTTGTTTCTATGATTGGAATTTGCCAATCTTGCTAATTACAGATTCTTAACATGTTATTTGGTATCTTTGGCCTTAGTTCAGGATGTAGTTTCCAACAATGGGCTTCATCATTCCCCTCTTTGGAACAATGTTTGCATGTAGTTTTCTCCCCTTATTTCTTGATGCTTGAATTCTTCTTTCCCTTCCATTTTCGTCCCTTCTCTTTTCCCTTACCCTTGAATGGCTTCTTCTTACTACCCTCTTCCTGAATGCTCTTTCCCCTTGCTTCAAGATGCGTGTCTTACACACATACTTAATCTAAGTTGTTTGGGTTAAACATAAGGATAGTACGTCTCAAGTAGGAATGTAAACCTCCAATGTATTTCAAGAGTGTGCCTTGTGAATTCAAGTTTACTCCTAACAACAAATCCCTCTTTCTAAACTCCTGGGTGCACTCTTGAACAGTTTGGCCTTTGAGTTGCCTAAAGTTTTTCCAACTCATTATTGATTTTTGCATATAGGCTAATGGATAAAACTGTATTTTAATGGAAGAAATTAATTCAACCCAAGAAATGGATATCTTACCATGAATTCACAATTCCTCTTGAGTCTTTGCCTCTGACCAAACTAGTGTTGCTCCTTTTAGCCTTAATGAAGCCAACTGGATCTTTATGTCATCCTCTTGTAGATTCTGAATTCTGCAGTATACTTCCAATTGATGGATTCAATTGTTTAACTTCTCTGCATTTACCTCACCATTGTACATGGGAAGTTCAAACTTGATGTCCAACTTGAGTAATGGAGTTTTTCCTTTTGGGATTTTTGAATGATTGTGGGTGGTTTTTGTGGTGGAAGTGGAAAATGAAGATGCTGATGAAAATGATGAGGATGAGGATGGTGGAGATGGAGGTGAATTTCCTCCACTACCTTTAGAAATATTCTCTTCATCCTTCTTACCATCCAAACATCCTTCTCCATGTGGAGGCCTAGAACCTTCTCCTGCTCTTTTTGCAATGAATTCGTCAAACATGATTTTAACCATTCTTTGAATGTTTTTGAAGTCTCTCTTGACATCCTCTTCTTATGAATGTCCATGATTCTCTCCAACTCTTGACATAATGGCTAAGGATTTAAGCTCAACCTCTGATGCTTGTACCTCGTCAGTCACTTCAGCTTCTTGTGCAATTTGTACCTCTTCAATCTCAACTATTGGAGATAGAACTTGAGGTGCTTCAAGTGAAAATTTGATTGGAAATTTTTGTAAAGATGATTCTCTCTCAGTGCTCTTTCCTCTTTTCCTAATCTCAGAACTAACAACCAATAGCTTCCCTTCTCTTCTCTGCAACTTCAACCTTGTAAACATCACAAAAATTGCAACTATTAAGACCCTTATTCAATAATCTGAAGCAAAGAAAGAAAATAACCTTTAACAACCTTCTGCTCTGATACCAACTTGATCTGATATTGATTTTTAGTTAATGACGTGCTAATATCATTTTCAGAATTATTTTTGAATGTGCGTTGGTTTGCTTCTTATACAAGGGTTTATACATGTGCTTATGATTGAAAATTCATTAAAATTGATGAGATTAAGTGTATTTCGTGAACTTAAAATCATGGAAACTCAATGCTGAACAAAAACATATAAAAACACAGCAGGCATAAATAACGAAGGCAAATACACAATTTTTTGATGAAGGAGCTCACCCCTCCTGGGCTACATCTCCTTGGTCCAACTTCATAGTGTGGGCCTTTGTATTAGCTTCAATTGTGCAAAAGTGATTTTTACAGTCTCCTGTTGCATCTGCAACCTACTCTAATGGCTCCAAAACATAAAAATATACCAAGAATAACTCTTCCTAAGCCAAAATTGGTCAAAAATTGCCTCAGTTATGGCAAAACCAATGTTTCCTAGTTTTTCTCCACTAATTCTGGAACTCCGCCAGCCAGTTAATTCCACAAAATATGGAGATTCTGCCACATCTTCCAGTTCTGCCAAACCCATCGCTAAGTTAAGCCACATTTAATTAATAGATAAGCATGAGTTTAAGTGGATAAGCAGATAGTTAAGAATGGTTAGTGGCGTGTTTAACGCAAACCACGTTTTAGCACTAAATGTGGATTTACGTGGCCTAACCACATATTAACGTTAATAAATATGGTTTTAAAACCCGATTTAAAATCTCCTGCTGAATCTATTTTAGCTCTTCGTCTTCGACGCTCGGACATGTGGGAGGGGGCCGGCCCCCTCCGAACCCCCATACTCTGCGGCAGAAAAGTTCAAATAGAAGTAGAGTCCTTAATGGTTAAGGAACTCATGGTATGGTATGGTGGTAAAGCATTGGTGTTGCATGAAGGTGGTCATGGGTTCGACCTCGACCCTCACCATAAAATTTTGTTGAACGCACCAAAGGTTTGAATCTTGGTTTAATTTGATATGTGAAATATATATACTGCCCATACATTTGACTATAGTTTGTGAATAATACATATCCGACCATAAAATTTGATTCAGACCTTCGTTCAAATAAATATGTGAAAATCCAACCTGCCATGGGGGAGCACACGTGGCAGCCTCCGGCTGTGCCATGTGGCCCTTCTCCATTAGACAAAAAATTCACCTTAAATAATAATAATCCAATATAGATAAAATTTCATTAGGATTAGGAGGAAAAATTCAACTTCCCCAAGCAACATTGGCGAATTTGATTTTAACACTTGTCACAGTGTAAGTGGCTGAAATTTGGATAATATTCCCTGAATATTGTTGAGGTGCTGACAAGACTACCAAGTCATCAGTCTCTCACTGTTCTACACAATTTTTACCTTTTTGAGAAAACGAACAACAGATCATAACATACTCATACAAACGCGAATTTTGATGAAATGAGTTGCATTGGAATCCTGGTGATGATCTCTATCTAGTTGTTCTGGTTTGAATCATTTCTGAGCACTTTCATTTTTTTAGCTAAATACTGAGCCGCTGATCAGTTTGGGTAGGTAGAATCAGGTCGTGCGCTTGGGCGGGTCAGGTCCTATGTTCAGGTGGGTTTTGTCATGTCGTGCGTTGGGGGGTCAGGCTTCCTTCCAGAGGGGAAATTTGTTTTGGTGGGAGCCATGGGGCTCGAGCGGGCACCGCGGGGCTTGGGCGGGAATCCCCTCATGGGCATGCCCGCCCACATCACATCGATGTGTGTGTGTGATGAGTGGGTCGGGTCATGCAGGGCTTAAGCAGGCGCCCCCGAAAGCACGACCTAAATCGAACCCCTTGAATGTACGAACTGAACCAATTGAATACATGACTCGACTTAGGGAGGCCGATTCAAAGATTTGAATTGGCCTACCTGCCTAGCCCAACCACCCCGAACAGACGACCCCACCTACTCGAATGCATGACTTGACCCACCTGAGCGCACAACCCTACCCGACCCGCCTGAACGAACGACCCGACCTAAACTAGTGGGGTCTATTCAGAGAATCAACCCCCTACCATGCAACTCGACCCCCTCAAATGAAAAAACTGACTTGACCAAAGGCACGGCATGATCCGACCCACCTGAATGCATGACATAACCCGACCTGCTCGAACGCATGACCCGACGTGCGCAAGCGTACGACCTGACCTTACCTGCCAAAATGCATGACCCAACCCTAGGGGGCCGGCCCCGACTAGCTCGAATGCATGACATAACCTGTCCCACCTGAACACATGACCTGACCCAACCCATCTAAACGCACAACCCAACCAAGGGGGGTGATTCTTATAATCGACCCCCATGCCTACTAGGGGGGTGATTATGAGAATCACCCGCTCTGACCCCTACCATGGTCCCCCTACCTAGGAGATGGCTGATTCTCAGAATCGGCCCCCCTACCTGGTAGGTGGAAGATTCTGAGAATTAGCCCCCTTCCTGCGAAGGGGGCCGATTCTCAGAATCCAGCCCTCTTGGTCGGGTCATGCGTTTAGGCAGGTCGAGTCGAATCGTGCGTTCGGGTTGGTCAGGTCATGTCAAGCATTTAGGCTAGTCGATACGGGTCGTGCATTTGGGCGGGTCAGGTCATGTCATGCATTCGAGGAGGTTGGGTCTTGCGTTCAAGGCCCATGCCACTGTGTTTCGAGTGGCTACGCCCATACGTGGGTGCTCGCCTGAGCCCTGTTCAACCTGACTTGACACGAATGCACAAAATGAACGAGCCAAACGCATGAACTGACCCAACACACTTGAATGCATGACCCCATCCACGCGACTGCATGACCCGACCCGACCCGCCCTAGTGCATAACCCAACCTAACCCGCCCGAACGCACAACCTGACTCAGCGGGGCCGATTCTGAGAATTGTCCTCCTAGGCAGGCAAGGGTGTCGATTCTGAGAATTTCCCCCCTACCAGGAAGGGGGGCCGATTCTAAGAATTACCCACCTCCTTGGCATGGGGCTAATTCTCAGAACTCCCCCCCTTCCTGGTAGGGGGGAGATAAAGAGAATAAAACCCTTGCCAAGAAGGGGGGTCTATTATGAGAATCACACCCCTGAGTCGAGTCCTGCATTTGAGGGGGTCAGGCTACCTTGTAAGGGGGCGATTTTTTCGGGGGAGTCAATTCTCAAAATTATCCCCCTACCTAGAAGGGGTCGATTCTCATAATCATGCCAACTAGGTCGAGTCATGTGTTTGGGTGGGTTGGGTCAGGTCATGCACTTGGGTGGGTCAGGTTGTGCGTTCAGGAAGGGAAGGTCATGTTGTGCATTGGTGTGGGTCGAGCTTCCAAACAGGGGGGCCAAATCGTTTGGGAGGGTGCGATCCCCAGAATCTGCCCCCACTATTGATTCTGAGAATCCCCCCCCCCTATTTGTTAGGGGCTTGATTCTTAGAATATGCCCCCTTGGCAGGGAGGGGGGTTGATTCTCAAAATCACCCCCTGAATCAGGTCATGTGATCAGGCGGGTCAGGTTGGGTTGTGCACTCGATCTTGTTAGGTCATGCATTCAGGTGGGTAGGGCCATGTCATGCGTTTAGGTGGGTCAGGTCGTGCGTTCGAGGGGGGGGTCAGGCTTCCTAGCAGAGGGGTCAATTTATTTGGGTGGGCATTGTAGGGCTCAAAAAATCACCCCCTTGTGGGCGTGTCCTCCCACAACACATTGGCGTGTGTGTTCAAGCAAGTCGGGTTGTGTGCTCAGGCGGGTCGGGTCGTGCATTCAAGCATGTCAGGTCATGTCCTATGTTATTTTTGGGTCGAGTCATGTGGGGCTCTGGCATGTGCCTTCCGAATGCATGACCTGACCCGAACCCCCCTCAAACGCATGACCCGACCCTCCTAAATGCATGACCTGACCCACCCAAGTGCACGACCTCACCTGATCCACATGAATGCACGACCCGAACCAAGGGGGCCAATTCTCATAATCAGCACCCCTGCTAAGCAAGGGGTTGATTCCCAAAATCGGCCCCTTTCCAGGCAACCTAAACCCCTCAAATGCACAACTCGACCCACCTGAACGGATGAAACAACCCAACCAACTTGAATGCATGACCTGACCCTCTCGAGTCCAGGAGACGACCCGACGCGCCCGAACGCACACCCCTACTTAGGGGTGCCAATTCTGACAGTCGACCACCTTGGGTTCAGGTCATGCTTAGGGCGGGTTGGGTCGAGTCAGGTTGGGTCATGTGTTTGGGCAGGCAGGGTCATGTTGTGTGTTCGGGGTGTGGGTCATTATGTTGCGAGCAGGCACGCAGACAGGGGGGCGCCCGCCCGAACCCTGCATGACCCGACCTGACCCGAACACATGACCCAACCTCGCCAAATCCATGATCTGACTCGCTCGAACACACGACACAACTTGACTCGCCTGAATGCACGACTAGACCCGCCCGAACGCACGACGAGAACCATGCCCCCCCCCCCCCCCTTCCCCCTTCCCCTATGAGGCAAGGGGGACGATTCTCATAATCGTCCCCCTAGGTCGGGTCATGCATTTCAGTGGGCTAGGTTGGGAATTGTGCTCGAGAAAGTCATGTTGTACGTTTTGGTGGTGCAGGTCGTGTCATGTGTTCAGGCGGGTCAAGTCGGGTATTTTGATCGAGCAGGTCAGGTCGTACGTTTGGGCAGGTCAGGTCATGTTGTGCATTCGGGCGGGTCGGGTTGTGTGTTCGGGGGGTGGGGTCGGGCTATTTGTTAGGGGGATGATTCTAAAAATTGGCCCCCCTAGGATCGGTTGCTCACTCTGGCAGGTCAGGTCGTGGACTCAGGTGGGTCGGGTTAGGTCATGCGCTCGAGCAAGTCAGGTCATGTGTTCGGGTGGGTCAGGTCATGTGTTCATGGGTTTTGGGTTGGGTCGTGTGTTTGTAAGGCACTCACTCGAGCCCCACGTGACCCGACCCAACCCACCCGAATGCACGACCTGACTCGACTTGCCCGAACGCACGACCGGAGCCACTCGAGTTCATGACCTGATGCGACCCTCCCGAATGCACAGCCTGACCCTGACCCACCCGAATGCAAGACTTGACCCGACCCACTCGAATGCATGACCCAACGCTGACCCGACGAAACGCATGACCCGACCCGACCTACCTAAATGCACGACCCGAACACGACGCGACTCCGACCCACCTGAATGCATGACCCAACTCGACATGCCCGAATGGACGAATCAAAGTTATGACCTGACCCCAACCCACTCGAACACACGACCCGTCTGAATGCACGACCCGACACACAATCAACCCCATAAACTATTATTATATGTTTAATATTTGTGTAATGTTATTTTCACTTTATTTTTTATGTGCATCATTTAATTTTTGAAAACAACTGTGATTATTATTAATATTTGACATAAATTCATAGAAATTTCTATTTCTTATACCTTTTTTGTTAATTTTTTCGTATAAAAATGGTTTATTTGACATATCACTTTTAGCTAAAAAGTCTCAAAATGTGTAATTTTTTGTTATAGTTATATTCAAAATGTGTATTTTTATGTCAATTGTTAAAAAATATTGTATTTTTAGTGACAAGTATTTCATGTACAATGAAATTTTATTTAAAAATATATAATTATATAGAAGATCAAAACTTTAAAATTTTGACATTTTTTTAACACTGCAAAAAATCAAATATCTCACTACAAAAAAAATGAAAAGAAAAACAAAGAAAATAAAGGTGATTTTTTTTTTTAAATATGTTAGGGAAGAAGAAGAAGATGAGTATTTCAAAAATTATTAAATTTAGAAAATGATTATTAGCATTTAATACATTATAAAATTTAAAGTAGAAAATAAGTCTTCTAAAAATGGGGGATGATTCTCGCATCAACATTTTTCAAAATCAACATAAAAATCAATAGAAGTTTAAAAATAATGTTTATAATTGGTACATAAGAAAATTTAAAGTGTCAAAAACATGCTGAAAAAAAATAAGAGTATTCTGAATCAACACTTTTCAAAATTAGATGATTTTTTTTATTATTCCCGTTTCAAAGTTTACATTTTTGATTGATCCTCACTACTCAAATCAGGCTTTCTGTAAACAATGTTTATTGGATTATGGCATGCGTATCTTTTGTTAATTTTGTTGTTTTGATCAATGATTTCCCATTGAGCCTCTTCTAGGCTGGTCACAATTTACATCAAGGTTGTTCCTTATCTCCATTGCTTTTTATTCTTGTCATGGATGGATTAAGTAAGAATATCGATGAAGCTCAATATCTAGGCTTATTTGGAGGACATCAAATTACTCAATAATTTTCTGTTAAAAACCTGTTGTTTGTGTTGGTGTCCTGTGTTTTGGTAGATTGGCTAACCAAAAGACAAGGCAACATCAGAACCAATCTTTAGAGCTCTAGGATCTAGCCCTCCTAGTCTCAAAGAGGGATCAATCGATATGTTTATAAGGATGTGTCTTGAATGTTCTAGTGGTTGATTTTAGGATAGTTATGAGGTGCAGTGTTTTTTGTTTTGTTTGGTTGGAAAAATGTGTTTCATGTGGTATAGATAGAGCATGGGAATATACAAGCCATTGGGCAATGGATTCATGTGAAGATCCAAATAGTTATGATTGAGAAAGAAGGGAAACCAAAGGGAAAACCTAACTTGGTCAAGGATCTGTTGAATAATATAGGTGCAATGGGATGAACATTAAGGACTAAGAGTGAAAAGCAAACTAAAACCTTTTACAATGGCTTAAAAGATTCGGGGGACGCCCTATTTCCTCCAATAAGCTCACTTTTATGGACTTAATCAATGTAAACACTCAAAGGAAAAGAGAAATGCAGACTAAAACCCTCTTAATCAATTATAGGATTCGGGGAACACCCTATTTCCTCCTATAAGTTCATTGCTGAAAACTTAGTCAACAAAACATAGAATTGCATTCAAAGAAGAGGGAACGCCTTGGACATCTAGGACTGCAATTATAGGAACCTTCAACACAATAATTTCAGTAAGAAACAGAGGGTATGATTGAAATAGACCTCTCTGTCAAAATGTAAACATTAATAATTAAAGGGAGATTTCAGACACAACATTCAATGGTAAAGAAAAAGGGAACATCTAAACAGTCTTTAACACAACTGAATTTACCATTTCTGAAATAAAACAAACTGAAAATTCAAGAGAGCTATTAGACTGTCCTATCATGTTCAGTAGTGGAAAAAATATAAACAGTGAAGGATAAATAGGTCAGAGGTGCTTCTAAGATACATTTCTTTGCCTAAACTTTTTATCCTACTGTAAACAAAGCATGATGGAACAAAGTGGAAAACAGGAAATAACATTAACAATAAGAAGCACTTCACCCAAACCAGGCTCAGGGATCCAAAGGTCCAGCCTCCTTCATCAACAGAGAAATAGAGACCTCCACACTCTTTCAGAACACCAATGCTTCTTCAAAGAAACAAACTATGTATTACTTTAGAAATCACCAAATGCAAACCTTTTACAATGAGACTTCATAGAGTCTTTATAGGAAAAATGAGGAAAAGTAGGTAAATAAGGTTCTAATGATCGTCAGAGATAGGATAGGGCATTCGAATGCCCCATTCCGTGTCTTAAACATTTCATTGAATTCCAGACAGGATCAATAAATATGTAGCTTGTTGAGACCATTTTGATATAACAAAGATCACCCTACAGGCTGTCCTTTAGGAGAAAACATTGCCTGCAGTAGTACTATCATTTTCCTGGTGTAATTTAAGTGCAAGCATGGGTTTTGAGGCCCCCCATACTTCCAAATAACTGCTCTGACAATTTGTGGTGTTTTTCTTTGATGTGGTAACTGCTGGGATGTTTTATGTGCATGGAGGTAGGTTGTATGTGTCAGTCAACATTCTGTGCCAATAACTGCTCTGTCCCTCTGTACTTGAAACTATTTAAGCCTGATTGTGCTCCTTCTTTGTTGTTTTGCTTGAACTGTTTTTGCTGATTTGGCTCTGATTGTGTTTAGGCTTCATTTAGCCTCTTTAATCATCTTCATGGTTTTTATCCTTGCTGACTGTGGATTAGGCTTCTTAATCTTCAATATTATGCCTTTAACGCTTTAATTCTGCTATGATACACTTTAAACTTCTGCGCACCTGTGTTTGTGAATATACAGGTTATAGGGGGTACTGGAAGGTTTGGTGTTAGGGTCAATAACCCTAATCTTAGATAAAACAAGGTTTTAAACATAGGCGCTTCCCTATATACTTTGATTCATGATGTATGGTCGTTGCGCTTTATCATTCTTGTCACCTCTATGACTGTAAGAAAAACTGAGAAACACCATTGTGGAACCTGCAAACAGACAATTTAAACATGTTATATAAATCTTGCAAGGGGGTATGACTGTAGCAGAGGCTTGCGAGGGTGGAGGAGCAGTGAGGCAGAACAGGATTGCAGCAGAAAATCTGACGCAAACCTTGTAGAGCAGCTAACCAGGTTCAAGAGAATTTGGGTGTGAGGATGAATGTGAACCGTTAGATCAGGATGATCTACGGTGGGGATCGCTTGATGAAGTCGTTTGGGAGCGAGATGGGGAAAAAATGTGTTTGACATCGCGATATAACGTGGGTCGTGCGATCTCGGAGATCGATGGCCAGGATTAAAAGCTAAACTCACGTTGTGGAGGGTGGTACGGCAGAAACCGAAATGGTTTTCATGCAACAAAAGTGGGGGGAGGTGGTATTTGCGTTTGGAACGTGATTCCACACACTGCTTGACACGTGGATTTCTAAAACTGCCCATATCGCGTAAATTTGAAACATTAACTCTCGGGCGCAAAAATTACACGACATGCATTTTTGTCCGTCGGATGATCATCGGGAGATCAGATGATTGTGGGTGAGCGCAATGGAGGGTAAGGTGTGCGGGCATAAAAGGTGGGTAGGGTCCACCATGACGTATGATGGCTTGTCGCAGTGGAAAGGTATCGGGCTATTGGGTTTAGTTCTTTTCATTAGATCTCCCGATCGGACGGCGTAGATTGAAAGATGGGGCGGGTTATTTGAAAAGAGGAAAGGGAGGTAAGTGATCGAGCGGACGAGAGAAAACACACGATGACTGTTGATCTTCTCAAATCAACGGTCACGATCTGTCCTGAGAGGAAAGGTCGAAAAAACAGAAAACCAAAGGGAGAATGGGTTTTTGCACGGAGGCTTTGTGTTTTAAGCGCCCGATTGTGGGGCTAAGGATGCATGGAGGAAGGGGCTAGAGGACATAATCCCTCGGGGGCTTAAGTACTTTATAATGTAAATAGACTGATTTAGGCCCAAAAACAGTGATTTTTAAGGCCAAAACAACGTTTCGATAGGCTAAAAAGAGGATTTTAAAGCCAAAACAGGGGGAGATAATAGGCTAGAAAGAGGGTTAGAGTGATTTTGAAGGTTAAATGAAGGTTTACAGAGGGATTTGTGAAAGGGAAAAATGGTGAAAATGGAGAATTGAAATGATGGGAAAATGGAGTTTTTAATCAGTTTTCTTTGGTAATGAGAAAGTTCTTGAGGGCTTATAGGGAAACAGCAGTGAAGATTATTTCAGAGGATAAAGAATCATCATAAGACTTCAAATATGATGGATTTTCAAAGGAAATATATCTCTTGAAGGCTTGACAACCAATTTAGCCACCATTAGGTATATCAGAATTTATAGGTGGCTAACAGTGGCTCTTGGGGAGGACAGCTTGCCTTTTAGGTGTCCATAACCTCAGTAATCGCTAGATTTAACAGACCAGTGTCATTCCATTGGGAAGAATTATTTGCTTTCTTGCTGGTACCTTTGCATATTGGCAGTTCTTTCAGTGACCTGCAGCATGAGATCTCTTTGAAACAAACATTTCTACCTACCCAAAGCTACTTGTCCTAACATTTTCTTCTTCCTTTGAGTGCACTTGGGCTGGAAAAATCTTTTTCCAACATTTTATTTGCAAACAGAAAAATAAACCTATCTAATGCTACCCTTATTTCTCCATGAGTTCAGATTAAGCAGTTGAACTCATAAGTTTCTCTACCTAACTACTATCTGACAGGATTAGATTGTCTGACAGATTTCATTCTCTATATTATAAAATAGAAACTGAAACACAACCAAACTAGGATTATACTATCTGGTTTGTTGTGGGTCCATGGCATAAAGACAAGCTGCACATGAACTGAAATTAGCATAAATTACAACAAAATTGGGAAGGCTTGAAGTTCTGAAAACTGAAAACACCTTTCCTTCCTTTCATGACTCAGATTTTGAGCTTTTTAGAGTCATCTTTTTCTTCATTTCAGCTCCAGTTTTGATCTTGTTAGAGCTATATCCTTTTTCTTTGCTGGTTCAAGTTTTGAGCATGTTAGAACCAGTTCTTCTTCTTCTTCTTTTGGCTCAATTTTTTAGAGAATTAGAGCCATATTTCTTTATGATCCTAGGTTCAAATTTTTAGCATGTTTGAACCTTTCTTTCTTCTATCCTAATCTGTTCTATTGATCAGCCAAGATTAAATAGTTTGGCAGATCTTCTTCACTATCCTATCAGAAGTAAATTGAAATCTGCCCAATGATGATTAGGTTGTATGATTGGAAAGTAGTGCTCCTTAAAGTAGTGGCATTTGAGCTTGCATACTTTCATATTTTCCTTTCTTTTTTGGTATGGAGCTATACCTTTCTTGTTTTATTTATGCCCTCTTTTTGTTTTTATATTATTTTTGTATTTTTCTTTCTCTTTTCCTTTATGCAAATGGTATGTACAATGGGTGAAAATTCTGAAACTAATACTCTTGACAGAAATAGTGTTTAAGCGTCCTGCCATTGACAGGACCTCCCAACACTTCTTCACCATTCAGTTCTTGCAGGAAAAACACATTATGCCCTCTTATGGAATGAATAATGTAGGGCCCTTTCCATATATTTTTGAACTTGCCATGCTTTCCTTTCTCTTCCCTCCTTGAATCCCATTTGAGAACCACATTACCAACTTGGAAGTCATTTTCTTGAGTCCTCTTGTCAAATAACCTTTTGATGTTTTCTTGGACTGTTTGAGTTCTTTGATAAACTTTCTCTCTGGTCTGCTGCAAATGGATGGTCCGATTGATCCTTCTTTGCATATAATTTTATTCAACTTGGACTTCCTGAAGGAGTTTCATGACCGGAACTCCTAAGGAAATTGGGAAAACAACATCCATGCCATAGACCAGCTGATAGGGGGACATTTTGATTGACTTTTTGGTGGTTAATCTGTCAGCCCACTAGGCATGAACAAGCTTACTATGCCATGCTTTCTGATTATGCTCCAACAATTTTTTGATGATGTTGATCAGGCTCTTGTTGGAGGATTCAACAAGTCCATTTCCTTGGGGGTAGTAGGATGTGGAGTGGCCCAAGGTGATTTGGTATTTATGGCACAAATCAACCATCTTCTTGGATTTAAAGGAAGCAGCATTGTCTGTGATTATTTTCCTAGGACAGCCAAATCTGGACAATATGTTGGTCTCAAGGAATTTGATGATGACAGAGTCAGTAGCATTTCAAGTGGATATGGCCTCTATCCATTTGGTAAAATAATCAGTGGCTGTGAGGATCCATTTGTGCTGGGATGAGGAGGATGGATGGATTTCCCCTATGAAGTCCAAACCCCACTGCTGAAAAGGTGCTTCAACACTAATAGGTTGTAAGGGTAAGGGAAAAAGCTTTCCTCTACCATCAAAAAATTGGCACTTGTGGCAAGACATTACTAATTTGTGGGTGTCTGGAAAAAGGGTGGGCCAATAGTAACCTGATCTGAGGATTTTGTTTGTTGTGGTCTTCCAATTTAAGTGCCCTCCACATTCTCCTTCATGCATTTCATGCATGATTTTTCCTGCATCAACCTCAAGTAAACATTTTAGTAATATCCCAACAAAATTTTTCCAATAAAAAACTCCATCTATTATTCAATAATTTAAAGCCTTCTTCTTGAAAAATCTAGCTTTTGTTTTTGACAAGGAAGGAGGAGCATTCAAATAAAGCATCACATACATGATGTTAGCATACCAAGGAGAGTTCATGGATGTTTCTTTAGTAAATGGTGCTGGGAACCCTTCTATCTCTTCTGAGGCATCAACCATATTCATATCTAGAGCTTTGAAATTAGACTCAGCCATGAGTTTTTCTAATCCTTGTCCTTTGATGAGTTTAGTAGGCCTAATTTCTAAGTCATATTATAGAATAGTGGAAATCCATTTTCCTCTTTTACCATTGGGGTCCTGACTTAGAATATCTTTGACTATGGTGTGTGGCACAAAGGCAATGATATGTGAATGTAAGATCTACACCCTAAAGTCCTTTAATGCTTTTACCAGTGCCAAGGCTTGCTTCTCCATGATGTTGTATTTGAGTGGGGCATATCTTAAGGCTTTGCTGAAAAAGGATATAGGTTGTTCTTGCCCCAAGTTATTCTTTTGCAACAATACTGCAGCTATTGTATGTTCATATGCAAAGGAAAAAATACAGAAATCTTTGGTGAAATCAGGACTGATAAGGACTGGTGCTTGAGTAAGGGCTTGCTTTACCAGTTCAAATTATTGTTTAGCTTGCATTGTCCATTTAACACCTACTTCTTTCCTGATCATGTTGGTGATGTTTCTTAATAGCTCAGCAAGGTTTGGGGTGAACCTCCTCAAAAAATTAATCTTTCCAATGAAAGACTGTAATTCTTTGAGATTTCTAGGATGGTTGATATTCAGTATGCCATCAATTCTTTTAGGATCTATTTTGATCCCTTAGTCAGAGATTATATGACAAAGAAGCTTTCCTTCCTGGAGGCCAAAGAGTGTCTTTTTGGGATTTAAAGACAAGCCAAATTGTCTTCATTAGTTTTGGAGAAAAAGGTAATGTCATCAAGGTAAATGATTATAAAATAGCCTATGTATTCTGAGAAGGCTATGTCCATGGCCCGCTGGAAGGTGGCCCCTGCATTCATCAAGCCAAATGGCATTTTGACATACATGAATGTTCCCCAAGGTGTAGTAAAATTTGTCTTATGTTGATTTCTTGGGAGGACTAACACTTGATTATAACCTAAGAACCCATCCAACAATGATATTATTTTTGACCCAACTACCTTTTGAAGAATGTGATCCATTTTTGGCAAGGGGCAGTTATCTTTCAGAGAGGCTCTATTAAGGTTCCTGAAGTCAATACACAACCTAATCTCCCTTGTCTTCTTTCTGACATATACTAGATTGGAAACCCAATCTGAGTATCTGAGAGGAACAATGATCCCTACATCATACATCTTCCTAATTTCTTTCTCTACTGCAGGCAATAAAACAGGGTTTATCCTCCTTAATTTTTTTCTGAAGGCTTATGGTTTTCCTTAAGAGGAATCTTGTGCTGAATGATGCTAGTTTCATATGATTTCAAATCTTTATAGTCCCATGCAAAAACATCTATAAACTCTTTGAAGAGTGCTATGTATTGCTGTTTGATGTGGGTAGGAAGGGTGCTAGATAATTTAATCATTTTAGGGTCAGCTGGGTTGCCTATGTTGTGCTCTTCCACATTAGTTTCCATGTTCTCTGCCTTTGGTTCCTTAGCCACATCGTTGAAATCAAAGAGTTGTTCTAATGGAGCAAGGCCTTTGGGTATGGTATCACCTTTACACTCTAGAACATCAAAGTCCTTTTGGTCTAGATCATCAGATAATTTTTCTTTGAAAAGATGATCAAACTGATTTATATCAGTAGGAGAGGAGGACTCTGTTTCAGGATTTAGTTCTCCATTTAAACATTCTTTTTCATGGCTAAGACTTGGTGATGATGTGGAAAACTCATTTTTTGACTGCAGGAAATCCTCAATATGTTTATCACTGTTAAAAACCTACCAATGATCTTCGTTATCAGGCATTGCTGGTCTAATTTTCACCTTTATAATGAACTACTCATCGATTTGTGGTTTTTGACAATTACTAGTAGCAAAAGAAAGTTCGTGTGCCAGGTGATTTTGGGATCTTGGTGTGAAAATAAGCTCATATTTTTTGAAAGTTTTCAGGAGGTATAAAACAGTATTTCTATATTCTCTAAGTCTGGGGTTTTTGGTTGCATATTCCCCTTTGATTTGTCTGATGATTAACTCAGAGTCTCCCTGGACTGATATCTTTTTTTCCTTTAAATTTTTAAGTATGTGCAGGCCAAGGAGAAGGGCTTCATATTCTGCAATGTTGTTAATGCATGAAAAGTCTAATTTGTAGGCATGTCCTTCGTTTGTGTTGTGTATCCATACACCAACCCCTGCACTATTTTTTCTGCAAGAGCCATCAAATCTCATTCTCCAAAGTGTTTCTGTTTCATTCTCATTTTTTTTTGTGTTGCTCAAGGCTGCTGGGAGTTGAGATATCTAGAGGTTGAGAGGAAGGCAATTCTGAATGCTCTGGTGTACTAATATCCTGCTCGTTTTCTTTATTTTTTTGGATGATTTCATCTTCATTGTACAAAACAAAGGAATCTAGATCAGAATGGGTGGAATAAATAGGGGTGTTGTGAGGTTTTTCCTTGCTTCTCACCATGTATTTCATGAGGTTTTCTCTATATAATCTTCTGGTTTGACCAAACACTGGTATGGTGGCATAAGACATGTCCATTTGAAGGGTGCCCTGAATCTTAGCTCCCCATGATCTAGACAAGAGCATGCCATATTTTGGGGGAATGTCAGCTACTACTACATCCATAACAAGGTTCTTGGCAGGAATTTGAGACAAGTTAACACACAAATATTTAATTAATCCCAAGCACATGACCCTTCTGGAATCAAAGGAATACAAGTCTTTATATGGTCTAGTAATCTCTAAGCTTAAGCTTTCCATTATTACCTTGGGCATAAGGTTGTGTGATGCTCTTTAATCTAGCATGGCATTGTGTAAGATTTTGTCATGTATGTTTAGACTGACATAGAAGGGAGGCATAGCCCCTTCCTGATATTTTCCTTCAATTTTAGGACCAAACAACAACTCTGGCTTTTCATCTGTCAAATTCAAAGTATTAGTATCAACATTTACATTTAGAGCTTTTAGGACCTGGTTTTTGTACACTTCCTGGGTTACCAATTCAGTCAGAGGTATGTTAATTTTAATCTTTGCAATCTCTCCCTCGAGGCTGAAAGGAACTATTGATTTTGTTGTATTTACCTCTGTTTTCCCACTTATGTTTCTTTCAGAAAATTTGACTGGCTGAGGTTTATTAGGACTGTCAATCTGAGATGTTTTAATAGGGCCACTAGCAGAGGTACTAGGGCAAAATTATTCAACATTTGGCTGGCTGCTTTTGTCTTTTTTTGCATCAGCTCTTTTGGCTATTGTGATAGTATTGTTTGCTATATTTTTAGGCTGATTATCTATATTTCTCCTAACAGAAAAGCTAGTGTTTTTGTCATTTGGATTATCTATGTTCCCTTTGGTTCTGAGGAGAAGAAACCTTGTTCTTCTTTAGTTAGGAAAACATCATCCCCACTGTCTGATCCAATCAATTTTACATGGTTTTCTCCCAAACTTTCAATCTCCCATTCTTCCTCTTGATCTACGTAGTTTTGTTGGAAGGGAGGTCTAATTTGCTAGCCATTATCTCTTTGCCTATCTTGATTGTTTTCTCTTCTAAAGTTATTATTTCTATTTCTATTTTGGAGGTTGTTTTTGTTTTCTCTTGGTGGCACTCTATTATTCAAGTTTATCTTTTCAAGCATTCTCTCCATTACCTTCACTAGGTTGTCAATTTTGGTATCAGAGGATGAGGTGGAGGGTGCATAATCATCTTTATAATTTACCCTCTTCTCTGATCTTAGCCTAGCTCTTTTCTCAATTAAGTTTTCTTCTACACTCACAGCTCCTTTCTGCATGTCCTCTAGAGTTAAATAATCTCTTTCCCTTAGTTGATAAGCCATATCAGCATCAAAAACTTTAGGATATTTTACTAAGGCCATGCCTTGGGGAGGTTCATGTGAGGTGGAAGAGCATTGTAGACATTGTTAAACTTGGTGGAGTAATCATGGACACTCTCTCCCTGATTCCTTTTAAGGCCGCTATACTCTGCTAATATTTGGAGAGGGTTGCTTTTGATTTCCCATTTTTTTATGAATGCTTGATGTAAAGAGGGAAGGTCATTGATGCTATTAAGAGTTAAGCCTTTAAACCACTTCTTTACTTCTCCTCCTAAACTTTGAGAAAAGATTCTCATATTTATCATTTCATCTTCTATTTCCATATAATCAAAAGCATCTTCCATCCTATCTACATGTTGTTGAGCTGTGGTAGATTCTTTTCCAGTGAAATGGGGAATTTTAGACTGATAGTCATTTAGTAAGGGAACCAGAGGCTGTGGTAACACTAATGGGGCATACCATGCTGCCATGGCTGGAAAGGAAGGTGGATTTACAGTGGGTGGATTTACAGGAGGGAAAGTGGGCTGAAATGGAGTGTTTTGGATAGTCGTGGTATGGATTGGAGTGGAAGAAACACTTGGGCCAGCAAAGTGGTTTTGAGAAAATCGGTTATGAAAGAGGCTAAAGTGGTGAAGAAGCTATGAATCAGGAGGAGTAGAAGGTGAAGCTTCTCTACTAAATCTTTGCTACAAATCTACAGTTTCAAGATCCGTTTGGTTTAAATCACTTTGAGATCTGGTTCTAAAGATGTTCTTAGTATGATGTAAGTCAAAGTGTGGGTACTCCAAGATAGCGAGGTTTTCAAGGAGGGATTTTGTTCTCGGGATATTCCTATCAGCAACTAATTTTCTGGCTCTAGAAGTCTGCCACAAAATTCTCTTTGGATTATCAACTATTGTAGAAGGATTAGGGTCTGGATGGGATCTAGTGTTGATCCTATGTAAAGCCATACTATTTTTCAAAAATGAGAGAGGCTGAAGTTTATAGGGACTTTTCGAAAGTTTTTCCTCACAGGATGTCTTATCTAATATGGGACTAGGTTTCTCAACTTATTCAAGGTTGGTTAACGCAGTCCTAAAGAGATCTGGAGACCTAGATGGGTGATAGTCCTACTGGGGCTAATGGAGTCGCCAAGTGGAAGTTTTAGCTTTTTGTGAAGGAAAAAAATTTTATGGTTCCACCACCATGCCTATTAGGAAGCCAATCTGAAATATTTTTGGATTTTGTGTATTTCTATGGTTATGATAGTTTCCTATGTTTGATCTTAACACTTAGCTAAGGTTCTCAAACAAACAAAGTCTACTCTATGACTCAATAACTGATTTTCTTAGAGATTTGTAGGACTAAAGAGTGCACAAAAGTTAGCTAGACTATCATATACTCAATAAGTCCCACTGTGATCGCCATTATGTTGGTGTCCTGTGTTTTGGTATATTGGCTAACCAAAAGACAAGGCAACATCGGAATAAATCTTTAGAGCTTTAGGATCTAGCCCTCCTAGTCTCAGAGAGGGATCTCTCGATATGTCTATAAGGACGTGTCCTGAATGTTCTAGTGGTTGAGTTTAGGCTAGTTATGAGGTACAGGGTTGTTTGTTTTGTTTGGTTGGACAAATGTGTTTCATGTGGTATAGATAGAGCATGGGAATCTACAAGCCATTGGGCAATGAAGTCATGTGAAGATCCAAATAGTTCTGATTGAGAAAGAAGGGAAACCAAAGGGAAAATCTAACTTGGTCAAGGATCTGTTGAATAATATAGGTGAAATGGGATGAACATTAAGGACTAAGAGTGAAAAGCAAACTAAACCCTTTCACAATGGCTTAAAAGATTTAGGGAACGCCATATTTCCTCCACTGAGCTCACTGTTATGGACTTAATCAATGTAAACACTCAAAGGAAAAGAGAAATGCAAACTAAAACCCTCTTAATCAAGTACAGGATTCGGGGAACGCCCTATTTCCTCCTATAAGTTCACTGCTAAAAACTTAGTCAACAAAACATACAATTGCATTCAAAGAAGAGGGAACACCTTAGACATCTAGGACTGAAATTATAGGGACATTCAACACAATAATTATAGTAAGAAATAGAGGGTATGATTGAAACAGACCTCTCTGTCAAATTTCAAACATTAATAATTAAAGGGAGATTTCAGACACAACATTCAGTGGTAAAGAAAGAGGGAACGCCTAAACAGTCTTTAACACAACTGAATTTACCATTTCTGAAATAAAACAAAATGAAAATTCAAGAGAGTTATTAGACTGGCCTATCATGTTGAGCAGTGGAAAAGATATAAATAGTGAAGGATAAACAGGTCAGAGGTGCTTCTAAGATACATTTCCCTGCCTAAAATTTTTATCCTACTGTAAACAAAGCATGATGGAACAAAGTGGAAAACAGGAAATAACATTAACAATAAGAAGTACTTCACCCAAACCAGGCTCAGGGATCCATAGGTACAGCCTCCTTCATCAACAGAAAAACAAAGACCTCCACACTCTTTCAGAACACCAATTCTTCTTCAAAGCAACAAACTATGTATTACTTTAGAAATCACCAAATGCCAACCTTTTACAATGAGACTTCAAAGAGTCTTTATAGGAAAAATGAGGAAAATTAGGTAAAAAATGTTTTAATGATCATCAGAGATAGGAGAGGACATTCGAATGCCCCATTCTGTGTCTTAAAATTTTCATTGAATTCTAGACAGGATCAATAAATATGTAGCTTGTTGATACCATTTTGATATGACAGAGATCACCCTACAGGATGTCCTTTAGGAGAAAACACTGCCTGCAGTAGTACTATCATTTTCCTGGTGTAAGTTAAGTGCAAACATGGGTTTTGAGGCCACCCATACTTCCAAATAATTGCTCTGACAGTTTGTGGTGTTTTGCTTTGATGTGGTAATTGCTGGGATGTTTTCTGTGCATGGAGGTAGGTTGTATGTGTCAGTCAACGTTCTGTGCCAATAACTGCTCTGTCCCTCTGTACTTGAAAATATTTAAGCCTGATTGTTCTCCTTCTTTGTTGATCTGCTCGAAATGTTTCTGCTTATTTGGCTCTGATTGTGTTTAGGCTTCATTTAGCCTCTTTAATCATCTTCATGGTTTTTATCCTTGTTAACTATGGATTAGGTGTCTTAATCTTCAATATTATGCCTTTAACCCTTTAATTCTGCTCTGATGCACTTTAAACTTCTGTGAACCTATGTTTGTGAATATACAGGTTATAGGGGGTACTGGAAGGTTTGGTGTTTGGGTCAATAACCCCAATCTTAGATAAAACAAGATTTTAAACCAGGCGCTTTCCTATAAACTTTGATTCATGTTGTATGGTCATCACGCTTTATCATTCTTTTCACCTCTGTGACTATAAGAAAAACTGAGAAACACCATTGTGGAACCTGCAAACAGACAATTTAAACATGTTATATAAATCCTACGAGGGGGTGTGACTGCAGCAGAGGCTTGTGAGGGTGGAGGAGCAGTGAGGCAGAACAGGATTGTAGCAGAAAATGTGAAGCAAACCCTAGCAGAGCAGCTAACTAGGTTCAAGAGAATTTGGGTGCGAGGATGAATGTGAACCATTAGATCAGGATGATCTACGGTGGGGATCACTTGATGAAGTCGTTTGGGAGTGAGATGGGGAACAAATGCATTTGACATCGCGATATAATGTGGGTCGTGCGATCTCAAAGATCGAAGACAAGGATTAAAATCTCAACTCACATTGTGGAGGGTGGTATGGCAGAAACCTGAATGGTTTTCGTGCAACAAAAAGGGGGGGAGGCAGTATTTGCGTTTGGAACGTGATTCCACACACCGCTTGACACATGGATTTCTAAAACCGCCCATATCGCATAAATTTGAAACATTAACTCTCGAGCGCAAAAATTACGCGACATGAATTTCTGTCCGTCGGATGATCGTCGGGAGATCGGACGGTTGTGGGCGAGCGCGACGGAGGGTAATGTGCGTGGGCAGAAAAGGTGGGTAGTGTTGGCGTTCCTGTGATTTGGCAGATTTGGCAATACCAAATGACAAGACAACATCAAACCACTTTGGGATCTCAGGATCTAGCACTCCTGGATCCAGAGAGGGATCTCTCTATAGAGGCAAAGAAATGTGTATCTTTGAAGTTCAATTTAAGGTATTAGGCTAGTTATAGGGCGCAAGGGTTTATGATTTTGTTTGTTTGGTTGCGAAACATGAAATAAGGGTTCAATATAAGGTAAGGAGTGGGTAGAGAAGGATTTTTGGAAATGGGGAGATAATTCAAAGAGAACACAAGTCAATTGGGCAATGGAGTCGAAAAAGGGTTTACTTGCAATTCAAAGATCCGAGGCTTTCAAAGGGATAGTCATCTAAAACAGGAGAATCTCTTAAGATGATAGTGTGGTATGAAACAATAAGGAAATGAATGGGAGTGACAAGGAAAACCTTCCAAGGTGACCACTTCGGAGTAATTCTAGGGATAGGGCATGCCTTGAACCATCTATGATCAAACTCCTAATGAGGCTAACTCTGAAGACAACAATCCAGCAGTCCTCCTGACTACTTTCAGACAATAGAAAACAGTTAAGTTTGACACAAAGTGAAGTCTAAGATCAGAGAAATAATTTTAACCTTCTCTTCTTTGACATTCAACTCAGAGGGATCTTAGAAAGGCTAACTGTTGGAAAGGGAACTCTTAATCTGCCAGTTTCCTAATTCTTTCAGCTGAAACCAAACAAGAACATCTAAGAAACAAATTCTAAATTCATACATAAGTAAGCATGTACAACCAACTTCTATACTGGTTAAATTATGTCAAATTTTTTCTTAGATACACAAATAGCAGAAAACATTAAAGACAAGAAGAGCATGAAGCATTAGGGTACTTGCAGTAGTATATCCTAAGCTAGATTACTGATTCTTATCAGAGAAAGTAAAACATGATGTATAACAGAGAGAAAAAAATAACTAAGATAGAAAACATCACCACTAATTTAGATCAGGATCCAATGAACATGCTTTTCATATTAGGAGAGAAAAACTAGTCACATACATCTTTGTCCAATAGCTTGATATCATCCAGAAATCATCTCCCGGCCTATTCACAACTACTACTCACATAACTCTAACTCGGTGAAACTGCTTACAATAAGTGTTTTTACAATAATCAACCAACATTTACAACATATTTCTCATGAGCTCTTATAGGTGAAAGAGTGACAGTAGTGGTAGATAGAACTTAAATGACTCATTAAAACAGAGGGAGAAGTGTTTTTGAAGCCCATTCTATTTTAATGTCTTTACATTAACTTTCAGTACTCTTTAGCTGATTTAGGGGTCTTTGACAGATTGATAATAACTCCAAGGGTATTTTCCTTGAAGTACTTTCTCGCTGTAGCACTCTGTTTATCTTCTGTGGCAAGAAATGTGCAGATTTGTCTTTCAGGTCTTCCATGTATTATAACTAATGCAATGATAGTTTAAGGACTTCTGTCACGGTAATAACTTCTCATGAGCTTGATGGAGAATTAAATAAGTCATGTGGTTAGTCCTTTCTTGGAAAAATAACACTCTGCTAACAGTAAAACACTGATCAGGCTTGTTTATGTGCTTTAGGCTTCATTAAGCCTTCTTGATCATTTTTATGGTCTTCATCTGTGTCTTTATCCTTTTGAACACTATATTATAAGCATTAAGTCTTCAATAATAGGCTTTAATCCTTTTAAGCTTTCTTCTTATACTCTCTGCTGCTTCTTCTAACTTGTTTTGGTGCATATATAGGTTATGGAGGCGCTGGAGGGTTTTAATCAGGGTTAGTGACACTGATCTTCCAATAAAACGTGCTTTAAACCCAGCAGGGATGTCTCCTCTATGGTCTTCGGCTCTGGAAATATATTTCTGCACTCTAAATTACCCTAACTGTGACTGCAGAGACAGTATGGCTTATCGCCCTTTGAAAACCTGCAAGAAACACAATAAACATGTTATGAAAACCAGAGGGAGTGGGGGAGGATTGCTTTGGAGGACCATGGGTGGCACAACGATGAAGAATGGTGGATGTAGAGAAGAAATGGGTGAAAATTATGGTGGAAGGTGAAAAAACGAGTCTGATGAAGGTCTGGTGCGAGGACGAACGTAGACCGTCGGATGAGAATAGTCGACGGTGATCTACGGTGGAGATTGGGCGATGGAGTCGTTGGGGAGAATGGGTGAATGGTGGATGGATGAAGGTGAGATATAACGTGAGTCATTGGATTTGAAGAATCAACGGAGAAGATTGATTGACGAAGTCATTTGGGAGTATAGGTGAATGGAAAATGAGCGGAGGCGAGGTTTGATCTGGGCCGTTAGATTAGAACCAATCAACAGCAGTGATTAGACTCAAAAACACATTGCGAAGGGTGGTAGAAAACCGGAATGGTTTTCGCACGTCGTTGAGGGTGGTAAGCAGAATTCACAAAAATAACGCGATTCCACTCATCGCGCGACACGTGGAAATCTAAAACCACCCATATCATGCGATTTCAAAACATTAACGCCCGCATGCAAAAATTGTGTGATATGGATTCTCAGCCGTTGGATGACAGGTAGAAGATCTGACGGTGCGGGTGATGCGCGATGTGAGGTAAGATGCGCGGGGGGAGGTAGGCCATCGGGTTTTTTCTCGACCGTTGGATCTTCGGATTGGACGGCTACGATCGAACGATGGAGCGGGTTATTGGATGGATGAATGGACTGTGACGAAATTTTGGCTGTTGGTTCTTGTGGATTCAATGGTCCATATTCGTTTTAAAAACTTAATGTCGGGGAAGCGGGTGAAATATATGGAGGGATGCTTTTCGTTGATCTATGGAGATTGACGGTTCATGTTAACTTAAATCGTAATCGTCAGGAATGATAAGAACAAAGGGAAAAGGTGTTTAGGTAAGGTTTTTATTGGGGTTTCTAGGCATTTAGCGCCTGACTACCGAGCTTCAGGTCACATGGAGGGGGGGCTAACAGAAGTAAGCCCTCGGGGGCTTAATCCCTTTATGGAGCGGAGACACTGTTTTTGCAAGCTTTTGAAGGATTTTTGAAGGTTTCTTTGGCCTTTTAGCGCTCGGTTGCGGGGCTAAGGCTATATGAGGAAAGGGGCTAATGGATATAAGCCCTTGGGGGCTAAAAGGCTTATATAGTGAAAATAGGGTGTTTTAGGCCAAAACTCAGTGTTTTTTAAGCCAAATGAGGGGTTCCGATAGGCAAAGAAGGGATTTTAAAAACAGATAAAGGGTAATATGAGGTTTAAAATGGGTTTTAGGATGAGATGGAGGCTGAAATGAAGGTTTTTTTGGGATTTTGAAAGGGGAAAAAGTGGTGGAAATGGAGACTTTGTGGGAATGAAATTGAGAAAATGGAGGCCTTTTTAAAGCAATCTCTTCCACAAACATTAGGGTTTTTCAAATGGAAATAACAATGAAGATTTCTTCAAACGACAGAAGACACATTAAGGCTTCAAGAATGATAGATTTTCAAGGAAAATGTTTCTCTTGAAGACTTAGAAACATACTTAGCCACCTGTTTTATGCCAAAATTTTATAGGTGGCTAACAGTGGCTCCACATGGGGATGGCATCTTCTTGAAGGTGTCAAGAATCTCAAAAATAATCTTTTGGAAGCAGGCTAGATGCCTGGTACTTGACCGTCCCTTTATTTTTTTTTGATCAACTTCTACACAAGTGAAAACATTATATCAGCAGCAATAATTCCCCGAACAATCTACCTACCCATCCTACTGTCCTAATATTTTTTCTTCAAGGTGCATTTAGACTTGAAGACCTTCTTCATCATTTTTTTTAATTGAAAACAACAAAACTAATCTAATTCTACCATTATTTCTCCATGAGACTAGATTAAATAGTTGGACTCATAAATTCTCTACCTAAACTAATATCTGCCAGGATTAAACTGTCTGACAGATTTCATTCTCTACATTCTAAAACAGAAATTTAAATATAGACAAACCAAGATTAGACTATCTGATTTGCTGTGGATCCACGGCATAAAGACAGCTGCCCATGAACTGAAACTTTGCAGGAAATTGAAACCAAAATTGTGAAGGCTTGGAATTTTGAAACTTTAAAGCATCCTTCTTTTTCTTGTGACTCAAATTTTGAGCTTGTTAGAGTCACTTTTAGAGCTGTTTCTTCTTCTTTTCTTTGCTGGTTCAAGTTTTGAGCATGTTAGAACCAGCTTTTCACTCTCTCTGGCTCAGGTTTTGATCTATTTTGAGCCATTCTTTTGGAACTTCATAGGTTCAAGATTTGGGCTTGTCTGAACATTTCTTTTCTCTCTTTTTTGTATATTTTTCCTTTTTCTTTTTAAAACAGAACAAAGCAATGGTATTTAAAATGGAAGTGAACACTTTAAACTAAAATTCAACAGTAATAATGCTTGAGCATCCCTCCATTGACAGGACCCCCAAACAGATCTGTACCATCCAATTCTTGCAGAAAAAATGCATTGGGACCAATGGTAGATTGAATGATGTAAGGGGCTTGCCATAAACTGTCAAATTTTCCATGCTTACCCTTATCTTCTCTTCTAGAGTCCCATTTGAGTACCTTTTCTCCAATTTTGAAGTCATAAGTCTTTTTCCTTTTATCAAACAACTTTTTTATGTTCTCTTGCACTTTTTGAGCTCTGTTGTAGACTTCTTCCCTTGTTTTCTGGAGATGTCTAGTTTGATTGATTCTCCTTACCATGATGTCCTCTTCTAACTGTATTTCTTGGACCAATTTTATCACTAGCACTCCTAAACTGGTAGGAAACACTGCATCTGCTCCATAGACTAACTGATATGGAGACATTCCAATGGATTTCTTTGTTGTCAACCTATCTGCCCATAAAGCATGCACTAGCTTATTATGCCATGATTTCTTATTTTCTTCAAGAAGCTTCCTAATGATGGTCACCAAATTCTTATTTGATGATTCTTCTAGCCCATTACCCTGAGGATAATAAGCAGTAGAATGACCAAGTGCAATCTGATACCTGTGACAATAAACAATCATTTTTTTGGAACCAAATGCAGCAGCATTTTCAGTGATAATCTTCCTAGGGTAGCCAAATCTAGATAGGATATGGTCTTCAAGGAATTTTATGATAACAAAGTCTGTGGAATTCCTAGAAGGGATGGCCTCTATCCATTTTGTGAAATATTCAGTGGCTGTACGTATCCATCTATGTTGGGCAGATGAGGCAGGATGGATTTACCCTATGAATTCTAGGCCCCACTGTTTAAAAGGAGCTTCAACAGTGATTGGTTGTAAAGGTAGAGGAAGGAGTTTTCTTTTGCCCTAAAATATTTGGCACTTGTGGTAGGCAAGTATCATTTTATGGACATCTTGGAAAAGGGTGGGCTAGAAATAGCCAGCTCTAAGGATTTTATTGGCAGTGGTTTTCCAGTAGAGATGGCCTCCACACTCTCCTTCATGAAACTTATCTTTGATCCTTTCTGCATCAAATTTAGGCAAACATTTAAGCAATAAACCATTGGCATTTTTCCAATATAAACATTCATTTAAAATGCAATAATTTCTACATTTCAACTTTAAAAACCTTGCCTTTGTCTTTGATAAACTAGGAGGAGCATTAAGATTTACAAGCACATACAAGATATCAGCATAACAAGGAGAGTTTTGGAACTGTTCTTCTACAATGGGAGTTGGTAATCCTTCCTGTTCATTTAAAGCATCTACCATATTAATTTCAAGGGCTTGTAGATTAGACTCAACCATTAATTGTGCTAAGCCTTGGCCCTTGATGAGTTTAGTGGGTTTGATCTCTAAATCATACTCTAGTATCACTGCAATCGACTTGCCTCTTTTTCCATTTGGATCTTGTGACAAAATGTCCTTCACCACTATGTTAGGCACAAAGGCAATAATATGAGAATGTAATATGTAAACCCTGAAATCTTTTAAGGCCTTTACCAAAGCATAGGAATGTTTTTCCATGATATTATATTTCAAATTAGGTGCATCTCTTACTGCCTTGCTAAAAAATTAAATTGGCTGCTCTTGTCCCTCTGGATTTTTCTGCAATAGGACAGCAGCCACAATATGTTCTGAAGAAAATGAGAATATAAGGAAATCCTTTGTGAAATCTGGGCTGATGAGAACTGGTGCTTGGGTGAGTGCAAGTTTTACCAGTTCAAAGGACTTTTTGGCCTCTAGAGTCCATTTAACTCCTACTTCCTTTTTAAGCATATTAGTCATGTTTCTAAGGAGTTCTGCTAAATTAATCTTCCCAATAAAGGACTGCAATTCCTTGATGTTTCTTGGGTGGCTAATCTGCAATATTCCCTCAACTCTTTTTGGGTCTATTTTAATCCCCTTTTTAGATCTAATATGACCAAGAATTTTACCTTCTTGGAGACCAAACACTGTCTTTTTGGGATTTAAAGATAGCCCATACCTTCTGCATTTCTCAAAGACTTTTCTCAGATGCTTAAGGTGCTCTTCATCAATTTTGAAATAAATTGTTATGTCATCAAGGTAAATTACAATGAAGTGACCTATTTCCTCTGAGAATGCAATGTCCATAGCCCTTTGAAAGGTGGCACCAACATTCATCAGTCCAAAAGGCATTTTCACATACATGAAAGTGCCCCAAGGAGTGGTGAAGGTTGTTTTAAGATGATCTTCTGGGAGTACTAAGACCTGGTTATACCCTGAAAAACCATCTAACAGAGAAATCCTCTTAGAACCAACTACCCTTTGTAGGATGTGTTCCATTTTGGGCAAGGGGTAATTGTCTTTTAAGGAGGTTCTTTTTAAGTTTCTAAAATAAATGCACAACCTTATTTCTCATGTCTTTTTTCTTACAGCCATAAGGTTAGATACCTAATTTGAAAACCTCACAGGCACTATGATTCCAGCCTCATACATTTTCTTAATTTCTTTTTCTACCAGAGGCAGTTGTACAGGGTAATTTTAAACAGATTTTGCCTGAAAGGTTTATGGTTTTCTTTCAATGGGATTTTATGCTGGATTATCTCTGTTTCATAGGCTTTCAAGTCCTCATAGCTCCAAGAAAAAACATCAACAGACTCTTTAAATAAATCAATGTATTTTTGTTTGATATGTGTTGGCAAGATTTTAGATAATTTAATCATTTTAGGCTTATCCTTGCTGCCTATATTGCACTCTTCAACATTTGATTCATTGGGTTCTATGGTGGGCTTCTTTGCCACATCATTAAAATCAAATAGGTCCTCTAGGGGTGCTAGTCCTCTGGGTATGCTTTTTTCTTTGGACTGTAGCACCTCTATGTCTTCTTTATCTGCATTCTTGTATTCTTCAGTTTGAGTTTCAAATTATTTGGTCAACATGTTTATTTCTGTAGTAGGGGATGGTTTTTCTTCATTAGGGGGCTCTCTATCCAGACTGTTTTCACTGGACTTAGAGCCTGAATCAGGTAATTCAAACTCATTCTTGCAAAGCAAGAAATCTTCTATCTGTTTGTCACCCTAAAAAACCGGCCAATATTTTTCATTATCTGGTACTGCTGGCCTGTATTTTCTTTGAATAATGATTTGTTTGTCACTAAGTGGTCTCTGATATGAACTAGCAGTGCAGTTCAATCCATTTGCAAGTATGTTTTGACGTCTAGTGACAAACACAAGCTCATATTCTACAAATGTTTTCAACATATCCATGGCATCATTCCTATATGCCCTTAATCTAGGATTTTTGGCAGTGTATTCTCCATTTACTTGTTTGATGACTATTTCAGAGTCTCCATGTACCACTATCCTCTTAGTTCCTAGTTTTATCAATAGATGCAGTCCTAAGAGGATAGCCTCATACTCTGCTATGTTTTTCTTGCATTTAAAGTTTAGCTTGAAGGCATGACTCTCAGCATAATCGTTTTCAGTATTGTGCAACCATACCCTGGCTCCTGCATTCATTTTAGTGCAAGACCCATCAAAGTTCATGCTCCATAAGGGATTGTTTTTAGGATTGCTATCAGTTTCATCCCTAATTCTATGTTTACCATTATGTTGTGTTGTATGTTGTTCTCTAGTACTTTCATGGAGTTTATTTTGATGGGTGATCTGATATTTGCAGTCTTGGCTTTGTTCACTCCGGTCTTTGAACTCAACACATTGTTCGAATGTTTATCTCTTGTTTTCCTCTGTATCTAGAGCTGCTATTATGTTAAGATTTTTGGCCTCTACTCTACTATTTGAATTTTTATTCTCTAGCTCTTTCTCATCTGTAAACTCATCGTTGTAAATGATAAAAGATTTTAGGTCTGTATGGACAGAGTAGAGAGGGGAATTTTCTGGTTTCTCTGGGCTACTAACCATAAATTTCATGTGTGCCTCCCTATATAGTCTTCTTAGTTGGCTGAAGATAGGGATTGTGGCATATGTCATGTCCATTTTCATTGTACCTTGTAGCTTGGCACCCCATGATCTTGACAGCAACATGCCATATTTAGGAGGTACATCGGACACTACAACATCCATTACCATGCACTTGGCTGGGATTTGGGTCAAGTTCACACAGAGATCTTTGATTAGGCCCAAACACTTCACTCTGCTAGAGTCAAAAGAATATAAATCCTTATATGGTCTGGTTATCTCTAGGCCTAACTTTTCCATGATCACTTTTGGCATAAGGTTGTGTGAAGCCCCTGAGTCATGCATAACATTATGTAGGATTTTGTCATGGATATTTAGGCTGACATAGAAATAAGGCACTACCCCTTCCTGAAATTTCCCTTCAATTTTTGGGCCAAACAATAGAGCTGGTTGATCATCATTTAAGTTGACAGTGTCATTGTTTTCTCCTAAGTTTAAAGCTTTCAAAATTTGACCTTTATATACATCTTAGGTGGCCAACTCAGTGAGAGGGACTGAAATTTTGATTTTGGCTATTTCACTCTCTAGATTGAAAGGAGACTGACTCTTGGAAAGGCTTGATTCTGTTTTTTTGGTCACCTTTTTATTGGCAAGGTCAGCTTGCTGATTCTCACTATGTACACTAGTTGAAACTATTTTTCTGGGAGCATTAGCTGTAATGCTAGCACTGCTAGTTTCTTGACTTGGTTTGTCAATGGTTTGGATGTTTTTGTCTTTGTTTTTGCCAGAACTCTCAGCTGTTGTTTTGTTGCTTTTAGCAGTCCCTTTAGGAGTCTTTTCAGGTCTTTTCTTGATGGTGATTTCAGAGGTTTTTGGTTTGGGAGTATCTAGGTTCTTTTTGCTTCTGAGATCATATTGTTCTCGGACTTGCATTATGGCATTATCAAATCCTAACCTATAGTCTTCATATTATAACCCTTCCTCATCTCAATGTGTATATGAGGTCTGATTATCTTCTATGGAAAAGGTGTGATCTTGGTTATCCACTTCCACCATGTTTATAATAGTTACCTCTGATTCTTCTATTATTCCTTCATCCTCATCCAGGAAATTTTCTTGAAATGGAGGTATGACTTGTTGGCCAGAGTCTCTTTGTCTATTGGGGGGAGTGTTTCTCCTAAAGTTTTGGTTTTGGTTTTGATTTTGGTTTCTATTCTGATTATTGACTTGGAAAATAATTTTCTCCATCATTCTTTCTAGCCTCTCCATGTTTTTGGCTAGATTATCAATTTTGGGATCAAATGTAGAAGCTATGGTGTCTTCCCTATAGGTTACCTTCTTCTCAGCCCTCATCCTAGCTCTTTCTTCAATTAAGTTTTCTTCCACACTCATAGCTTCTTTCTGCATGTCTTCTAATGTGTTATAGTCTCTCTCCCTTAGCTAATAGGCCATATCAAAATCTAAACCCTCAGGATATTTCACTAAGGCCATTCCTTGGGGAGGTTTCATGTGGGGTGGAAGAGCATTGTAGACACTGTTAAACCTGGTGGAGTAATCCTGAACACTCTCTCCCTGATTTCTTTTAAGATTTTTATACTCTGCTAATATTTGGAGAGGGTTGATTTTGACTTCCCATTTGTTTATGAAAGTTTGATGTAAAGAGGGAAGGTCATGGATGCTATTAGGAGTTAATCCTTTAAACCACTTTTTTACTTCTCCTCCTAAACTCTGAGCAAATATTCTCATCTTGATAGTCTCATCTTCTATTTCCATGTAGTCAAAGGCATCTTCCATCCTATCTACATGGTGTTGAGCCGTGGTAGATTATTTTCCATTGAAATGGGGAATTTTAGACTGATATTCATTGGGTAAAGGCACTAGAGGCTATGGTAACACCAAGGGAGCATACCATGCTGCCATGATAGTGTTTTGAGGAGGTAAAGGATTAGCTTGAGCAGCAGGTATGTGAATGACAGAAATTCTTGGACCATCAAAAAAATGTTGAGCAGATCTAGGGTGGGAGAGACCCAAGTTATGAATAAAATATATATCAGGAGGTGTTGATGGAGGGGTTTCTCTGTCCCTAATATGTTGACCACTATGTGGTGGTGAACTTGGAGGCCCAAAGTATGTATGATCTATACCACTGAGTGACTTATTTCTTAGTAAATTACTTGGTAAGTCTAAGTCAAATTGAGTATCTGATCGAGCTGCAAGGTTTTCAGGTGCTGAGTTAGCTCTATGAATGGGTCTGACAATAGTTGGATACCTAGATGTGAGAGACTTCCTAAGAATGATTTCGGGATTGTCAACTATTTCAGGGGGATTTGGATTAGGATAAGCTCTGGTATGGATTGTTCTTGAAGCCGGAATGTTAAGTTTCCGATCCAAGCAGGAAAAGGCTAGCCAGATATGACAATATTTAAGTGGAAAAATACCCCTAAACAAAGAAACTTAATCCTCAGAGTTACCTTTAGTATGGATGATGTCGTAATGAAACTGGTCTCCTAGTGGAGTCTTGTGAAAACAGAGATAATCAGGAGGCCTACTGATCATCAGTGAAGTATTTTGGTCATTTAGGAACTGTGGTGTCACCAGGTGGAGGTTTCAGAATGTTTTGAAGGAGATTTATTGTCCACCACAGTGATTGACTACCAAATCAAGGCTAATTTGGTCTTCTTTGAGCTCTTAGATATGCTTTAAGGAGTGTTTTACTCAAATTTCCCCAGTGGAGTCGCCATTATGTGGGTGACTCAACTGGCTAACACACCAATTATTCTTGAATTAAGGGGTTTTCTGAGAGCCTAAGGGTATCTAAGATGAAATTCAATCAAAATTCCCCAGCGGAGTCACCATTATGTTGTGGTTCTTGTGATTTGGCAGATTTGGCAATACCAAATGACAAGACAACATCAAACCACTTTGGGATCTCAGGATCTAGCACTCCTAGATCCAGAGAGGGATCTCTCTATAGAGGAAAAAAAATGTGTATCTTTGAAGTTCAATTTAAGGTATTAGGCTAGTTATAAGGCGCAAGGGTTTATGATTTTGTTTGTTTGGTTAGGAAATATGAAAGAAGGGGTCAATATAAGGTAAGGAGTGGGTAGAGAAGGATTTTTGGCAATGGAGAGATAATTCAAAGAGAACACAAGTCCATTGGGCAATGGAGTCATAAAAAGGTTTACTTGCAATTCAAATATCTAAGGCTTTCAAAGGGCTAGTCATCTAAAACAGAGGATCTCTTAAGATGATAGTGTGGTATGAAACAATAAGGAAATGAATGGGAGTGACAAGGAATACCTTCCAAGGTGACCACTTCAGAGTAAGTCTAGGGACAGGGCATGCCTTGGACCATCTATGATCAAACTCCTAATGAGGCTAACTCTGAAGACAACAATCCAGCAGTCCTCTTGACTACTTTTAGAGAATAGAAAACAGTTAAGTTTGACACAAAGTGAAGTCTAAGATCATAGAAAGAATTTTAACCTTCTCTGCTTTGACATTCAACTCAGAGGGATCTTAGAAAGGCTAACTGTTGGAAAGGGAACCTAGTGAGACAGGGCTAACTCTAAATCTCCCAGTTTCCTAATTCTCTCAACTGAAACCAAACGAGAACATCTAAGAAACAAATTCTAAATTCATACATCAGTAAGCATGGACAACCAACTTCTATACTGGTTAAATTATGTTGAATTTGTTCTTAGATACACAAATAGCAGAAAACATTAAAGATAAGAAGAGCAAGAAGCATTAGGGTACTTGCAGTAGTATATCCTAAGCTAGATTACTGATTCTTATCAGAGAAAGTGAAACATGATGTATAACATATAGAAAACAATAACTAAGATAGAACAAATCACCACTGATTTAGATCAGGATCCAATGAACAAGCTTGTCATATTAGGAGAGAAAAACCAGTCACATACATCTTTGTCCAATAGCTTGATATCATCCAGAAATCATCTCCCAACCTATTCACAACTACTACTCACAGAACTCTAACTTGGTGAAACTGCTTATAATCAGTGTTTTTATAATAATCAACCAACATTTACAACATATTTCTCATGAGTTTTTATAGGTGAAAGAGTGACAGTAGTGGTAGATAGAACTTAAATGACTCATTAAAACAGAGGGAGAAGTGTTTTTGAAGCCCATTTTGTTTTAATGTCTTTTCATTAACTTTCAGTACTCTTTAGCTGATTTAGGGGTCTTTGACAGATTGATAATAACTCCAAGGGTATGTTCCTTGAAGTACTTTCTGGCTGCAGTACTCTGTTTCTCTTCTGTGGCAAGAAATGTGCAGATTTTTCTTTCAAGTCTTCCATGTCTTATAACTAATGCACTGACAGTTTAAGGACTTATGTCAGGGTAATAAGTTCTCAGGAGCTTGATGGAGAATGAAATAAATCGTGTGGTTAGTCCTTTCTTGGAAAAAGAACATTCTGCTGACACTAAAACAATGATCAGGCTTGTTTATGTGCTTTAGGCTTCATTAAGCCTTCTTGATCATTTTTATGGTCTTCATCTGTGTCTTTATCCTTTTGAACACTATATTATAAGCATTAAGTCTTCAATAATAGGCTTTAATCCTTTTAATCTATCTTCTTATACTCTCTGCTGCTTCTACTGACCTATTTTGGTGCATATATGGGTTATGGAGGCGCTGGAGGGTTTTAATCAGGGTTAGTGACACTTATCTTCCAATAAAACGTGCTTTAAACCCTCCAGGGATGTCTCCTTTGTGGTCTTCGGCTCTGGAAATATCTTTCTCTGCTCTAAATTACCCTGACTGTGACTGCAGAGACAGTATGGGTTATCACCCTTTGAAAACCTGCAAGAAACACAATAAACATGTTATGAAAACCAGAGGGAGTGGGGGAGGATTTCTTTGGAGGCTTGTGGGAATGGTGGCGCAGTGATAAAGAATGGTGGATGCAGCGAAGAAATGGGTGAAAATCATGGAGGAAGGTGAAAAAATGAGTCTAATGAAGGTCTGGTGTGAGGACGAACGTAGACCGTCGGATTAGAATAGTTGACGATGATATACGGTGGAGATTGCGCGATGGAGTCATTGGGGAGAATGGTTGAATGGTGGATGGATGAAGGTGATATATAACGTGAGCCGTTGGATTTTATTAATCAACGGTGGAGATCAATTGACGAAGTCATTTGAGAGTATAGGTGAATGGAAAATGAGCGGAGGTGAGGTTTGATCTGGGCTGTTAGATTAGAACCAATAAACAGCTATGATTAGACCCAAAAACACATTGCAGAGGGAAGTAAGGGAGAAAATCGGAATGGTTTTCATGTGGCACTGACGGTGGTAATCAGAATTCACAAAAATAACGTGATTCCACTCATCGCGCGACGCGTGGAAATCTAAAACCGCCCATATTGCGCGATTTCAAAACATTAATGCCCAGATGCAAAAATTGCGCGATATGCATTCTCAGCTGTTGGATGATGGGTGGAAGATATGACGGTGAGGGTGATGCGTGATGTGAGGTAAGATGCACGAGCGGAGGTAGGCCATCGGGTTTTTTCTCGACCATCGGATCTTCGGATTGGATGGCTACGATCGAACAATGGAGCGGGTTATTGGATGGATGAATGGACTGCGACCAAATCTGGGCCATTGGTTCCTGTGGATTCAATGATCTAGATTCGTTTTAAAAACTTAATGTCGGGGAAGCGGGTGAAATAGATAGAGGGATGATTACCGTTGATCTGTGGAGATCAACGGTTCCTGTTAACTTAAATCGTAATCATCGGGAATGATAAGAACAAAGGGAAAAGGTGTTCGGGTAAGGTTTTTATTGGGGTTTCTAGGCCTTTAGCACCTGAATACCGAGCTTCAGGTCACATGGAGGGGGGGCTAACAGAAGTAAGCCCTTGGGTGCTTAATCCCTTTCTGGAGCAGAGAAACTGTTTTTGCAAGCTTTTGAAGGGTTTTTGAAGGTTTCTTTGGCCTTTTAGTGCCTGGTTGTGGGGCTAAGGCTATATGAGGAAAGGGGCTAATGGATATAAGCCCTTGGGGGCTAAAAGAATTATATAGTGCAAATAGGGTGTTTTAGGCCAAAAATCAGTGTTTTTAAAGCCAAATGAGGGGTTCTGGTAGGCAAAGAAGGGATTTTTAAACCAGATAAAGGGTAATATGAGGTTTAAAAGGGGTATTAGGATGAGATGGAGGCTGAAATGAAGGGTTTTGTGGGATTTTGAAAGGGGAAAAAGTGGTGGAAATGGATTCTTTGTGGGAATGAAATGGAGCAAATGGAGGCCTTTTTAAACCAATCTCTTCCACAAACAATAGGGTTTTTCAAATGGAAAGAACAGTGAAGATTTCTTCAAAGGACAGAAGACACATTAAGGCTTCAAGAATGATAGATTTTCAAGTAAAATGTTTCTCTTGAAGACTTAGAAACATACTTAGCCACCTATTTTCTATGTCAAAATTTTATAGGTGGCTAATAGGTAGGGTCCACCATGACGTATGACGGCTTGTCGCAATGGAAAGGTATCGGGCTATTGGGTTTAGTCCTGGTCGTTAGATCTTCTGATCGGACGACAGAGATCAAAAGATGGGGTGGGTTATTTGAAAAGAGGAAAGGGAGGTAAGTGATTGGGTGGATGGGAGAAAACATGCGATGACCATTGATCTTCTTAGATCAACGGTCATGATCTGTCCTGAGAGGAAAGGTCAGAAAAACAGAAAACCAAAGGGAGAATGGGTTTTTGCAAGGAG
Source organism: Pinus albicaulis (assembly GCA_034641835.2). Classification (NCBI taxonomy): domain Eukaryota; kingdom Viridiplantae; phylum Streptophyta; class Pinopsida; order Pinales; family Pinaceae; genus Pinus; species Pinus albicaulis. The sequence continues at coordinate 1,551,446,679 of CM076581.1, read as the reverse complement.
GCTTTGTGTTTTAAGCGCTCGATTGCAGGGCTAAGGACGCATGGAGGAAGGGGCTAGAGGACACAAGCCCTCAGGGGCTTAAGTACCTTATAATGCAAATAGACTGATTTAGGCCCAAAAACAGTGATTTTTAAGGCCAAAACAAAGTTCTGATAGGCTAAAAAGAGGACCTTAAAGCCAAAACAGGGAGAGATAATAGGCTAGAAAGAGGGTTAGAGTGATTTTGAAGGTTAAATGAAGGTTTACAGAAGGATTTGTGAAAGGGAAAAAGGGTGAAAATGGAGAATTGAAATGATGGGAAAATGGAGTTCTTAAGCAGTTTTCTTTGGTAATGAGAAGATTCTTGAGGGCTTATAGGGAAACATTAGTGAAGATTATTTCAGAGGATAAAAAATCATCATAAGATTTCAAAGATGATGTATTTTCAAAGAAAATATATCTCTTGAAGGCTTGACAACCAATTTAGCCACCATTAGGTATATCAGAATTTATAGGTGGCTAACAGTTTGTTGATAATGTGCTTACCTTTGGTCAAGTATCGTGAGAACAATGGAATATATTGCATTAAATTTTTTATAGGTATGGTGATGCATCTGGTTTGGTTTTGAATGGCAAAAAATCCATCCTAATCCACTCTTATAATGACATGGTGGAAATTGAATACATTTGTAGGCTCTTCGGGGTTAAAATCTGCAACTTGAAATATTGTTTCACTTATTTGGGTTTCTGGCTGAAACCAAACAAATACAGATATGTCGACGTTCTGCAGGTACATTTTCTGGCTAGTTTTTTCTACGATGCAGCCCAGGTTGGACATTATGGCTATGGTCCTTAGATGAGACTCACTCTCAAGTCCCATTTCTTTCTCTTCTGGAGTGGTGGTCTTGGCACAAAAAATAGAACTGAATTGATGTTTCTCTCAAGACTTCTGTGGTTTTCTAAAATACATCGGGTTGTCAACATTTCCATATATGGTGACTCCATGTCTATTATTGATGGGATCTCTAGACTGAACATATTCTTGCCTCCCCCCCTTGACAATTAGGTGGATCCAATCGTGTTCCTTAAGCACTCTTTTGAGAATATCATATTCTCACATGTTTTAATAGATATGAATTATGTTGTTGATGGTATTTCGAAGAAGGGTCTCTTGGCTGCTCTGGGAAGTATACATTTCAAACATGTGTCTTATGACTTTTTCATGGAGGAGGGAAGACTGCCCCAAATCTAGTACTCTTATGTTTTTAGATATTTTGATTCTTGTTGGGTTTTACTATCGAGACTCTCTTAGGCTCTATTAGCTCTTTTTACTTTTGGCTTTAATTCCCTTGATATATCTTGGTGTATAGTGGGGATACATTGTATTTCCTTGTTTATTTTTGGATTTTTGGTTCACATGCAGATATTTTGTTAAGGGAAAGAAGCGATACTTAAATTTTAGCTTCATGTTCAGGATTGTGATATATGTCCTAGTTTTTTATATCATACAAATACCAACGCTTTTTTCTTTTGAAAAAAAAGAGACGTGGTAGGTAGATTTCACTTTTAAATTAGCTATTTTTAATAAAAATATAAGTAAAAAAAATATTTTTAATTATATATACTTGTTTTTTGTGGGTGACTTAAAATAGACTTTATATTACTCAAAAAATTGAATTACATAGATATCAAAGAGTGCACAAATGGAGGGAAATTTTTTGACCATTGACCTTTGTCACATGGATGAACCAAAATAATCTTCAAATAAAAAAAAATACATGAACATCACATTCATGAACGCATGACCCGACCTAGGGGGGCCAATTCTCAGAATCAGCACCCCTGCTATGCAGGGGGTGATTCTCAAAATCGGCCCCTTTCCAGGCAGCCTAACCCCCCCGAATGCACAACTCGACCCACCCGAACGGATGAAACAACCCAACCAAATTGAACGCACAACATGACCCTCCCGAGTCCAGGAGACAACCTGACGTGCCCGAACACATGCCCCTACATAGGGGTGTCAATTCTGAGAGTCGACCACCTTGGGTTGGGTCATGCTTAGGGCGAGTCAGGTTGGGTCAGGTTGGGTCATGTGTTTGGGCAATCCAGGTCATGTTTTGCATTCGGGGTGTGGTTCATTGTGTTGCGGGCGGGCACGCAGACAGGGGGGTGCCTGCCCGAACCCCGCATGACCTGACCTGACCCGAACACATGACCCAAATGCTCCAAACTCATGACTCGACCTCGCCAAATCCACGACCCAACCTAACCCACCCGAACACATGACCAAAACCATTCCCCCCCCCTTACCTTATGAGGCAAGGGGGAAGATTCTCATAATCGTCCCCCTAGGTCGGGTCATGCATTCCGGCGAGTTGGGTTGGGTCTTGTGCTTGGGCAAGTCATGTTGTACATTTTGGTGGCGCAGGTCGTGTCATGCGTTCAGGTGGGTTGGGTCGGGTATTGCGAGCGAGTAGGTCAGGTCGTACGTTTGGGCGGGTCAGGTCATGTTGTGCGTTCGGGCGCGTCAGGTTGTGCGTTCGGGGGGGGGGGGGGGGTTGGGCTACCTATTAGGGGGACGATTCTAAAAATTGGCCCCCCTGGGTTCGGTTGGTCACTCTGGCAGGTTGGGTCATGCACTCAGGTGGGTCGGGTTAGGTCATGCGCTCAGGCAAGTCAGGTCATGTGTGCGGGTGGGTTAGGTCTTGCATTCAGGGGTCTCGGGTCGGGTCGTGTGTTTGTAAGGCACTCACTCGAGCCCCACATGACCCGCCCCAACCCACCCGAATGCACGACCTGACTCGACCAGCCCTAACGCATGACCAGACCCGCTCGAGTTCATGACCTAATGCAACCCTCTTGAATGCACAACCGGACCCTAACCTACCTAAACGGATGACTCGACCTGACCCACCTGAACTCATGACCCAACCCCGACCCGACCTACCTGAATGCACGACCCAAACACGCGACGTGACTCCGACCCGCCTGAACACATCACCCAACTCAACATGCCCGAATGGACAAATCGAAGTTATGGCCTGACCCCAACCCACTCGAACACATGGCCCGACATGACCCGTCCAAATGCACGACCCGACCCACAATCAACCCCATAAACTATTATTATATGTTTAATATTTGTGTAATGTGATTTTCACTTTATTTTTTATGTGCATCATTTAATTTTCGAAAAAAACTATGATTATTATTAATATTTGACATAAATTCATAGAAATTTCTATTTCTTATACCTTTTTTGTTAATTTTTTCATATAAAAATGGTTTATTTGACATATCACTTTTAGCTAAAAAGTCTCAAAATGTGTAATTTTTTGTTATAGTTATATTGAAAATGTGTATTTTTATGTCAATTGTTAAAAAATATTGTATTTTTTGTAACAATTATTTCATGTACAATGAAATATTATTTAAAAATATATAATTATATAGAAGATCAAAAATTTAAAATTTTGACATTTTTTTTAACACTGCAAAATATCAAATATCTCACTACAAAAAAAAATGAAAAGAAAAACAAAGAAAGCAAAGGTGATTTTTTTTTTTAAATATGTTACGGAAGAAGAAGAAGACGAGTATTTCAAAAATTATTAAATTTAGAAAAAGATTATTAACATTTAATACATTATAAAATTTAAAGTAGAAAATAAAGTCTTCTAAAAAAGGGGGATGATGCTCGCATCAACACTTTTCAAAATCAACACAAAAATCAATAGAAGTTTAAAAATAATGTTTATACTTGGTACGTAAGAAAATTTAAAGTGTCAAAAACATGCTGAAAAAAATAAGAGTATTCTGAATCAACACTTTTCAAAATCAGATGATTTTTTTATTATTCCCATTTCAAAGTTTACATTGTTGATTGATCCTCACTAAAATCGGGCTTTCTGTAAACAATGTTTATTGCATTATGTCATGCATACCTTTTGTTAATTTTGTTGTTTTGATCAATGGTTTCCCATTGAGGTTCTTCTAGGCTGGTCACAATTTACATCAAGGTTGTTCCTTATCTCCATTGCTTTTTATTCTTGTCATGGATGGATTAAGTAAGAATATCGATGCGGCTCAATATATAGGCTTATTTGGAGGACATCAAATTACTAAATAATATTTTGTTAAACACCTGTTGTTTGTTGATAATGTGCGTACCTTCGGTCAAGTCTCGTGAGAACAATGGCATATATTGCATTACATTTTTTATAGGTATGGTGATGCATCTGGTTTGGTTTTGAATGGCAACAAATCCATCCTAATACACTCTTATAATGACATGGAGGAAAATGAGTACATTTGTAGGCTCTTTGGGGTTAAAATCTCCAGCTTGAAATATTGTTTCACTTATTTGGGTTTTTGGCTGAAACCAAACAAATACACATATGTTGACGTTCAGCGGGTACATTTTCTGGCCAGTTTTTTCTACGATGTAGCACAGGTTGGACATTCTGGCTATGGTCCTTAGATGAGACTCACTCTCAAGTCCCACTTCCTTCTCTTCTGGAGTGGTGTTCTTGGCACAAATAATAGAACTAAATTGATGGCTCTCTCGGGACTTTTGTGGTTTTCTAAAATACATCGGGTTGTTAACATTTCCATATATGGTGACTACATGTCTATTATTGATGGGATCTCTATACTGAACATATTCTTGCCTCCCCGCCATGAAAATTAGGTGGCTCCAATCATGTTCCTTAAGCACTCTTTTTAGAATATCATATTCTCACATGTTTTAATAGATCTGAATTATGTTGTTGATGGTATGTTGAAAAGGGTCTCCTGGTTGCTCTGGGAAGTATACATTTCAGACATGTGTCTTATGACTTTCTCATGGAGGAGGGAAGACTTCCCCAAATCTAGTACTCTTATGTTTTTAGATATTTTGATTCTTGTTGGGTTTTACTATAGAGACTCTCTTAGGCTCTATTAGCTCTTTTTACTTTTGGATTTACATCCCTGGATATATCTTGGTGTATAGTGGGGATACATTGTATTTCCTTGTTTATTTTTGGATTTTTGGTTCACATGCAGATATTTTGTTAAGGGAAAGAAGTGATACTTAAATTTTAGCTTCATGTTTAGGATTGTGATATATGTCCTAGTTTTTTATATCATACAAATACCAACATTTTTTTCTTTTGAAAAAAAAGAGACGTGGTAGGTAGATTTCACTTTTAAATTATCTATTTTTAATAAAAATATAAGTAAAAAAAATACTTTTAATTATATATACTTGTTTTTTGTGGGTGACTTAATACACTTTATATTACTCAAAAAATTGAATTACATAGATATCAAAGAGTGCACAAATGGAGGGAAAATTTTTGACCATTGACCTTTGTCACATAGATGAACCAAAGTAATCTTCAGAGAAAAAAAATACATGAACAACACATTCATGCATGGCTTGGTTACCTCCCCACACATTTTAGACACAAAATACTATGAAATTGTCCACGGAGGGATCACTGGCTCAAATCACCCACCCAAGCATTCAATGAGGAGAACGAGAAAGAAATCAAAATGTTGTGACTATAGTGTTGCAGGGCATTCAAAGAATCGTAGGGAATTACCCTCCCAAGGTGCCACAACTAAGACTACTAACCAAAAACACGAGGAACCACCATAGCTAGTCCAGATACAAGCATGCACTCCACAAAAACCATGAAATTCGTGTACCAATATAAGGATATAACAAAGGATAATAATGAAAACACTAGATACTAAAGAAGAGAGCCATAAAACTCATGTACAAATACATGACCATGACCATAATATTTCATCGCAATCTGAATACTAAGAGATGATCAAGGAACCTACCATAGGAAAAACTAAAAGCTTCAGGAAAAGAACCAGACTACGACACCCACCATCCATGCTCTCTAATCATTATCTAAGGATAAAATGTTAGTGAGAACCCTTTACCTAGATCTAGGAGGATCCATTAGGTCCCCAACATACGATTTGTAGGCAATGTGTCTTTCAACATGCACATGCATCAATTTTATCCAATTAGAACCTCGTGTTCCTAAGAATCCTCTTAACACCCTCCATACAGGAAAAAATATTGTATTTTTCCACCCCGTTATCCCTTAATACCAAGCCTAGTAATGTATTCACTTTCTAATGAAGCACTACTAAGTTTAAATATTCTTTTCTCTTTCCCTTAGTGTACCGAGATTCTAGCATAGATACTCACATATCCTTTATCAACTTAGAGTAAAAAAGAGACTACCTTACCTCTCCTAATTTTGTCTCAAGCTCATGAATTTGTTTCCATGTTTCAAGTGGAACTTCATTGAAATAGGTTTCCACTGAATCATGGGCAAAGACCCTTTCCCATCTCTTCCCAATCTGGGCTCTTCCACTATCACCACTCGTAGTCCTCATCCTCTACCTTGGAATCATTGTCGAGTCTCAGGGGGAGATTCAATATCACTACAAGGTCTTCCTCTACCTATAATAAGGCACAAATAACGACTCAACCTACCCTAAAAAATGCAATGAAACAAACAAGCTATCTCATCACAAAAAAACCAAACATAAGATGTAACCTTAGAAATAGACTCACTAGAGAGGGCTTATGACAATACTTCCTTTACCAGAGACTCTTCACCCTTTACCATTGAATACGAAAGGCGCTAACCTGGGACCAAGAGAATTAAACACCCAAGATAAAACAAAACATTACCCAATTCCCACCCCAAACAACAACCTAGCCATAGAAATAAACCCACACAATTCGACCCTAGCAGGGAATTCTAGCTATACCCAACCACACCCTCTTTACTGTTACATGTCATTTTTTCACACTAAGGAAAAATACCCTAAATATTGATCTATATTTATCTGATGAATACTTCTCATCATTTCCCTACAAATATGGAATAAGAGTCATTTTTAGAAATAAAAGAATATTGGATTACATTGCTAAAAACCCTAATTTTAGCCCTCATCACACCTTTCCTATTGTAAAAATGTGATGCCACACCTGTAACTATAGAAACCATGAAATGCTCAATGTACTTTGCTAGACCAAAAAGTGAAATGAGAACTGTATATGGGTAAAATAAAAGTAAATTATAGAAGCATTTTTCAAGAATCCTCTTCAAACTAAATGAGCTCGAGTTCGCACCTATTTGTTCATTATCCCCAATTTAGTGGATCCAATACCATTCATTATGGATCATATATCTCATAATTGTGGATCACAATGCTTCATAACTAGATCTACAACCTCTTCCCTTCTCCTATAAATATATAGTAGAAGAAAGACGAGGGGGTTGGATTTTGAATTACTTGGTTTATGCCCTTATGATACCCAATTGAGATTGAAGGCTTGTCATTATAAAGGAAGGATTGGAGATATTTGAGTAGAGGCTTATGACATCAAGGCCTTGATTGTAATCTCTCCTTATTGTTTTTTTATACAATATATATTATTTTTCTCACATGATGTATTTATTATTTGCATTCATTGTATCAGAGATACTTGATCTTCTAATTAGTAATTTTTTGAACTTATTCATCCATAGTATGTGTTGACCCTTTTGTTTGTCTCTATTATTATAGGTTCTAGTCTTCAAATATTGAAGTGGAGCAAGAAATCAAGTAGGAATAGGATTGAAGTGAAGAGTTATTCGTTAAACAAGTAAGTCCTATTCAAAATTTTCTAGAGAATGATAGTATGCATTGTCTTATTTGTTCTAGATTTGATCATTGAGTCTAGGGAGATTGCTCTTGTCCATAAGAGGAATTTGTCTAATAAAAAACTTGGTGACTCCATCATCACACTTTTTATTTAGAGACAAAGTAATGTAGTGCATGTTTCCTATATAGAAAGTGTGTCCAATGCACTCGTGTCAACTATCTACCTGCGCTGATAACTGGAAATTGAAAAAATTAAGGACTTTCCTTTCTAGATAGGAAAACTTTATTATTTATGAGTTTTCTTGAGTCTGTGGTCTATCTAAAAAGCCAATTTTTTTCTTGGATTGTTATGTTTTTTATCTTATATCTCAGACTTTTGTGATCCATAATGTTAAAGAAAATGCCTTTCAGATTAATCACATCATTAGGATTTGGTTGACGTTTCGAAAAAACTAATGTGGTTCATCCTCAAGACAAAGGTGGAAAAAACTATCAATCTTACAGAATAAATAGCAAGGATGCATTTGGATGTAGAGTTCACTGTTAGAAATTAGCCATTAGGAATCAGTTATTAAATTAATTCAGGTAACATTTTGTTATAAATTAGTTGTTCGGATTAGCCATTATTTATTATTTTAATTATATATATTTATATTATAATATTATAAAAGTATATTATATAATGAGAGTATTATGATAATATTAAGTCAATTAATATTAATATAGGGTTGAAGATAATTTATAAATTATTATAGCAAGTTTAATACTTATTAATATCAAAATACATTAATTAATTTTTTTAAATTATATTAAGAGTAAAGAAAAAGGAAAAAAACCCACTGTAACAAGTATAATTTTTTTAAAAAGAGAATAGGATAGAATATAATTAGTTATATAGAGAAATTCATTTATTTAAATCTATAATAATAATAATAATAATACAAGAAGAAATTAAAAAGGCAGGAAACAGGGGGGAATTGAGAACAGAGGGCCGAAATCTAGCTCCTACTCAGTTTCCAACCATCATCCCTATTGAGGTTGATGTAATGATATTAAATCTCTATAGCCTCTCTAAGCTTCCTATGGTGGAAATAGTTAACCCTCGCAATGACTTTTGAATCCTCAATGTAGACATGGTGCCTCGATTTCTCCGCACGTTCAACTAGAGCTTAGGAGCGTGACCGATTGTGCCTAATGTCTACATCATGCTCTTGGATTCTCTAGATAACTGATCTACCAATTTATACAATGTAGGGAATCAGACATGAAAAAGGTCTACTCAATTCGTTATTCATGTGGGATTACCTACATTGGAGAAATTAGTCGCTCCTGTTAGCCACCTATAAAATTTGTCATATCAAATGGTGGCTAAATCATTTTTGAAGCCTTCAAGAAACAAGTTTTATTGCAAAATTTTTGGTTCTTGAAGTCTTATGAAGACATCTTATTCTTTGATTAATATTCACTGTTGTTTCCCTCTTAATTATGAAAATCTGATGTTTTCATGATGAAAAGACTGCTACGAAAACCTCCATTTTTCCCTCATTTTACCCCTGCTTTCACTCAAGATTAACCTCCATTTTATTCACTTTTTCCCATAAAATTCCTCTATTTTTCCTCATTTCCCCTTTTCCCTTCATTAAAGCCCCTTTGATAAGGTGTAAGACTCCTTTTTTTCCTTATCAGAAGCTTTCAATCCCTTTGAAAAACGTTGAAAATCCATGAAAATCCATTTTTTACATTACAGGCATAAGCCCATTTGGGATAAGCCCTAAACCACTTCCCCAACATATACCCTAGCGCTGGAACCAAGCGCTATGTCCAAAAACGCTAATCGCATCGGGGCATTTGTGATGAGCGCAAGTCTTTTTGTTTCATAAAGTTTCGATGCCAATTAGATCCCTTTGTTATAAACCTCTGACCTCCACTTTCCTTCATATAACCCAAGAGCCCGCAATCGGGCGCTTAAACCTTATAAATGAACCCTTCCCCGATGAAATTTTCCTTTGTAAAAATATAAAAACCCATTTTTCTATGTTATAAAGGAAACCTGCTGGTTCATTGATTAAACCATTCTCAACCATTGATCTAAAACCGATCGACGATCAATAAAATCTCGGATTAGAGATTTTCATCGGGCGCATTTGAAATATTTTATTGCCCCTCCCAATTGGCAACCTCCAGATGAATTCTTCGCCGTTGATCTCCCCCTCTAGGCTCAGATCTGACGGCCCTTATCACTCCGTCTCAAAGCCCATTCCTCCGCACTTTGGACCTCCGATTCATTCCCCACCATTGATCTGGCCCTCAGATCGACAGTCCACATCTAATCGCATAGGAAATTTTCGTTGTTCCTTTCCTCTCTCCTCCTCTGATCGAAAGACCTCCGATTGCATCTGGGATGTTCCTGCAATAAGATTTGACGGTCTAGATCTTCTCTCGCCACCTTTGTTAAATTCATGGACCCCACTGTATAAAGTTTCAAAAATGAATCTCCACCGTTGATCTCTGTAGATCAACGACTCTCATTAATCCTTTCTCCGCCCTACCCTAACTCATATATTTTCTCATTAACCCCAAAGATCAATCTTGGCTGTCCATATTGAAGATCCAACGATCCAAATTAATCCCGATAGGCCCAACTCCCTGGGTCCTACCTTTTCTCTGGCTTCATCTCCGTCGTCCATCCCCTGATCGGACGGTCCAGATTTAAACCGCCCCACCTCTTTCCGTCCGCGCATCTATCCTCCATCATGCTCACTCCCCGACCGTCTGATCTGAAGCCCCTGATCTGATGGCTGACATGCACTTTCGCATAAATTCATGTCCGGAATCTAATGATTTAAGATCTACATGATATAGGTTGTTTAGAAAGGCCACGTGTTGGCCTCTAACGCATATCGCGTTCCAAAAGCTAAAACTACCTTCCTCCCCTTTTGCTACGTGAAATCAACTATTTTGTTCGCTGAAACCGCTTTCCCCATTTTCTATTGCAGTTCATTGCATTCGTTCCTCGCCGTTGATCTCTGTAGATCAACAACTCATATTCAATCCAGCCATTACATTATCGCCCTGCGCCATCTTCCAAGGGACTTCGTAGATCAACCTCCGCCATTGATCTCCTTGGGCTGATCTCATCCGATGGCCCAGAATCATCCGGGAAACCCCAAATTTCCTTTCAATACATTTTCCTCCACCAAAGGATTTTTCACTCATTTCCTTTGTATTTCTTCCATTTTCCGATAGTGTAGCCCCTCTAAATTATTTTTCTTCGGTTGATCTCGACTGTTGATCAACACAGATCAACGGCCTGGACTTAATCCCTTGCATCATTCATCCAACTGCCTCCCTTTTAATCTCTGCAATAAATCTCCACCATTGGATGCTTTCATCCAATAGCCACGCTCTAAACCTAAGCGTCCAAAGCAGTCTAACCCAAACTACGCAGGATTTTTAGAAATTTTTGTGTATTTTACAGGTTTTAAAGGATTTTCAATTATTTTAAAAGAAAAGTTGAAGGCCAGCGATGACGATCCCTCAGACCTTTATTCATGAAAGAGATCTTCCCACAAGGTTCCATATCACGTTTCATCTGTGCCTCATGAGCACTGATTCCATTAGAAACCCTCTGCGCACCTGCACATGAACAAGACACAACAAAGTTTAAATAAATCAAAGAGTATCAATATTAAAAGACCCAGTCACAGTAGAGATGAAGGATCAAAGATGGTTTACACAATTAGAGGGATTATGGCCTAAATCGATAATCAAATGCATAATCCAGTCAATTAAACATAGTTAAAGAACAGAAGACAGGAAATTAGGCCTAATTATGCCTAACACACAAATCAGAAGAAAATTAGTTCTGTTTTAGGACAAAACAAAAATATCTACCAGACCAAGAAAGCCTCCACTACCACATCAGAGGCTAATTGATTCCTCGCCCGCTACCAAGGCCACCTGTATCCTCGAAGCATTCAAAAGAGGCCGAGTTATTAGCAGAACATAGCATATCTGCCTTAATACAGTCGAACAATTATTCCAAGCCAAAGAGACTTATTGCAAAAATATTAGCAGATTTATTACAACGATGACACAGAGCCTTAAATTCAATAAAAGCTCCCCAACGAGCTTAATACTTAATGTAAGCCCATTAATACATAGAAATATCTATAATATTCTCCATTGAGCCCCTCAAAGGATGAGATGCATTAAACTATATTAATTAAACCCATAGATATTTTCTCTCATTCCACCTGCTCATTTTCCTATAAAATCTTCTTGAGGAGCTCATTGTAAAGGGTTGGTTGTAGAACTTTGAAATATAATTGTGCTCGAATTTTCTACATGTAAATAGTGTTCAAAGGCTTTTGAAGCTCTGTTTGTAATCAAATAAGTTAAGCTGAGAAGTGAAGATGATTGTTGAATTGAAACATTGGACTTGAAGAATGTAATTGGATTGACATCAATATACAAGCTGATTCTTGGGATCCTGGTCTATATCACTAGTGAAGTGCTTCTTTCTGTGTTATTTTTTTCCTTTCATGTATGCCATTATGTCCATTATTCTCTAATAAAGAATATCAAGCATAGAGTTAGGATTTACTATTTAGAGTACCCTTCTCTGACTGATAAGCTTTATCTCAATGTTTTCCTCCGAAATTGTGTATTTAAGAATGATTCAATACAGTCTAAGCAGTTAGGAATGCTGGCATTCCATCGTCCTATTGTCTAAACCAAAAAAATTTCTTGAATGTTATTTTCATTATATGCTCAGTAAAGATAGACTAGGAAAGTGATGGTGTGCCCTGTTTTCTACCTTCTTTCTTCAAAGGTAATTCTGAAAGTTTCCCTAAGTGTATGCTGAAAGCAGTCTAGATTTAAAAGTATCTTATCTGATCTTAGGCTACACTTTGTTTCTCTTATCTGTTTTCATCCCTTCTGAAAGTAATTATGTGGATTACTGGATTGTTTTTCTGTTGAGTTAGCTTTAATACGAACTTTTCCAAAGAATTCTATGGTTAGCCCTGTCCTTTGGTCAGTTTTAAACAGTTACTTAAAAGGATTTTCTTGTTTGGATAGACTAATAAATCCTAGTTGAAATTATTGTCTGTTTCCACCCCTTCAACACTTTTATTATTTTCATTCCATCATTTAATCTCAAAGATCTTGTGATATAGATGACTTTCCCCTTGGACCACTCTTGAAATTGTTTCACAATTAAACCCTTTTATGACTCCATAGCCCAATGGACTAAAAACCAGTGTCATATCTATCTTATCAGCCAAACCTTGTTCTGATTTCTCGCAACTTCACACCTTTGAAACTCTTTTCATTTTAGGACTTTCCACTCAACTAAAAATCATGCTCAACCATCCAAAACAAAAAAAAACCCTTGTTATTAATAACTAGCCTAATATCATACCCAAAAAACCTTAAAGATAAATCAATATTTGCACTTATAGAGAGATCCCTCTCTGGATTCAGGAGGGCTAGATCCTAGAATCCCAAAGTGGTTCAAGTGTTCTCTCTGTAGTTTGTATTTGCCAATCTTTCAAATTACAGGGAGCTAACATTTCTGGCGACTCCACTGGGGAATTCTGACTGATTTTCATTTTAGGTAATCATAGGATATCAAAATATTTTTGTTTCAAGAATTTTTGGTATATTTTCCATTTGAGCCACCAGGTATAACATTTCTGGCGACTCAGCTAGGGAATTTCTGAGTTAATGAGAGTCTAAGTACACCTTAAGGCTCAAGAAAACCTCTTGATATGATGACATTTGTTCTGTTAGCCAGTTGAGCCACCAGGCATAACATTTTTGGTGACTCCACTGGGGACTTCTGAGTAAAAATTCATCCTAAATGCTTAAGGACCTCAGGAAATCTCTTGATTCAATGACATTTGTTCTGTTAGCCAGTTGAGCCACCAGAACTGACATTTCTGGCGACTCCGCTGGGCAATATTTTGAGTCAATTTCATTTTAAATACTCTTAAGACTCAAAGCACCTAGGATCTCTTTAGATTGGTATTCATAATAAACATGGTGGTGGAACCATAAAACATTTTACCTCCTTAAGAGCTAAAAATTTTCCACCTGGCGACTCCACACTTTGAAAATCCCAAAAGACCAAATGACTACACTGGTAGAAGACCTTGAACTGATTAAATAGACACAGTGACCTCTTTTTACGATTTACAAACATGAATTTAGATATAGACCCAGAAGACAAACATATGGTCATGATGGAAAAATTAATGTAAAAGCTTGGTAGAAGGGTGGATAGGTTTATGGCTAATTTAAACATTGGTGATCTAGACCAACATACGCCTTTCCCTTTCCAAACACAAACTCTTCAACTTCAAGACATGTATGATGAACAATATTATAGAGAAAATCATCAAGAAAAATTTATAATCATGATGGAGAAGATGATGTGCATGCTTGGAAAGAGAATGGATAGGTTGATGGCTAATATGAATATTGATGATCTAGAGAAATCTACCCTTTTCCCTCATCAAACACAATCCCAATCACTTCAAGACCAAGACAGTGACCAAGATATGTATTACGATCAACACCTTGTGGAAAATGATGAGAACACTTACAAAGGAAGCAATAAAGAAGGTTGTCAAGAAATTTTTTATTCCCTTCCTATGTCTTGTACTACACTGATAAGATATCTTCACAATCAAATTGCAAATACCAATAGTGAGCAGTTATTTGAGGAAACAAGTGGCCATTTGGAAAACAAAAAACCTGAAATTGAGCAGATACCAACACATATATAAACCCTTCCTTTTTGTTGTAACTCATTTCAGATTATACAACAGGAGTGGCATCCTGATAATGTAGAAAAGACAACTCATGAACTTTATACGCAAACTGAGTATCATAATAATCATGAAGAATTTTTTGAAACAAAAGAAGATTAGGAAACAATAGAAAATCCTCAAAGTTTCCCTGCAGGCACAAGTCAAGATCCCCTAGAAGAGCCTCAAGAAAACATCCAACCTCAAAATCAGCCTTTACAAGAGACAGAGAACTGTTGTACTTCTGTTCAAAGGAACATAGAAACATCTTCCTTGTTGACAGAAGAAAAGATAGATCAAACTATTAATAAACAGTCAATCTCTGAAACTTATTGGGAAACAAATACTCTTGCTCATTCACATAGAAAAATTTGTTGTAAAGATGTAGAAAGATCTTTTGTTGATCATGAGAAAGAGGATAGCTCTTTTTTTGTTTATACTGAAAGAAAAATCTCTCCTTTGACAGAAGAACAAATTGATCAAATACAAAGTAAGCAGCAACCCTCCAAACCATCGTCCAAACAAGATAATCATGAACATGGTGCCTATTCCATAGAACAATCCAATGGCACTCAAGACAAAGAGGATAGTAAGGAAATTAATGATAATACTGAAACTAGTCTTCTTTGGAATATGAATTTTGATGGGTCATGTACTAAAACTAATGCAGGTGCAGGAATATGGCTTTACAATACGGGAAACAATCATTCTGAAGCCCATTCATACAAATTGAGTTTTCAATGCACAAGTGACATAGTAGAGTATGAGGTGCTCCTTTTAGGGCTACATTTATTGAAGAAATTAGGAGCCTAGAAGATAACAGTTCGTGGAAACGCAGAATTGGTAATTAGGCAAGTGAAAGAAGAATGCATGGTTAAACATCCTAGACTTAAATCATATAAGAATGATGCCATCGATTTGTTAAAATCCTTCAAATAATTCCAACTTATCCTTGTTCCTAAAAAACAGAACAGTTTTGCTAGTGGATTGGCCCTTGTGGCTAGTACATGTCTGAGACCTTGGGAGAGAAAACAATATACGATTCAAGAAAAATTTAGACCAGCTGTCCCAAACAATAAAATATACTGGCAAAACTTTGAAGGAGATAAACAAATAGAAGACTATCCTACTGAGGATATACCATATTTTCAAGAAGAAACTTCTCCCATCACTGATATCAATCTGTCATTCAAAGAACCTGAATTTATATCAGAAGCAAGCTTAGATTTAGAAAAAGAAGAAATTTCACTGCTTGTTTTTTTGCAGGTTAAGAAAGATGATGCTTCCAAGCAATGTACTGGAGAGATAGACCTCAAAGCTGAAGTCTTGGAAGTAGACAATCTACCAGAAATGGAGGGCCAAAAAGAAGAGAATCTTCATCTTTTCTTTGTTGATCCTTTGGAAGAGTGTGTGGAAGTACCAACTGGCTCAAATTATCAAGCCTGGACCCTTTGCAAGAGCCAAATGCATGAAAAAATTTCATCTTCTGTGATAGTATTTATTTTCAATATTAATCTTCAAAATGTACTATGGATACCCCTGACAAACAACCAGAGTTCGTTCTTCTTTCTTACACTACTCAACTGGCTACATTGGAACTTTTGTATCATATAAATATGTAAATAATCCAAACTAGAATAGGTTAGATAGGAATGTCAATAAAGCTCAGTTTGAGAAATTATATAGTTGTTGATTTTTGTCTTGAAAGAAAAATACAAAAATACAAAAACAATAGAAAGAGAAAAGAGGGCAGATTGTAAAAACAAGAAAGGTACAACCCCATACCAAAAAAGAGAAACAAAATCTGAAAGTGTGCAAGCTCAAATGCCACTCCTGAAAAACACACTTCTAGTTAGTCATACAGCCTAATCATGACTAATTAGTTTTAAATTGACTGCTGATAGGTTAGTGAATCAAATTTTCCAAACAAATTAATCTTGGCTTATCAGTTAGGTAGATTAGGCTAGAAAATAAAGGTTCAAACAAGGTCAAAATCTGAACCCAAGTTTCCAAAAGTAGAATGACTCCCATCTATTTTAATCTTGAGTCAAAAACAGAGGTAAACTGGTCGCAATAAGTCCAAAATTTGAACCAGATTACCAGGAAAAAATAGCTCGAATAAACTCAAAAACATAGCTGAAGAAAAGAGAAGGTCGTGCTTAGAACTTTCAGATCTTAATCCTTCACCATTTTGATTTAATTTTTTGCAAAATAAAAATCTATGTGCAACTTGTTTTTATGCCATAGATCAGAAACAAGTTAGACTGTTCAATCCTGACTTGTATGCTTTTAAATTTATGTTTTAGAAATTAGTGAATAAAAATATTTTAGACTATTTAATCCTAACAGATATTAGATTAGGTAGAGAAGCTTATGAACTCATCTGTTTAATCTGATTTTATGGAGAAATAAGGAGTAGACTTAGACTAGTTTTTTTTTCTTTCAAAAGAATAATTTTTTTGTAAAAGAGTTTGCCAATCCAAGTGCACTCTGAAAGAAGAAAAATGTTAGATCAGTAGGATTGGGTAGGTATAAATCTTGTGTTGATGAAGTTCCATAGTTTTTTCATGGCTGCTAACATTTTCAAAACAAAATAAGATCATCCAAGTAAGGAAGGTTGCAGCCCAATGGATGAGGCACTGATCAGCCCCCCAGAGAATACAAGTCTGAAGTTCTTGATGCCTTCAAGAAGGCACCATCCCCATGTGGAGCCACTGTTAGCCACCTATAAAAATTTTCATATCAAATGGTGGCTAAATCATTTTTTAAGCCTTCAAGAAACAAGTTTTATTGCAAAATTGTTGGTTCTTGAAGTCTTATGAAGACATCTTATTATTTGATTAATCTTCACTCATGTTTACCTCTTAATTATGAAAATATGTTGTTTTCATGATGAAAATACTGCTGCGAAAACATCCATTTTTCCCTCATTTTACCCCTTCTTTCACTTAATATTAACCTCCATTTTATTCCCTTTTTCCCATAAAATTCCTCTATTTTTCCTCATTTCCCCTTTTCCCTTCATTAAAACCCCTTTGATAAGGTGTAAGACTCCTTTTTTTCCTTATCAGAAGCTTTCAATCCTTTTGAAAAACTTTGAAAATCCATAAAAACCCATTTTTTACATTACAGGCCTAAGCCCCTTTGGGCTAAGCCCTAAACCACTTCCCCACCATATACCTTAGCGTTGGAACCAAGCGCTATGTCCAAAAGTGCTAATCACATTGGGGCATTTGCGATGAGTGCAAATATTTTTGTTTCATAAAGTTCTGATGCTGATTGGCTCCCTTTGTTATAAACCTCTGACCTCCGCTTTCCTTCATATAACCCAAGAGCCCGCAATCGGGCACTTAAACCTTATAAATGAACCCTTCCCTGATCCCTGATGCAATTTTCCTTTGTAAAAACATAAAAACCCAGTTTTCTATGTTATAAAAGAAACCTGCTGGTTCATTGATTAAACCATTCTCAACCGTTGATCTAAAACCGATCGACGATCAATAAAATCTCGCATCAGAGATTTTCATCGGGCGCATTTGAAATATTTTATTGCCCCTCCCAATTAGCAACCTACCAATTAATTCTCTGCCATTGATCTCCCCTACCATGCTCAGATCCGACGGCCCTTATCGCTCCATCTCAAAGCCCATTCCTCTGCACTTTGGACCTCCGATTCATTCCCCGCCATTGATCTGGCCCTCTGATCAATGGTCCACATCTAATCGCATCGGAAATTTTCGTTGTTCCTTTCCTGTCTCCTCCTCCGATCGAAATACCTCTGATTGCATCTGGGTCGTTCCTGCAATAAGATCTGACAGTCCATATCTTCTCTCGCCACCTTTGTTAAATTCATGAACACCGCTGTATAAAGTTTCAAAAATGAATCTCCACTGTTGATCTCTATAGATCAACGGCTCTCATTAATCCTTTCTCCGCCCTACCCTAACTCATATATTTTTTCATTAACCCCAAATATCAATCTTGGCTATCCATATTGAAGATCCAACGGTCCGGATTAATCCCGATAGGCCCAACTCCCTGGGTCCTACCTTTTCTCTAGATTCATCTCCACTGTCCATCCCCTGATCGGACGGTCCAGATTTAAACCGGCTCACCTCTTTCCGTCTGTGCATCTATCCTCCATCGCGCTCACTCCCCGACCGTTCGATCTGAAACCCTTGATCTGACGGGTGACGCGCATTTTCGCATAAATTCATGCCTAGAAGTTAATGATTTAAGATCTACGCAATATAGATGGTTTAGAAAGGCCACGTGTCGGCCTCTAACACATATCGTGTTCAAAAAGCTAAAATCATCTTCCTCCCCTTTTTTTGCGTGAAATTAGCTGTTTTGTTCACCAAAACCTCTTTCCCCATTTTCTATTGCAGTTCATCGCGTTCGTTCCCCGCCGTTGATATATGCAGATCAACAGCTCATATTCGATCCGACCATTACATTATCGCCCTCCACCATCTTCCAAGGGACTTCGTAGATCAACCTTCGCCGTTGATCTCCTTGGGCTGATCTCATCCGACGACCCAGAATCATCCGGGAAACCCCAAATTTCCTTTCAATACATTTTCCTCCGCCAAAGGATTTTTCACTCATTTCCTTTGTATTTCTTCCATTTTTCGATAGTGTAGCCCCTCTACATTATTTTTCTTCGGTTGATCTCGCCCGTTGATCAACACAGATGAATGGGCCGGATTTAATCCCTTACATCATTCATCCAATTGCCTCCCTTTTAATCTCTACAAGCAATCTGCACCATTGGATGCTTTCATCCAACGGCCACGCTCTAAACCTAAGCCTCCAAAGAAGTCTAGCCAAAAATATGCAAGATTTTTATAACTTTTGTGTATTTTGCAGGTTTTAATGGAATTTCGATTATTTTAAAATAAAAGTTGAAGGCCGGGGATGATGATCCCTCGGACCTTTATTCATGAAAGAGATCTTCCCGCAGGGTTCCATATCACATTTCATCCGTGCCTCATGAGCATTGATGCCATTAGAAACCCTCTGCACACCTGCACATCAACAAGACATAGCAAAGTTTAAATAAATCAAAGAGTATCAGTATTAAAAGATCCAATCACAGCATAGATGAAGGATCAAAGATGGTTTACATAGTTTGAGGGATTATGGCCTAAATCGATAATGAAATGCCTAATCCACTCAATTAAACACAGTTAAAGAATAGAAGACAGGAAATTGGGCCTAATTAAGCCTAACACACAGATCAAAACCAAACTAGTTCTGTTCTAGGACAAAACAAAAATATCTACCAGACCGAGAAAGCCTCCACTGCCACATCAGAGGCTAATTGATTCCTCACCCGCTACCAAAGGCCACCTGTATCCTCAAAGCCTTCAAAAGAAGCCGATTTATTACCAGAACAGAGCATATCTTCCTTAATAGAGCTGAACAGTTATTCTAAGCCAAAGAGACTTATTGCAAAAATATCAGCAGAGTTATTACAACGATGACACAAAGCCTTAAAGTCAACAAAAGATCCCCAACAAGCTTAATACTTAATGTAAGCCCATTAATATAGAGAAATATCTGTAATGTTCTCCATTGAGCCCCTCAAAGGCTAAGAAGCATTAAACTGTATTAATTAAACCCATAGATCTTTTCTCTCATTCCACCTCCTCATTTTCCTATAAAAGCTTGTTGAGGAGCTCATGGTAAAGGGTTGGATGCAGAACTTTGAAATATACTTGTGCTCGAATTTTCTACATGTAAATAGTGTTCAAAGGCTCTTGAAGCTCTGCTTGTAATCAAATCAGTTAAGCTGAGAAGTGAAGATGATTGCTGAACTGAAACATTGGACTTGAAGAATGTAACTGGATTGACAACAATACACAAGATGATTCTTGGGATCCTGGTCTATATCACTGGTGAAGTGCTTCTTTATGTGTTATTGTTTTCCTTTCATGTATGCCATTTTTTCCATTATTCTCTGATAAATAACAGCAAGCATAGAGTTAGGATTTACTGTTTACAGTACCCTTCTCTGAATGATAAGCTTTATCTCAATGTTTTCCTCCGAAATTGTGTATTTAAGAATGATTCAATACAGTCTAAGCAGTTAGGAATGCTGGCGTTCCCACGTCCTACTGTCTAAACCAAACGTTGTTCTTGAATGTTATTTTCATTATATGCTCAATAAATATAGACTAGGAAAGTGATGGTGTGCCGTGTTTTCTAGCTTCTTTATTCAAAGGTAATTCTGAAAGTTTCCCTAAGTGTATGTTGAAAGCAGTCTAGATTTAAAAGTATCTTATCTGATCTTAGGTTGCACTTTGTTTCTCTTATCTGTTTTCATCCCTTCTGAAAGTAATTATGCGGATTACTGGATTGTTTGTATTTTGAGTTAGCTTTAATACAAACTTGTCCAAAGAATTCTATGGTTATCCCTGACATTTGGTCAGTTTTAAACAGTTACTTAAAAGGATTTTCTTGTTTGGACAGACTGATAAATCCTAGTTGAAATTATTGTCTGTTTCCACCCCTTCAACACTTTTATTGTTTCAATTCCATCATTTAATCTCAAAGATATTGTGATATAGATGACTTTCCCCTTGGACTACTCTTGAAATTGTTTCACAATTAAACCCTTTTATGACTCCATAGCCCAATGGAATAAAAACCAACATCATATCTATCTTATCAGCCAAACCTTGTTCTGATTGCTCGCAACTTCACACCTTTGAAACTCTTTTCATTTTAGGACTTTCCACTCAACTAAAAATCATGCTCAACCATCCAAAATCAAACAAAACCCTTGTTATTAATAACTATCCTAATATCATACCCAAAAAACCTTAAAGATAAATCAATCTTTACACTTATAGAGAGATCCCTCTCTAGATTCAGGAGGGCTAGATCCTAGAATCCTAAAGTGGTTCAAGTGTTCTCTCTGCAATTTGTATTTTTCAATCTTGCAAATTACAGGGAGCTAACAGCTCCATTAACTAGAGAATCCAAGAGCATGCTACACACATTAGGCATAATCAACCATGCTCCTCAACTCTAGCTGAGCATGCGGAGAAATTCAAGCACCATGTCTGCATTGAGGATTCCAAACTCATTGCAAGGGTTGACCATTTCCACCATAGGAATCTTAGAGAGGTTATAGAGATTTAAAATAATTCCATCAAACTCAATAGGGATGATGGTTGGAAACTGAGTAAGAGTTGGATTCCAACCATCCCTTCTTGATTTCACCTTGTTTCTTGCCTTTTTTATTCCTTATTTTATTATTATTATTATTATTATTATAGATGTAAATAAATGAAGTTATCTATATAACTAATTATATTATTTCATATTCTTAAAAAAAAATTATACTTGTTACACTATGGTTTTCCTTTACCTATAATATTAATATAATTAAAAATATATATATTAATTTATTTATTTTAATATTAATAAGTATTAAACTTACTATAATAATTTCTAAATAATATTCAACCCTTATATTAATATTAATTGACTAAACATTATCATACTACTCTCATTATATAATATAATTTAATTATATATATATATATATATATATACATAATAAATAACGGCTAATTCAAACAACTAATTTATATTAAAATTTTACCTCAATTAATTTAATAACTAATTTCTAACGGTTAATTTATAATGGCTAAATCTAGACCCTGATGCATCCTTTCTATTTATTCTATAAGATTGGTATATTTTTTCACCTTTGTCTTGAGGATGAACCACATTCATTGGTTTGAAACACCCACCAAATCCTAATGATGTGTTTAATCCGAAAAGAATTCTCTCTAGTGTTTGATCTTCTTTTGGGAAAATTATTCAACTTTTCATTACTAGGGTTGTGAAGTTGTATTATGTTAATCAATCTATCGAAAGCCATTTTATTTCTTCTGAAATAAAATGTATGATTTTGTATTTTTTCATTAATCTCATCAAAATATTCATTGCATCTATTGTGAAGAATTTTCCATTATTGAAAACTTAAGTAGTTTTCATCAAAAGAAAAGTTTAATTTGAGCATATTTGTTTTGTTAGATTGAATTTATTGTAAATATTATTTCTATATATATTTATATGTATATATATATATATATATATATATATATATATATATATATATATATATATATATAGAGAGAGAGAGAGAGAGAGAGAGAGAGAGAGAGAGAGAGAGAGAGAGAGAGAGAGAGAGAGAGAGAGAGAGAGAGAGAGAGAGAGAGAGAGAGAGAGAGAGAGAGAGAGAGAGAGAGAGAGAGAGAGAGAGAGAGAGAGAGAGGCTTTGTTTGAAAGAATTGGTGGAATTGATTATTTGTTTTTTAGAGATCTTAGTATGAAGGATTCTTGCATTTGCGTGTTGAAAACTTTTCCCCTTATCGTAAATAGTATTTCATTGAATTGAAGAGCTTATAAATTCATGTTCACTGCATTAATTTGGAGTTGAGTTATTATACCAATTAGTCATCATACACAAAGTGAGACACTAAAATAATCAAATTATTTAAAACAAATAATTGATCAACAATAATCACATTTAGTCTACGTCTAGGTTAGAAGACATGTTTCGGCATCTATAAACATAAGAGTTGTCATTTCCTGTCGGCGTTACATTCTGTGTGTGGTATGGTTCTTACATGTACATCAAAGTATATATGATCGTTCTTCCATCCTTTGGGTATATAGGAACGTTCTCCATGTACTACAAGTATATAAGAAGTCCCCCAT
Organism: Pinus albicaulis; assembly: GCA_034641835.2. Lineage (NCBI taxonomy): Eukaryota > Viridiplantae > Streptophyta > Pinopsida > Pinales > Pinaceae > Pinus > Pinus albicaulis. The sequence goes on along the minus strand of CM076581.1, from coordinate 1,551,423,478 downwards.
CATAAAATTACACATTAGACAACACTAACATGGAATATTCTTCCACGTACCCTTGGATATATATGAAGACCCCTTATAGGTTGAAAAATAGCCATAAGTAATCGAGTTCTCTGCCTTGTTGTATGTGATGCACCAGACACAACATTCAAGGCGCATAGCTTACACATACATAACGGTATAAAGTAGTTCACAACAACTTGGTAGAACTTTGATATCTAGCGACCCTTTTTACTGTTATCGTTATTTCTATTGATAAAAATTCTGAATTTAACTATCATACATTGTCAAAATTATTAAGTAAAATTCATTGTGGTAGATCAAACATGATGTTCTCGTTGGATGCAGGGTTTACCCCCTAAGATTACACCTGAATCATCTAGTTCTACAAGACCTACAATTACAAAACCTAAAGCAAAAAAATCTAATACAATTCAAATGAAAACGGTAGAACCTGAAGTAATTCATGGTGGATGTGAAGTACCTGAAACTTTAGAACTAGAAACAACTAAACCTAAAACTGAAGTAACTAAGTCTGACATTTCATAACTTAATATACATGAAGAGGAGTTCACTGAACCAATAGCTCCAGAAACTCACGTTTCACCTTCACTTGGTATATTTTCTACTTCTCTACCAATTACGTCTCAAGAATATGTAACTTCAAGTGACTTACTACCCTGTCTATTAAGCATTGAAGATGTTATGAAAGAGGAAGTTCATGAAAATCCTCCTCTTACTATAGGAGGTATTTTGGTTCAAATTCCTTTTTCTTTTTCACCACACTCTTGGTATATAACTCCTTTATCTTATTTACCTAGGGGAATTCCTTGATTACACACTCCTTTATCTTTCTTACCTAGGTGAACCATGATGAAATTATCAATTGTAAGTCAACCTTAATATACTCATGAGAGTGGACCTAGTAAAGTAAGTACGACTTCCATGTTTACAATACCTCTTGAACAATTTCTCTATGGTGGACCCTCTATACCTAATAGGTATCAATCACTCGCAGGAATATTTTCAATGGTGACGCTTGATCTTCCTTCTTCTCATATTTCCACTTGGTATTCTAAATCCAATCTAGTTTATCATCAATTAATGCAGAGCCTACTGCCCAAACCATGGTTGTTTTACAAAATTATATGCTTGAAGTTCCATCGGCATTTGAACAGCAATAAAACTTGTCATATGGTGGTGTATGTATCCCTTAAAAAACCTTGGTTGGATCTTATCCTCTGGCTAGGGGGCAGGCGTCCTATGGACCATATTTTCCTCAAGGAGGGAAACTTCGTAGAGGACCTTATATTTCATATATAGTACCATTTGTTGGTGAAGCTTATCCAACCCCTGGTCAAATACATTAGGTATTCCCAAGTCAAAATTTTATAACTCAACCCTTGATTTCATTCCCAAGAATTGGAGGTACTATTTGGAACCTTGCTTCTGGTGGTGTACTCCAATTACTTTCTTGTTAGACTTTTCAGGCTACTCCTCAAGGGTCTACTTATCAACATGTAGAAATCACTAGCCAGACTAAACCTCAAACCCATTTTCAGTAACCTACCCTGAGTACACATCAAACCCTTGTTCAACAACCCATTCTAACTAAACATCAAACATTACTCTACTACACAATAAATGACTATCCAAAGTATACCTCAAATACAAGTTCAACAACCTGTACAGAATATACCTCAAGAAAATGTTTATTAACCTGGTAAAATTATACCTCAAATATTTGTAGGTCCAACTTCTCAAGCGATATCATAGATGCCTTTTGGTCAACCTATATCAAGTGTATCTCAAATTCCATATCAAGGGAAACCTTATCAAAGTTAACCTTACCAGGGCCAACCATATCGAGGTCAACCTTATCCGAGTCAATCTCATTTGGGTCAACCTTTTTAAGTTCAACCTTATCCCAATCAACTTATCCAAGCTCAACCCTACTAAGGACACTATTTTCAAGGATTTCCCTTTATAACTCAACCTAGTATGGGTTACTTTGGTTATCCTAGTCCAATGAAAGTGCCAACAAATCAACCTATTCTATGATATTTTGGATATTCTCCCCCAGAGATCGGACTTTACCCTCAAGGTTATTGTTGAGATTGCAACAAGATGAGGAGCTTAGTGGAAAGAAGTTGCCTTCACTAAGTGAGCCCACATGCTATTTTTGGCGCAAAGTCTATTTTTAGACTATGTCTATTTTTAGACATATGGATCATGTTCTATGAGTTGAAGGATGCTATTTGTGGATGGCTGGTCAAGTCGGAGAAAATAGATGGACTTCTATTTTTAGACATACTAGGCGGAATCTATTTTTAGATTTCCAGTCTAAAAATAGATATGTCGAATATTATTAGCTCTTAATAATATTTGAACTCTAAACATTATCTTATCCTCTTGGAGCACTTCGGTTCGAGTCACGGATGTAGCACTGATGTATGGAAAATTACGCTATTCCTAGGGTTTAGTGGGGCTATTGCATGGTTGACTTCAGTTAGAACTCATGTGACAGAGTTTGGTGGAGTTGATGAGACAGTTAATGGAGTTGTGTTCAGTTTAACTTAGTTGAGCTAGTTGTATCTAGTCTAACTGATTGATACAATTAGTGAGTGTGGTGTGAATTAATTATTAATTAATTCACTAATTATTAACTCATAAATCAACTAAATAATACATCAGTTAACTACAGTGCATGGAAAGTTTCAGTGGAGACCAGTGGAGAGGTAGGTGAAAGAGCAGTGTGACTATCAGTTGTGACTATACTGGTGCATGAGATTTGCACACACATTGATGAAGATTCCAATGAGGATTGCGCAGTGAATACTAGTGGTATTTGGACTTGGATCTTGGTATTATCCATATTGGATTGCACAGTAGAGGCGGGCTAACAGGTGGAGCAGATTGGAGCATGTGTTTTGTATGATCTGAGCTTGTGTAGTGTGTAACAATTGGAGATTGTACTGAGAGCTTGTGAGGAGTTTGTACAATTATTGTTACATGATCTCTATCATTATAATATATAGATAGTTGGGGGTTTTCAGCTTTAATCTTTCCCATAAATATTGTGTTTATATGTGTGATTGTTTATGGTTTTAATGTGCGCATGCGATTGTTTAATTTACGCAATTTGATGATCAATAGTAGAAGAGGTTATGTATTATGCATGAAGTTCAAATAGTGTGTGATCAGGATAATCTCGGTGAATAATTTAACAGTTATTCAAATTTCTACATGGTATCGGAGCAGCGATATTGATCATTGGAGCAATTGCAAAACATTAAAGCGGTTGAGTTTTGTGTTGGTGGAATTCGAATTTGCAGCAGTGTTTTCTTGGTGTCGAAGTTGAGATGTCTTTCAATGGATTGCAATTGGATTATGCCCTTGAGGGAAGCTCGAATTATATTGCATGGAAGGATAGGATGGAGGCGGTGTTAGATGACAATGGGTTGAAGGAGTTCATAGATGTAGAATTCCCAAAGCCTACTTCTAGCGATGTTGTCGTAATTGAGGCTTGGCAAAAGAAGACAGCAAAGTGTCGAAGGATTCTGTTGGAGGGCGTGAAGGATCACATAGTGTCCATCCTGCATGGTAAGGCTTCTCCATTCTTGATGTGGAAAGCCTTGACAGATTTATTCCAAAGAAAGAGCGACCAGAGGAAGTTGGCGCTCAAGGATAAACTCAGAAACATAAAGATGGAGAAAGGAGACAGTATGCCCAAGTACCTCACGAAGTTCATCCAATGCAGGGATGAGATGGGAAGTGTGGGCGTGACTATAGATGATGAGGAATTGGTGAGCTTGGCTCTCCTTGGGCTTCTGAAGAGCTGGCATTCCTATCAGGACTCTGTCAATGGTCAGGAGAAATTTCCAGGATGGGGGCGACTTTGGTCGGATCTTGTGCAAGAGGAGATAAGGCGGAGTACCAGGGACAGATTGTCATCAAAGAAATCTGATGAAGAGAATTTCGCTTTGGCTACCAAAGCAAAGAAGGGGAAGAGCAAGAAAGCTTCTCATTCCGGTGCGAAAGGCAAGAAGCAAGACATGTCCAAGGTGAAGTTCTTTCACTGTCACCAACACGGACATTATGCCACAAATTGTCCGCAGAAGAAGAAAAATAAGCAGGCTGTTGGATCTGCAGCTGGAGAGGCCTTAGCCTCACAGTTTGAGCTGGATTTTTCACTGATCGCATGCTTGGTCTCAAGTGTGGTGGGATCAGTGTGGTTTCTAGAAAATGGTGCGTCTTTTCACATGACAGGAGATCGAGATTTGTTTACTGATCTGGATAAGAAAGATCTTGGAGTGCACATCGAGATGGGCGTTGATGGTAGATACAGTGCGACCAGTATCGGTACCATTTCCTTTGAGAGGGAGTCTGGTAAACCCTTCGTATTGAAGGAAGTGATGCATTTTCCAGGATTGAAGAAGAATATTATCTCTGTGGCAATGTTAGAAGATAAGGGATATGATGTTGTCTTTAGCGAGGGAAAGGATTTCTTGCACAGTAAGGCAACTGGTGAGACCCGAAGGATAGGGGTTCAAATTAAGAACCTTTATCAATTACAGGTAGATGGTTGCGCAGCAATGGCAGGCAAGGCAGAAGGAGTGGTGAGCCGGGATGATGGCGAGTTGTGGCACCAGAGATTGGGCCACCTCCACCACGCAGAATAGCAGAGAATGCGGTAGACTGCGGGCTTCCTAAGGGCACTCTTGCGCAGTCAGATCAGTGCAAGGGGTGTACCTTGGGAAAATTTGTGAAAGCCACCTTTCACGAGAAGGATAGTCACGCCATGACGATCCTTGAGAGAATTCACATAGACGTGTGTGGACCTTTCTTAGTAGCTTCGACAGCAAAGCACATGTACTATGTGATCTTTGTTGATGATTTTTCTCGGAAGTGCTGGATCTTCTTCATGCAGAAGAAGAGCGAGACATTCTAAAAGTTCTGTGAGTTCAAGGCGCTTGTGGAGAAGGAATCGGGGAAGCAGGTGAAGACTCTTAGGAGCGACAATGGTGGTGAATTCATCTTTGGCGAATTCAAGGACTTTTGCAGCGTAGAAGGAATTCGAAGAGAGCTCATAGCACCTCATAACCCACAGCAGAATGGGGTTGCTGAGCGGAAGAACAGAATGATCGTGGGTGCTACACGGGAGATTTTGCATGATCATGGCCTACCCATTCACTTGTGGGCGGATGCATGCAATACTGCAGTATATGTGCAGAACCATTGTCCTCACAAGATACTTGGCATGAGTACACCCGAGGAGGCGTTTTCTGGTAAGAAGCCTGATATTTCCCATTTAAGGATTTTTGGTTCACCTGTTTGTTCATGTGACGAAGGATGCCCAGGGAAAGAGAAGGCTGGAGCCGACCATGGAGGTTGGGATATTTGTGGGAGTGCAGATACGCCCCCCTGACCTGTGTGTATATTTTCAACAGTCTGGCTGTTGTGCGGCAGAGGATATCAAATTTCAGGAGGAAGAAAGTCATGGCAAGTCGCTCACTTGAGAGGGAGCCACACTTGCATGCGAGAGAGGAGCTATTAGTTCCCTAGGATGAGCCGCTTCGGGATGTGGATCAGCCACAAGATGAGGTTCATGGAGTGGAAGAAACCACTCATGCAGCGCCAACCATCAGAGGGCGGAAGTGCACTACAGAAGCTGAGCGACTGGCTCAAGATGCAGAGAAGTTTGTAGGAGCACCTATATCACAACGCAGATAGAGACAGTTACCTGACCCGTATACTGGATACATGGCTCTTGTGAGAAAGTGTATCGTGACAGAGCCATCCTCTTTCGAGGAAGCTGTGGAGGATCCCGCATGGGTAGATGCCATGGTGAAAGAGTATGATTCGATTGTCAGAAACAGTGCATGGGAGATTGTCCCAAGGCCAGAGAGGAAATCAATGGTGGGTTCGAGATGGATCTACAAAGTGAAGCAGGCTGCTGACGGGAGTGTGGAGAAGTACAAGGCAAGATTTGTTGCCTGAGGCTTTTCAAAGATAGAGGGGATCGATTATGAGGAGACCTTTGCACCTATCGCAAGGTATTCTTCCATATGAACGATTCTTGCTCTCTCAGCGCAGATGGGGTGGCACATTCATCGGATGGATGTGAAGACTGCGTTCCTCAATGAAGTCATTTAGGAGGAGGTGTACATAGAGCAGCCCGAAGGTTTCGATATCTTCAGCAGTGAGTCGCATGTGTGCAGGCTCAAGAGAGCGTTGTATGGGTTGAAACAAGCACCTCGTGCTTGGTACACACGGATAGATAGTTATTTCACCAGACTTGGATTCTCCAAGAGTGAGGCGGATCCGAACCTATACTAGATTGTGGTGGAGGGTAAGTTGCTGATCATTGTAATTTATGTAGATGATTTGATTCTAACAGGTGATGAGCTGTTGATACTTTCATGCAAGGAAGATCTTGCAAAAGAGTTTGAGATGAAGGATTTGGGCTTCTTTCATTATTTCCTGGGATTGCAAATTTGGCAGCGCAGTGATGGACTATTTGTTTCTAAGGGTAAGTACGCCCGGGAGATATTGGATAAGTTCAACATGCATGGCTGCAAGCCTGTTGATACTCCTCTTCCTGGTGGTTGGAGGAAGGAGGATGCTACTTCGGCGGAGGTACTGGATGCCACTGTTTATCGACAGTTGGTGGGGTCGCTTGTGTATCTGGTCAATACACGGCCCGACATATGCTATGCTGTGAACCAGCTTTCACAAGCTATGGTTAAGCCAACCAAGCTCTTCTGGAAGGTAGGCAAGCATGTAGTGAGATATCTCAGAGGCACATCGGGATATGGATTGTGGTACAAACAGTCGGATGAGGTGAAGCTATGTGGCTTCACGGATGTAGACTGGGCAGGGAGCCCAACGGACAGAAAGAGCACATCTGGAGGGATTTTCAGTATCGGGTCGACAGCAGTTTCTTGGTACAGCAGGAAGCAGAGATCCGTGGCACTAAGTTCAGCAGAGGCCGAGTATATGGCAGCGAGTTTGGCTGCATGCGAGGCTATATGGATGAGGAAGATCCTGGTCGGGGTGTTCGATTCACACTTAGAGCCTACTGTGATTTATTGTGATAATCAGAGTTGCATCAAACTCTCGGTTAATCCAGTATTTCATGATAGATCTAAACACATTCGACATCGATGCTCATCATATCGGTGTGTGCGGCGAAAAGATGTGTGCCTCCATACATTCCTACGGAGGAGATCGGGATGCGATATCTTGGCCAGGCGCTCACCGAGAGAAAATTCGAATACGACGAGCGGAATGGGGTTTGCGGATAATCCTTATCTTGTTGAGATTGTAACAAGATGATGAGCTTAGTGGAAAGAAGTCGTCGTCACTAAGTGGGCCCGCAAGCTATTTTTAGCGCAAGTCTATTTTTAGACTATGTCTATTTTTAGACATGTCGATCATATTCTATGAGTTGCAGGATGCTATTTGTGGATGGTTGGTCAAGTTGGAAAAATAGATGGACTTCTATTTTTAGACATATTGGGCGGAATCTATTTTTAGATTTCCGGTCTAAAAATAGATATGTCGAATATTATTAGCTCTTAATAATATTTGGACTATAAACATTATCTTATTCTCTTGGAGCACTTCAGTTAAGTGCACAGATGTGGCACAAGAGCTGACAGAAGGAATTACGCTATTCCTAAGGGTTAAGTGGAGCTATTGCATGGATATTTCAGTTAGAACTCATGTGAGAGAGTTTGGTGGAGTTGATTGAGGAAGTTAATGGAGTTGTGTTCAGTTTAACTAAGCTAAACATAGTTGAGCTAGTTGTATCTAGTCTAACTGATTGATACACTAGTGAGAGTAGTGTGAATTAATTATTAATTAATTCACTAATTTTCTTTCATATTCATGTCATCCCCATGATTACTACGATTATGAAGTTTCGGTGGAGACCGGTGGAGAAGGTCGTGGAAAGAGCGATTAGGCTATCGATTTGTGACTATCTTGCTTATGAGATTTGCACACATTGATGAAGATTCAATGAGGATTGCGCGGTGAATACTGAGTGGGATTTGACTTGCATCTTGGTATTATCCATATTGGATTGCGCAGTAGAGGCGGGCTAACAGGTGGAGCAGATTGGAGCATGTGTTTTGTATGATCTGAGCTTGTGTAGTGTGTAACAATTGGAGATTGTACTGAGAGATTGTGAGGAGTTTGTACAATTATTGTTACATGATCTCTATCATTATAATATACAGATAGTTGGGGGTTTTCATCTTTAAGCTTTCCCATAAATAATGTGTTTATATGTGTGATTGTTTATGGTTTTAATGTGTGCATGCAATTGTTTAATTTCCGCAAATTGATGATCAATAGTAGAAGAGGTTATGTATTATGCATGAAGCTCAAATAGTGTGTGATCAGAATAATCTTGGTGAATAATTTAACAGTTATTCAAATTTCTACAGTTATCAATATCCTAAATAATATTTTAACAAGAAGTTACCCTTATGAATTTAGATTTACCATATCTGTCCCGACTTACTAATGACCAGATTTATAATTATCCTTTTTGGTCGGCTATTCCTGCAAAATTACCATGCGACATACTAAATTTTGATATCTATAGAAGACCCATCAAATCATGTGATGAATTATCATTTATGGTGTTCATTGAACTCCCTGAATGATGATTCCATTCGGTTATGTATTTTCCAATAGACTTTAACTATTTCTGGAACTGAATGGTACATAGAGTTACTAGGTGCATCTTTCCATAACTTCAATGCCTTAACAACAACATTTTTCACACACTTTGAGTGACCTATCTGATATGAGACTAGTACCGAGCTTTTAACTTCTTTAAAGTAGTCAGACTCTACTCACATTTTTTATCATATACATGAGTGGAGATGTCGTCGTCATTTAGTAAAAGCTTATATTCTAGACCAATTTTTAGTTGAATAACTTATCATATAATTACTTCCCGATATAACTGAATATTTTGTTAAAATATTTTTTACGAAAGAGAAGGTTATTGCTCATTCCCAATACTTAGATTTAATTTATTCCCAATCTGGCACTTCGTACCAAAATATTCCAAATACTCCTTGGTCATTGAACACAATTAAATCAAATTATGCAGGATCTCACACCACTAATGGTGTGGTTGGTTCTATTAGTTAATAGTCTCTGAGTAAACCTTTAGTTCATTCTCATCCCTAGTCTATTCTGACTTTTACTTCTAAAAACTCACCCTTTGTAACTTCTACTATTGTCAATACTTCTAATTTTAACACATTTCAATCATCAATTAGTAAAAAACCTCAGCAAGTTATCTAGAAGTAAAGAAAACAACAAAGATAAAGGAAAATAAAAAATGCCCCTCAATAGGAAAAACCAACGAAAACCTAATCTCCTAAAGAGAAAAAGAATATGTGATATACTTGTCTTATTTGCAATGAGTGTCATTATACTAAGGAGTGTTGTATCATGTATAGGTTAGTCAATTTACTAAAGGTTCCTCTACACGTATTGTATTAACGGATCCTTTTCCCTCTCAAGAGACCAAAATGGTGGCTCAAAATTCATCTTCTTATTCCCAAAACTCTATTAACATTATGATGATCTATGCGTAGACTGCTTAAGTTATGGTAGCTAAAAGATCTAAATTTATGGTTCTTCTATTTATTTGAGTGGAATTTTTATAGATCAACCTTCCATTTCAGTCCAAACTACTTTTGGTCCTATACATATTGAGTGATTAGCTACTAAAAAAACTTTTCCTCCTCCTCCTAAAGGTGTCATTTGAAAGTTGTATTTTAGTCTGCATGCTAGACAGACTCAAAATTATAACGTTGTTGAAGACTCGGCTCAAGCTTCTTCAACAATGTTAGCTCTCAAAGTGCTTCAAAGTTGTCTAACACAATGAAAATAATTGTTATCATCCATTGGTGGAATTGATCTGCAAGATTCAAATCTTATATTATTTGAGCTTGCGAATTAGGTACCTATACTTCCACATCAACTTGCATTCCAAATTCAAGTTTTTGTATGCAATAGAAAAAAATTTCATGGTGTGACGGATGAGGGAGATTCTACATGTATCATGTTTGTATCTCCCTATAAAACCCTAGGTTATCCATAAATTAATCAGTCATCTACCACTCTAAAATCATTTTATGGAAGAGGATTGAAACCCTACAAAATTTTTAATGTACTATCCATAGAATTAGAAGGAAAAATGGTTACAGTTGAAGTAGAAGTCGTCGAGGTGCAACTAGAATATAACATTTTGTTAGGTAGAAGTTGGACTTATGCCATGTTTATAGTGGTCTCTTCACTCTTTTGTGTGATATGTTTTTCTCATCAAGGGAAAATAGATATAGTAGACCAGTTGGCCTTTTATGTTACTGAATCACAAACGACTGATAGCATACGTTTTGTAGGCAAAACCCATATTTATTACACCAATGTTTGTGTGGGTTTACTTAAAGATTCATTATTGATGGGAACGTTTCCACTCTATTCACCAAACATTTCTACTATGGTTCCCAAGTCAATATGATTTCAACAAGCACTTTAGAATTCCAAGAATCATATGATCCCTGGATAGTGCCTACACCGTCAGAATTGAAAAATTATGATGACTAAATGCCATTGATCCCAATTGAATTATCTTATGAAGTTATTCAATTGGCCTTTGATCCATTCTTGAACCAAATGATTGAGTGAACGTGATCATAGATGAGTATTCTCAATCATCTTGGTGGATATATATATCATCACCTTATCCTTTCAATGATGTATTTCCTATAGAGGGGAGAATCATTGAGGTTATGACAATTGATGAAATTCCTTGGGATGATTATCATCATTTTTCCTCCTTTCTTCCCAACCTTGAAATGATTGAGAATAAATTCACTACTATGTTTTCACCTGATATTACTGAAAATCCTGAATTCCCTATATCGGTTTATGAATATACATATGAAAAGAATTCAGGGGACATATATGTGATTGTTCTAATCAATATCTCACTGAAACCTAGAATCACAGAAAATGTCCATATAGGCGCCTCATGTTCTATGGAAGAAATATGAACTTACAAGGCCATATTCCAAGAATTATGAGACATATTTTCTTGGTCATACAAAGAAATACCCAGAATTGATCCAAGTATTTTTGTTCATGAAATTAAGAATCGCCCTAATGCTAACTCTATTAGGTAGAGACTTTGTTAAGTGCATCCTAGGAAAGTTGTGGCCATCAAAGTCAAAGTTGAAAAACTTTTGAAGGTTGGTTTTATCTATCCTATTCCTTTGATTTATATCTATCATGTTCGAGTGTCGTTGTTAATTTTTCTATTGTACCACCTGCAAATTAGAGATCTACATATTTTTCAAAACCCTATTGTGTCTCAAGTTGTTACCCTTCCTTGGAAGGGATTCTTGCCAAATTCTCAATTGATTGTCCTAAGGTGACTTCTTGGGTTTCACTGCGACTATTCACCAGTTGGTGGCACGGCTCCAATTTTCTCACTTGGTAATTATTTCAAAAAGAGTCTTCATTTCTCCTTCAATTTAGTTTGGGTTCCCCATTTAACTAGTTATCTTTATAATGCACTCTAAATATTTTCCAATTGTTTTTACAGGAGGCATAACTCCGAGACAAGGGTTCATCCTTATCTATACCATTAATTATTCATGGAAATTTCAAGGTAGCTCTGACCATTCCAAGAGAATTTCTATGGCATATTTGTCAAGATAATTTTTGACAAAGCCTAATTTTAACAGAGCCATCTCTCAAGAATATTCATTGTGTCAATCATATGGCTTATGATGAGGACTACTTTACCCTATTCCTTCATAGGATATGTGACATCTCTATTGTTTGTTCACGGTTATATTTTGAACCCTACACAATTGATTACCCTTCTCAGCGATGGACTTTCTGAGGAGTTAAAGAAAACTATTAGCCCTAGTATGTTTTCCTTGCAAGTATACCTCATCAGAAATTATTTCCTTACTATAAGATTTTTTGAGGTTTCATTATTTTCTTTTCTTTCTCTTCTTTGGTTATAGCTTGTCATTTTACTTTAAATTATTTGTCAGGGTTTCAGGTGTTGCGATAACCAGTGACTTACATTTGGGGTGCCATAATGTGTGTGTGTGTGTGTGTGTGTGTGTGTGTGTTGGGGTTCTTTATTTGTAAACAGACCTTTCTCTATCCATAGGCTATATTTCTCTGTATGAAAGTATGTAAAAGAGATATTTAGAGCTCAAGCCCTCTTTCAATATACCCTTTACTAAACTTTGTAATGTCTACATGAGGGTTTCCCTTTCAAACACAAACTATTCTTTATCTATTGTATTTTAATTTTAGATGCTCCAAGGGGAACATGAGGGTTATGGATAATATTTATAGGGTTTTGGTCACACGTTTTTACATAATTTTCTCTGTCAATATCATGTGAGTATGTCTATTACGGAAAAAATTTTATTATGCTTATAGAGTTAAGTCCTCTGAGGGAATTATTTATCTCGAACATTATTTTCTATGATACATGGTGGAACAATAAAATTTCTTCATTGACGAGTTTCTTTAGTAATGTTTCTAGAAGCCCAAATATGTGTCTTATTTCACTTTTTAGAAATTTTCACTGAGTTAATGAATTAAATATGAACCTTCATGTTTTTCTTCATACCTACGGTAATGGTTTGGTGTAATGTTCCCTCATAACATCATTCTTTTATTAGATATTATATGTACAAGTACTTCTCTATGTTTTTAACATATGGAATAACTATGTTTCACTTTGAAGAATTTATACATGTATTTAGTTATTTCTTTTCTAGAAAGAGATTAATGTTATTTGGTATCTATCATATACATTTATATATGTATAGTTCAGAGACCTAGTGGACCCCTATAATGGGGGATTGTTTTTGATTTAATGAATCATAGCCGTATTGCGTTAGGAGTGACTATGTTGGGTTTAAGAACAAGGAAAATTGTTCTTTACAAGTTTGCACATATAACTTGCACATAAGTCCAAACTATACCTTAATATTAAATATAGATATACATATATACATACTTACAGTTTTTTTTAGTCTACAACTTTTAGAACAAAGATTTCGATGTGAGATTATCCACATTCAAATCATATCTCTTTATGATAATTCGGTTTTACTTATTGGTTTTGTCTTCAATTTTTATTTACATAATTTTCACCCAAGAAATTGTATCTACATATTCTGAATACATTTTCCGAATACCTTCTGGCCACTTCTTATAAGTAGATGAACCTTAGTGCTAACACATATGCATATTCTTTTACTACAACAACACAGCTAGCCAACAACAACAAATTTATGATACCTTACCTTCAACAAATTTATGATACCTTATATTTATGTTTAACAACATAAACATTTTCACCAACTTATAATTTTTAGACTACTAACATCTATACATAAATATTGGTTAGGGTCCACCGCATGAAGCTTTTAGCAATGTCCTGCTAATCTTCTGATTTAAACGAGTCATTATCTCCCACTGGCATTCTCTTTTAAAGTTAATTGTATTTATCTCCCATGGTTTCTTGTATACAAACCACCCTATCACATTTTTCTCTGATCATGTCAATTTTTAATAGTGGTTTATTTTCCCTAAACCTTTTTATTAACAATTAAGAGTTAATCTCTAGTAATAGCTTTTAACATATTTCGATTAATATGCAAATTTAACTTTCGATTAATATGCCAAAAAAATAATTTATTGTTGAAATTAAATATTTACATCAACATTTAATGTCCCATGTGTTTTAAATTTTTCTAGCCAACCAATAAACAAATAAATTACTATTGAAAATCACCATGTAATTTTCCAAGAGTATTGGCTTCACCCATGACATTGCTTTTTTTTTCCTTAATGGGTGGTATCGTGGTATGTTTCAAGATGCAAGCATTCAATCTCATTTATTTAGAGTCAAAATTTATTAACATCAGATCAATTTGTAGTGTGGTTTTAATTGAAATTTTTAGTTCTTACTTTGTCATGCAAGTTTGTTCATCTTAATCTACATTGATGTATGGCTTGTTATAATTTTCATGGCAGGGCTATTCATGAAAATTTCTAATTTTCATGGCGGGGCTTGTCTCCACCACAATAAGATCTCAATACCTTGATCTGTCGATCACTTTGGCTCTCCACTAATGCTTTGAACTCTTTCAACTTTGCAAAGGTTTCAGACTTCTACTTCAAGAATTAAACCCAAGTCTTCCTGCTATAGTCATCTATAAAGGTGAGGAAGTAACAACTTCCACCAATCGACTGTGTCCTCAGAGGTCCACACAGGTCATTATGCACCAACTTAAGTGGTTTCTTTGCTCTGCAAGAAAATAATTTTGGAAAACTTTCACGATGTTGCTTTTCCAAGATGCAACACTCACAAGTGCTTGCAGATTCTTTGATGGGAAGTAAACCTCTGAACATATGTTTCTGTTGCAACAATCTCAAACCGGAAAAGTGCAGTGTCCAAACTAAAATTGCCATAACTAGTAATCATCAGAACATGCAGTTGTAAAGGAACTAACCTGATCATTGTAGTTCATAATTAGAGGAAAGATTTCGCTCCTCATCATCTGCACCTTTGAAATCAGCTGCTTTTTTGGGGATTTGTCATAAATAACACATTGTTGCCCCTGAAAGATAACTTTGTACCCTTTTTGCGTCAATTGACCAACACTTATCAAATTATGTTTGAGTCCAGGGACATAATATACCTCTGATACGGTCTTTGGCTCCCCCTGCTTGGTCACAATGTTGACCACTCCTTTTCCATCTACATCCACAGTCTTTTTAGTCCCCAACTTTACCTCTGTCTTCACGGAGGCATCCAAATTTGCAACCAAATACTTGTTCCTGTCATGTGGTTACTGTAACCACTGTCTAATAGCCAAATCTTATCAGACGGTGAATGCATGGTATTGCATGCTAGAAACATGGAGTCAGTATTCTCTGTACTAACATTAGCTCTCTGATTTCCTTGATCAACTATCTTCTTCCCAAAATCACGAGCATAATGATAAAATCTATTGCAATAATAACACTTCACCTTTGATTTTTCAAACCTTTGATTGTTGTGAAAGCTTCTGTTGTTGTTTCTTCCACTTTGATGGTCATGCTCTTCTCGGCCATATCTGTGACCACCATAGCTGTTACCTCATCCTCTGCCTCTCGATCGACCTCGGCCTCAACCTCTAGAAATATAAACTTGACTTTTGAAGGCAATTTCCAAATTGGAATCCTTATTTCTGTTTATCCTTGCCTCATTTGATAGAAGGGATCCCATTAACTCATCAACTATCAGTTTTTCCAAATCCTTCGCTTCTTTTATGGCTGCTACCACAACATCAAACTTGGTAGACAAAGATCGAAGAACCTTCTCAATCATTTTTTTATCTTTAACATCTTCACCATAGATTTTTAGCTATTCATGAAGGAATCAATGTCCTCTGTCTCCTTCATCTGCAGACTTTCAAAGTCTCTCCTAGTATTCTGCAACTCAACAATATTAACTTTGGCCATACCTTGATAGCTTGTCGCCAAAGTTTCCCATGCTTCCTTTGCTGAAGAAGTTATTATGATCTTCTGGAACACTTCCCGGTCCACTCCTTGTTGGATAAGAAGCAACTCTTGTGCACTCTTCCACTTGTCTTTCTTCCATTGCTCTTTGTCTACATTGCTGAGGGCTCATTCTTCTACGTCGGCCTGAGGTTCTGCAAACCCAAACTTGACATGATCCCATACATCATGTGCTTTTAGCATAGTCTCCATTTTAATAGCCTAAACATCGTAATATTTCCTGGTGAAAGAAGGAATTTGTGGCTGAAAATTTGATGTGGCTATCTTGCTTCAAACAAAAAAAATTCTCTCACAAAAAACCCTAAATCTCTCTTCTTCTTCTTTTTATAAAGGCTTTGCTAAGCTCCTTAAAAAAATCTCTTTCAATAAAAAAAAACTTTAATTTTTTATTTATTTATAATAAATCTTTAAAAAAAATTTATATATATATATAAAAACAACTTTTTAGAATAACCCTCTCTCCAATATCATGAAAATAATTCTTTTGAGAAAACCTTTTAAAAAGAAATATTAAAAAATACTTTGTTTTAACAAAATATTTATATAAACTTCTTTCACAAAGCCCTTCGTTATAAAACTCCTTTCAAATCCTTTAAAAAAGGTTAATACTCACTTTTGTAAAAATACGTAGTCCTTCAAAAATTTTTTTAAGAAAACTCCAAGTGCTCTAAAAAAAGAATCAAGCTTTTTTTGTAAAACAGTTCATACAATATTTTTCAAACCTGTTGACTTTTGAGAATACGGAATTTTTTTTTTGGTTTAAAACTCGTCGTTGGTTTTCCGTCTCAAACTTAAAAACCCAACTCCGCAACCCCAATTCTTGTAAACCGCGGACTTTTGCAGACCCTCAGCAGGTGCTGCACTGAAAAAGTGCGGACTTCTATGAGTAATTTTTTTTTTTTTTTGTAAAACAAATTTTGATGACCTTCTGCTCTTGGCCTTCTTCACTGGATCTTCTCACCCATGGATCTTCTGATCCTTCCTCGGCTTTGATACCAATTTTTTGAATATACAGAGGATTCAGTCACACAATAACACAAGTATTTCACACACAAAACGATGAGTTGCGGCTCTTCATTAATCTCAATCACTCTAAATCATAATTTGAATACAATGAACCCAGTGAAGGGTATTTAACCTAATTTGACATGCACACACTCTCACATAACTGAACTTGATCAACTCACTTAACTCACTCTTTAACTCACTCACCAAATCTATCTATAACTCAACTAAACTAATTCACTTAATTGTTTGTCTAACTCTGCATGCGGGAAGTAATTATATATTTTAACAACAAACATACACATAATAAGCTCAAGATAATCCGAAAGATTGCAATGCAAATATCTACAGAAATAAGTTAAACTAACAAATTATTTATTAATGTAGAGAAAACTATAAAAGTTCAACAATCAACAATAGGAATAAATAAACTATACAAATTTTACAGAGAAGGCTTTAAAAGTCTCCATTCATGCAAAGGATTTAGGTTTGTAATAGAGAATGCTTACTAACCTACAACTTTCTACATATTATCATGAAAGCAATGCATTGTATAATAAATATCAAGGATATCGTAGACAATAATTATAAAGAATAATAGCGTACCTTATCATTTGACACAATGGTGCTCTGCATTTGCCTTGCATAATCTAATACGGCGGTGGAGGAGGAGACTTGTAAGAGTAGTGGTGTGTGGGTGGGGAGGGGTAGACTGGTGGTTTGGGATGGGGAATGGGTAAGGTGGGTACTGGTTTGGGGGGAGCAGGACTTATGACATGGGTTGGGGGAGGAGGATATTTGTATCTGTATGGTTTTTTAGGTGTGGTTGGAGCATCTTTTGGCAGTTTGGTCACTGTAGAAGGTTTATGGTGTTTATGGTGCTCATGGTGTTCATGGTGGGGAGGAATAGGAGTTGGCCATGATTTTGGTGGTGAAGGAGGAGGAAGGGGCTTCTCAACTGGGGGAGGCTTCGCATATGGAGCAGGAGTTGGTTTTCGCAGAGAAATCTCCACCTTGGGAGGAGGTGGAGATTTGCACTTGTAAGTTGGAGAAACCAACACCGACTTAGGAGGAGTTTTGCTATGCACGGACGGTTGTTTCTCCACTACTGGTGGCTTGTGGAGGGGTGTAGGTGTAGGGGGCGGCTTATAATGGACTGGAGATGGAATGTGAGATGGAGGAGGAGGAGATTTGTAAAGGTATGACTTCAGAGGTGCATAATTATAGTAAGAGGCAGCGGAGGGATTCATAAAATAAATGCAGGTAAGAATGAGAACCAGCAATAGGTTACTAATGAAAGCCATCGTTACAAGGAGAGGCATCTTCTGCATGGCAGTAGAGAGCTCCAAAAGCCAAACTGGGTCGTATATGATTATAATTGATCAGTATTTATACCATTTTTCCAATGCAAGGTGGTGGTGGAAATTCTTGTAGAGAGGCTTTGCTGGTCAATTACATCATTTTCTATTTTTAAAAAAATTTCAAAGTTCATCTTTTTCTAGGAAGTCGGTTGCTGCATGCGACGGTGACACTAGTGTTGTTTGCATCCGAGTTCTGTAGTGTTTTTTTACGAGTCCAACTATCTTTTTGGAATTTGAAATGGAGAAATGAAAAAGTATAATTCGTCGTGTATATGAAATCATGAATGAGTTGGAGGTGATTTGCGAAAAAATTTATGTGCATCACACCAAAATGTACGGATCAGGCGGGTGCCCCCCTATTGGTGTGCCTTCCTGTAGCACAATGGTGCGACACATCATTATGCCGTGGGAGGGCATGCCCACACGAGGCACCCTCTCGAGCTTGCAATGTTGTGAAGCGAGGCTTGGGCGGGTGCCCCCCTATGGGTGTGCCCACCCGTAGCACAACAACACCCACTATGAAGTGGGGGGGTGGGCACAAAGACAAGGGACATCCACTTGATTCTGCAGTTCCACGTCATGGGGCTTGGGCGGGTACCCCCCTGTCGGCATGCCTGCTCGCAGCACAATGACACATGCTGCTGTGTTGTGGGTAGGAATGCCCATAGGGGGGCGCCTACCTGAGTCCCGCATGACTCGAACGCCTCAAACGCATGACCGACCTGAACCCCCTAAATGCACGATCTGACCTGACAGAATGCACAACATGACCTGACCCGCTTGAATGCACAACCTGACCCACTCGAGTTCATGACCCAACCCAACCCAACCCAAAGGGGGCTAGTTATGGTAGGTGGGGGGCGATTTATTTGGGCGGGCGCCGCAAGGCTTGGGCGGGTGACCCCCTGTGGATGTGCATGTCCACAACACAGTGGTTTGTGCATTCGAGAGGGTCAGTTCGTGTGCTCGGGTGGGTCGGGTAGTGCGTTAGGCCGGGTCGAGTGGGGTCATGCATTCGAGCAGGTCAGTTCGTGTGATCGGGTGGGTCGGGTAGTGCGTTATGTCGGGTCGGGTGGGGTCGTGCGTTTGGTTCAAGTTGGGTCGTGGTGGTTCTGACCCTTCCCTCGAATGCATGACCCGATCGGACCCCCTTGAGCACACGACCCGACATGCTTAAATGCATGATCCAACCCTCCTAAGTGTACAACCCAACCCAACCCACTCTGACGCTTGCCCCGGTCCTCTTAAGCGCACAACCAAACCTGACGTGCCCGAACATACGACCCAAACCAGGGGGCTCGACCCCCCTGCCTAGCAGGGGGTTGATTGGTTGATTATGAGAATCGCCCCCTTCCTAAGCACAAAAGACGATTCTCAAAATCGACCCACCTTCCAGGCACGGGGGTTGATTTTCAGAATAAGCCCCTACCAGGAAACCCAACCGCTTAAACGCACGACCCGACCCACCAGAATGCCCCCTGCTAGGAAGGGGACCAAATTCTTAAAATCATCCACCATGGATCAGGTCGTGCATTCGGGCGGATTAGGTTGGGTTGTGCGCTCAAGAGGGTCGGGTCAGGTCGTGTGTTCAGGTTGGTCGGTTTGTGTTGTGTGTTCGTGAGTGTTCGGGGGTCGATTCTTAGAATCGGGTCCCCTGCCTGGGAACGGGGTTGATTATGAGAATCGGATCCCCTGCCTGGCAAGGGGGGAGATTCTCATAATCAACCCCCCCTGGCAGGCATGGGGGGAATTATCAGAATCGACCCCCCTGCCAGCAATGGGGGGCGATTCTCAGAATTGGCTCCCTACTAGGCATGGGACTCAATTCTCAGAATCTTCCCCCTTGGGTCGGGTCATGCATTCAGGCGGGTCTGGTCAGGTTATGCGTTTAGGTTGGTCAGCTTCTGTCGTGTGCTCGGGTAGGTTAGGTCGTGTGTTTGGGGGGGTTCACACTGCCAAGCATGGGGGCTGATTCTAAAAATACGCCCCATGGCAGGAAGGGGGTCGATTCTCAGAATTGGCCCCCTGGCACGAGCATTTTAGGTTGTGCGTTCGGGCAGGTTTGGTCGTGTCATGTGTTTGGTTGGGTCAGGTTATGCGTTGTGGGGGGGTGGGGGGGGGGGTGGTGGGCTTCTTGTTAGGGGGGTGGATTTTTTTCGACGAGAGCTGCGGGGCTAGAGTGGGTACCGAGGGACTCGGGCGTACACACCATTGTAGGCATGCCCACCTGGAACACATCAATGTGTGTGTTTTAGTAGGTCAAGTCATGGGCTCGGGCGGGTCAGGTCAAATGTTCGGATAGGTAGGGTTTTTTGGGGCTCAAGCAGGCACCCCCTGAATGCATGACCCGACCCCACCAAATTCATGACCCAACCCAACCTGCCCACATGCATGACTCGACACAGTGAAAATTGGCCTCCCTGCATAGCCCGACCATCGCGAATGCACGACCCGACCAGCGTGAATGCACAACACAACCAGACCTGCCCGAACGCATGACCTAACATGCCTAAGCGCACGACCCAAACTTACCCACCTGAATGCATGACCTGACTCGAACTAGGAGGCCCAATTCTAATAATCTCCCTCCTGCCACGCAACCTGACCCCCAGAAATACATGACCCGGCCCACCCGAGCACACCACATGACCATACCCGCCTGATTGCACAACATGAACCGACCTACTCGAACATAAGACCCAACCCTGGGGGTCGATGATGAGAATAGACCCCCTGCCAGACAACCTTCCCTACCCAAATGCACTGCCTAGCCCTACCGAACGCATGACATGACCTGACCCACCCGAACACACTACCTCACCTGGCCCGCCTAAGTGCATGACCTAACCTAAGGGGGCAGATTCTTTCAATCGTTCCCCATGCTTAATAAGGGGGACGATTCTGAGAATCTCTCCCCCTACATGCCTGGGGGCCGATTCTAAGAATCGAGAATCAACCCCCTCCCAGGGAGAGGGGTCGATTCTCAAAATCTTATAAATGACTCCCCAACCTCGAAGGTGGTTGATTCTCATAATCAACCCCTCTCTGTGGGGTCATGCATTCAAGCGGGTCAGGCAGGGTCGTGTGTTTGGGCTAGTCAAGTCGTGCCATGCGTTTAGGCTGGTCGAGACGTGTCGTGCATTCAGGTGGGTCAGGTCGTGTCACACGTTCTGAAAGGTTGGGTCATTCTTTCGAAGAATTTTTTGATGTGTTGTGGGTGGGTATGCCCACACGGGGGCACTCGTTCGACCCAAACGCATGAACAGAATGAGCTGAATGCATGACCTGACCCAACCCGCCCGAACACACAACCTAACCCGCTCCAATGCACGACCCAAGCCGACCCGCTTAAACACACGACCTGACTCAGGGGGGGCAATTTTGAGGATCTCCCACATACCTACCAGGGGGAAAATTCTAAGAATCAACCCCCCCAAGAAAGCACGCATGTCAATTCTAAGAATTGGCCCCCTTCTAGGAAGGGGGTCACCCCCCCTCCATGGAAATGGGTTGATTCTTAGAATCACCCCCCCCCCCCTTCCTGGCAAGGGGAAAAATTATGAGAATCAGCCCCTTGCAAGGAAAGGTGGGTGATTCTAAGAATCATCCCCTTGTCAGGAAGGGGGGGCGATTCTAAGAATCAACCCCTCTAAGTCGGGTCGTACATTTAGGTGGGTCGAGTCGTGCATTTGTGGGGGTTAGGTTTCCTAGAAGGGGGCTGATTTGTTTGGGGGGGTGGGGGGGATTCTCAAAATTGCGCCCCAGTTAAGCAAGGTGGCCAATTCTCACAATCACTCCCACTGCCTAGAAGGGGAAGATTCTCATAATCATCCCCCCTAGGTCAGGTCATGCGTTCAGGTGGGTTAGGTCAGGTCGTGCGCTCAGGCGGGTCGGGTTTTGCGTTTAGGCAAGTCAAGTCATCTCGTGTGTTTGGGCGGGTCAGGTTTTTCATTCGGGCAAGTTAGATTGTCTCGTGTGCTCGAGCGGGTCGGGCTACTAGACACGGGGGGGCATTTGTTTGGGGGGTGCGACTCTAAGAATATCTCACCTTGTCGATTCATAGAATCACAACACTTTCTTGGTAGTGGGCCAATTCTCAGAATCGATCCCCTCAAAGGCAGGGGGGTTGATTCTCATAATCCCCCCTCATGTTTTAGGTCGTGCATTTGGGCAGGTCATGTCAGGTCGTACGCTCAGGCCGGTCAAGTCGTGCGGTCGAGCGGGTTGAGTCGTGTCCTGCATTTAGGCAGGTTAGGTCTTGTGTTTAGCGGGGAGTCGGGCTGCCTGGTAGGGGGACCGATTTATTCGGGTGGGCACTGAAGAGCTCTAGCGGGCGCCCCCTTCTAGGTGTACCTGGCCGTAGCACAACGATGTGTGCATTCAAGCTATTCAGGTCATGTGTTATAGTAGGTTGGGTCATGCATTCAGGTTGGTCAGGTCGAGAACTGTGTTTGGGTCAGGTCGGGTCAGATCGTGCATTCGAGGTGGTCGGGCGAGGCAGGGGACCCAATTCCCAGAATCAACCACCTGGGTTGGGTCGTGCATTCGGGTGGGTCGGGTCAGGTCGTTCCTTCTGGGGGTTTGGGTCATGCATATGGGTGGGTGGTGGGGGGGGGTCGAGCCGGTTCGTTCGTTTGAGGGCACCCACATAGGCCCCATATGACCTGACCCTACCCAAATGCATGACTTGACCCAACCTACCAAAACGCATGACCCCACCCGCCCGAGCCCATGGCTCAACTCACTCAAACGCACACACAGATGTGTTGCGGATGAGCATGGCCACAAGGGGGTGCCCACCCGAGCCTCACTACGTGCCCTTGAGCCCCACGACTCTCGCCCAAAAAAATCGCCCCCCTTGCCAAGAAACCTAAACTGCCCCCCAAAACGTACAACTTGATGCGCATGAATGAACGACACGAACAAACCTGCCCAAACGCATGACATGACTTGCCTAAGCACGCGACCCAACCCAACCCACCCGAATGCATGACCTAGCCTGACCCACCTGAATACATGACCTGACCCAGGGGTTCTGACTATGATAATCGATCCCTTTTCCTAGATGCGAGGTCAATTATTACAATCTTCCACCCTATCTGCTAGGGGACAATTGTGAGAATCGCCCCCCTGCCAGCCAGGGGGCTGATTCTGAGAATCAACCCCTGCTAGGAAGCCCGACCCCTCCTAACACATGATCCAACCTGCCTAAACACATGGCATGACCCAACCCGCCCAAGTGCACAACAAAACCTGACCCACCCAAACACACGACCTGACCCAAGAGGGCTGATTTTGAGAATCGGTTCCCTTTCTTGGTAGAGGAGCCAATTCTAAGCATCTGGTCATCTGCTTGGCACGGGAGCTAATTCTAAGAATCAACTCCCGTGCCTAGAAGGAGGGTGGATTCTTATAATCATGACCCCCTAACTCGTAGGGGGGCGCCGATTCTAAGAATCACCCTCCTACTAGGCCGATTATGAGAATCCCCCCTTGCCTGGCAAGGGGAAATTCTGATAATTCCCCCCCCATGCAGGCAACGGGGCCAATTCTCATTCAGAATTTCCCCCTTGCTAGGCAGGGGACCCGATTCTAAGAATCGACCCCCCAACCCGCCTAAACACACGACACGACCGGACCCACCCAAACACATGACTCGACCTGCCCGAGCACGCGACCCCACCTGCCTGAGCGCATGACCCAACTTGACCCAGCAGAATGCACGACCCGACCCACGAGGTTTGATTCTGACAATCGGGTCTCCTACCTAGTAGTAGGGGCCAATTCTGAGAATCGGTCACCTTGTAGGAAAGGGGGGAAATTCTTAGAATCGACGCCCATGAATTGGGTCATGCGATCAAGCAGGTGGGGTCAGGTCGTGCACTAGGGCGGGTTGGGTCAGGTCATGCGTTTAGGCAGGTCGATTCATGTCACATGTTTGGGAAGGTCGACTCTTGTCATGCATTCGGGGGGGTGTTGAGTCATGTAATTTTGGGGGGGGGGGGGGGAGGGGAGGGTTAGGCTGAGTTGTGAATTCAGGTCTGGTAGGGTCATGTGGGCCTTGGGCAGATGACCCCATCTGGGCGTAAGCTCCCACAGCACAGTGACATATGCCCCGAACACACGACACAACTCGAGCCACCCAAATGCATGACTCGAACCGCCCAATCATATGACTCAGCACAAGGGGGATGATTCTGGGTATCCCCCCCCCCCTACCTATAAGGGGGGAGATTCTGAGACTCAACTCTTCTGCCAAGTAGGGGAGTTGAGTCTCAAAATCACCAACCCGATTCTCAAAATCAACCCTCGTGGGTCGGGTCGTGCGTTCGGGCAAGTCAGGTCGGGTCTTGTGCTTTGGCAGGTTGGGTCATGGGTTCAGGTGGGTCGGGTCATGTTGTATGTGGGATGGGTTAGAGGACTCAATTCTTAGAATTGGGTCCCTTTCCTGGTAGGGGGGTTGATTCTGAGAATCGGGTCCTGGTGCGAGTATAATGATGAACTAGAGGAGGGTTAAATTAAAAAAACCTCCCGATTGGAAATTTAATTTTTACCATCTATAGTGATGTATAGCTCCGAAGCACTAATACCATTCTTTCCTTATGCAAGCTTCCTCACGCCAGAGCCTCTCTTGCTCACCATCCTTCCGTACCATGCTCAATATGTGCCTTTCGAGTTTTTTCAAATGGTGGTGAATTTTGTTTTTCTAAATTACGTGTCAAAAATGCCTCCTCGACATGAAAATTTCTATTTAATGTCTATGTTTCTCTCTAATTTAATTTTTTAAAGAATTATAATTGTAAATTATGTTGGACACCTAATCCTCTATGGGTAGGTGTGGAAGCTGAAAAATCATAAAGGAGTCCATGTGAACTTGGAATGTGGAATCCAAGAGTCACATTAATGTAATATAAATGTACATCTATGAGTAATATAAAGGAAACTAATGCTTATCTTCCTTTGTGTGTGTTTAATTTATCACCCACCATGTGTGTGTTTTGACATGGTATCAGAGCACGGGCTACACCTTGGCATTTTCAGATTCATCGAGCTCCATTTAGGCTTTCTATCCATGGCTATGTAACTCTCTTCTGTAATATTCTTGTAGCTTTTCAATTCCTACCATCCTCAGCCTATTCTGTGTACTTCCTTGGAGTGATTTTCATTCCTTGGTGTGCTAGTACACTTCCTCCTGTTCGGTGAATATTTTATGACAGTTTTGGTGAATATTTTTTCCGGTGCATTATTTCCTGCTTCATGCAGCCTGTTCAAGAATTTGTTTATGACTTTCAATACTCCGGTGTACATGCTGCCTCGACTTGGCTCTGTCCTCACCTGCACCCTGTCCCACACACACCTCACTCCTACACTCTCCACACAGTCTGAAGGCCCTCAATCACATCAAAAAGAGTAGTGAACGAGCGCAAGGGTTTTTGGCATCGAAAAGAGTAGTGAATATGCATAAAACATTTCTAGTTTCTAGTAAATGATGGAGGAACGCTCAAAATAAGGTAATATTGTTCATTTTTTGGAAGACATTTATGGGTCAAATCGGTTGAAGTGATTGATTTCGAGCATTTTCTATGAATTTTGAGCTATTGATGGTGAATAGGATCATTTCGAGCCTTTTAATGGTGTAATATGGTGATACGAACCCGTTCTTGTATCTGTGAGATTAGTGTTAAAATTGTTTTATGAACCAACCATACCACCATACATACTACCTCAACCATACAATATCGCTTCTCTACACCATTGCTAAATGTGTAGTTTCTGCGTGTAGTACGGTGAAACAAACACAGGTGTTGGTCCTCTATTCTGTTACGGATTGTAATACCTCCCATCGTGGCTCCCCAAAACATTTTCTCACACCAAACAACGCAGAGCACTCTACTCAGCTCAATCTCGAGTGTTGGCCAAGCTCTCATAGTACCTATCCTTCGTGTCCTCCATACTCTACATTTGGCCTTTGCATTAACACCATCATATCTATTTTGTAAATCTTGAGGAACTGGCAGAGAGTGAGAAAATCAATGGCTGAGGAGGGGGAAGGTCCATCCACCCTGTTGTGTAACCAGCTCCAAAAATAGAAGAAAAGAGATATCAACGCCTTAGAAATAAGCCACTTCGAGGGGGAAACCTCTAATACATTACATAAATGAACAATTCTTGGATGATACAATTTACAAATCCTCCTTTCTATATATAGGAGTCCATGTGGCCATAATGTAATCCTAGTGGGCCACAATGTAATCCTAGCCGACCTAACAATAATAATTTAAGGGCACAATAATAACAAAATGGGGGTTACAAGGGTACAATAATAATAATAAAGGGGTTACACTAATAACAATAAGGGACTATACTGGTAATATAGGGACCTAACATGCCCCTCTCCTTCAAAAAAGTGTTGTCCTCAACACTTGAGTAGCTCTGGGTGCTTCTGTATAAACTTCTCATCCTCCCATGTAGAATCTTCAGTGGGTAAGTTCTTCCACTTGATGAGATACTCTGAAATTGATCGATTACGTAGCTGTCGAGTTCTTGTTTCCATGACCGCTTCAGGTTCCAATATGATTTTTCCTTCCTCATCAAGTTCTGGCAATATTGTTTGAACTGGAAGATTTTCACCTATAACCTTTTTTAAGCATGAAACATGGAAAGCTGGATGTACTCGCGAAGAAGCAGGAAGCTCCAATTTGTATGCCATAGAACCAATCTTTTGCAACACCTTGTAAGGACCATAGTACTTTGGTGATAATTTATTATCCTTCTTAGCTTGCTTGAGGGAAATTTTTTTGTATGGTTGCAGCCGTAAAAATACCCAATCTCCTACATCAAAACTTCTCTCGCTGCGATGTTGATCTGCCTGTTGTTTCATTCAATTTTGTGCCAAATTCAGGTTATCCTTTAAGAGTTGGAGAACTTCTTGTTGATGCTCGATGTGATCTTCCACTGCTTGAACCTTTGAATTTTCTCTTAAAGATGATGTGATGGATGGTGGATGATATCCATAAAGTGCCATAAATGGGGTCATTTTTGCTGCGGTATGGAAGGAAGTGTTATACCACCATTCAGCAAGAGGTAACCACTTGACCCATTGTGTTTGTTTATCAGATACAAAACAACGAAGATATCCTTCCAAACATTTATTTACTATCTCAATTTGACCATCAGATTGAGGATGATAAGATGAGCTATGAGCTAATTGAGTACCCAAACAAGAAAATAACTCCGTCCAAAAATTTCCAGTAAAAATGGGATCTCTGTCGCTCACAATAACCCTTGGGCTTCCTTGTAGCTTTTGAATTCTATCCATAAATGTAGTAGCAACTGTACTTGCTTTAAATGGATGAGATAATGCACAAAAGTGTGCATACTTGGTAAGTCTATCAACTACCACCATGATGACACCCTTTCCTTCGGACTTAGGCAAACCTGTGATAAAATCCATTGAAATATCCTCCCAACATTGACTTGGAATGGATAAAGGTTGTAGAAGTCCCGGGGTCTTAATTGTCTCAACTTTATTCTGTTGGCAAACCAAACATTAAACCACAAACTTTTGAATATCAGATTTAAGGCCATCCCAAAAAACTTCTTTCTTCACCCTGTGGTAATTTTTTAAAAATCCTGAGTGTCCTCCTAAAGGAGAAGTGTGCAATTCCAGAAGAATATTTTGTTTTAGTTGGGAATTTTTACAAAGATATAAGCGATCTTTGTACCATAAGGAATCATTTTTCCAACTAAATGTATCAGATGTACTATGATTTTGCTGCAACTTTTTAATGAGTGGTCATACATCTTTATCCTTCTTCCATTCATCTCTTGCTTCAATTATCCAATCTGGTTGGATAATAGAAATGGCACAAAGCAATACTTCCACCTCTTCATTCTTTCTTGAGAGTGCATCTGCAACAACATTAAGCTTTCCTTTTTGGTAGATTATTTCAAAGTCATAACCCAACATCTTTGTGACCCATTTTTGCTGCTCTTCTGACGATAGTCTTTGTTCCAAAAAGTGTTTAAGACTATCATGATCGATTTTTACCTTGAAGTGTCTTCCCATTAGGTAAGTTCGCCATTTCTTTAGTGCATGCAGTATTGCTAACATTTCCTTCTCATAAATAGGTTTCTGTAAATACTTTCCTTTGATTAGACAACTTTCAAAAGCAATGGGTCTTCCTTCCTGCATTAAAACCTCACCAATTCCATTTCCTAAGGCATCACATTCCACAATAAAGGTTTTTGTGAAGTCTGGCGTAGCTAAGACCGGTGCTAGGCACATTGCCTCTTTAAGATGTTCAAAGGCCTTAGTTGCTTCAGGGGTCCATGAAAATGCATCTTTCTTCAATAATGTTGTTAGAGGTGCTGCTATTCTCCCATAATTCTTAACAAACTTGCGATAATAGCCTGTTAACCCGTGAAATCCTCGCAACTGCTTTATGGTTGTGGGGACTTTCCATTCCTTAATGGATTTAATTTTGTTAGGGTCTACTTTAACACTCTCGTGAGATACAATATGAGCCAGATATTCCACCTCTTGTACTCCAAAGAAACATTTGGATGTTTTTGCATATAATTGTTTCTCCTGCAATAGTTTGAGCACCCTGTCAACATGTTCAACATGATCCTTCCAAGACCTGCTATAGATTAGTATATCATCCAAAAATACTAGCACAAATTTTCTAAGGAAGGGTTTGAAAATGGAATTCATCAACCCTTGAAATGTAGAAGGTGCATTGGTAAGGCCAAAAGGCATGACCAAAAATTCATAATGACCCTCATGAGTTCGAAATGTTGTTTTGGAATATCTTCAGTCTTCATTCTAATTTGATGATATCCTGAACGAAGATCCAACTTGGTAAAATAAATTGCTCCATGTAATTCATTCAATAATTCATCAATCACAGGAATGGGAAATTTATCTTTAATGGTGAGCTTATTGAGCTCCCTATAATCTGGACACATTCGCCATGATCCATCCTTCTTGTGTACCAATACGACAAGAGCAGAGAAAGAACTTTGACTAGGTTGAATTATACCCACCTCTACCATTTATGTAATCATACGTTCAATTTCGCTCTTTTGCACATAAGGATATCTATAAGGCCTGATGTTTGGAGGAACACTTCCTAGAATCAAATGAATAGCATGATCATGATCACGAATAGGTGGGAGTCCTTTGGGAGTTTCAAACACCTTGGAATGATTGTCCA
Organism: Pinus albicaulis; assembly: GCA_034641835.2. Lineage (NCBI taxonomy): Eukaryota > Viridiplantae > Streptophyta > Pinopsida > Pinales > Pinaceae > Pinus > Pinus albicaulis. Next base: position 1,551,394,257 of record CM076581.1, on the reverse strand, counting down.
AGACTTGTTGGAGATCTGCAGAAATAGATGATTTTGATATTGGAACTTCTAGTGAGCATAATTGTGCAATTACACCTCGTTGTTCCTTCTTTAGAAGCTTTGTCATGACATTAGAGCTTATTATCTTTCCCAGCTTCCCTGCAATACCCCGTAATTCGACTTCCTTTCCTTCTGAAAAAAAAATCAAGAAAAGTTCTTGAAAATTAAAAGCTACCGTCCCCAAAGATTGTAACCATTGTACTCCTAGTACAACATCAGCACCTCCCATAGGAATGGAAAGCATTGGACTAGTCAATACATATTCCCCCATGGTTAGGTTGATATTATGGCATTTTCCAGAGCAATTTATAGTTCCTCCATTTTCAACCATCATTTGACATTATGGTGCTGGGTATAGGAAACAATTTAATTCCTTGGCTACCTTACAATGAATAAAATTATGGGTGCTACCTGAATCAAGCAACACTATTACCTTTTTCTTCTTGATATGTCCTTCTATCTTGAGAGTTTGAGGAGTGGTAATTCCTGCCAGTGCATTGCATGATATGGTCGGATTCATTTATTCCTCTTCTAGGGGTGGTTCCTGGTGTATGTCCTCTTCTTGTTCATTTTCTTCTTCCTCTTCACAATCTATGTAAAACAATTTTTTCTCAGCACACTTATGACCTTTAGTGTATTTGCTATCACAAATGTAGCAAAGCCCTTTTGCTATTTTTTCTTCCAATTGTTGTGGTGTCAACCTTGTAGGTTGTGGAAATCTAGGCGTAGAAACACTTCCTTCTTTATAGAATTGAGTGGTAGGCTTCCTTGTCGCCATAATTTTACATTCAACTTTTCTTGCCAACCTGAATGCCTTCTCCAATGAATCGGGTTCCAAAACATGAACTTCATGTTGGATGTTATCCTTTAGAGTGCCTATGAAGAGATCAATCATGTGTTCCTCTGGAATATCAGTTACCCTTATATTCAATTTTTGGAAGTCCTCAATGTGCTGCCCCACTAAACCCTTTTGTTTGAGATTTATCAATTGGCTAAGGAAGGTGTTGCTCTTTGTATCCTCATAATGTGCTATCATTTCTTCCGTAAAAATTGACCAAGTGACAATTTTTTTACGGGAGCAAAGCCATCGATACCATACAAATGTATTTTGTTCTAAATGTAAGTTGCAATGCGTACCTTTTGTGTGTTTTGCACGTTATGGAGATCAAAATATTGCTCCATCTGTAGTATCCATGTTACAGGATCCTTTCCATCAAACTTCCTCATATCCATTTTTGGAATATGGTGGTTCTTCCCGCCAACATTAGAGTTTATGAAATCACGATTAACATTTATTTTGTTCTCATCATGAGTTTCCTATACTATCTTTTCACCATTAGGAAACATTTCTTGTATCAACTTTGTCAAACCTTCTATGTCTGCTTTTAGATCATTCTTCATGTTTTCCATTTTAGCTTCCATGTCATCCATCTTAGATTCCATGCTAGCTTCCATGCCATCTATCTTAGATTCCATGCCTTTCTTCAAACCATCCATATTATTTTTCACACCATCCATCTTTGCTTCCATGCCTTTCTTCAAAACTTCCATTTCATTTTTTGTTGTTCTTTGCGAGAGCGAAATTTGTTGCACTTGCTCTTGTAATTTTGATAGATCATGTTGCACTTCTTCATCTTCATGAGTCATAGTAGAGCCTTCTGAAGGCTTAATGGGTGTTGAATTATTTTTATGGGGCATTTTTTAGAACCCAAGACTAATATCTATTCTACAATATGCCCTTGGAATCAATTCAAATTGATTTTTCAAACAAGACTTATGCAATTCGGAAAAAAATACACACCTTTTTCTTGCTTTTGAGGAGCTCGATATTGAAATTGGATTATCTCTGTGATTGCGGCTCTTCAATATCTTAAATTCAGCACTGAAGTAGCCCTCTGAATTCTCTTTTGAATGCAATAGGTTTGACTTGATTTTGATTCTCCAAGACAAAGTTATGTTCAATCTCCCACAATGACCTAATTATGTATTGGTTCAATAGAGCGAACTTGTACGACTTTCCACGTGTCACTATTTCATTATTCACCTCTGAAATTGATAGCCAAAAAACTCCAGTCCGTGTACTTATGACCACTTTTTACGGTACTCCAATCTGATGCCCAGAGAGAGAGTTATTGAACTTTTCGCACGATCACCTCTTTGAGATGAAATTTGGGAGCCTGACAAAGCACTACCTTCCATAGATCATATCCCCAAAAATATTGCAAATCAAGCTCTGAAATTTTGTGATGCGTTTCCTCAAGATTTCAGCTTCGCACCCTAAAAATTTCAGATTCTGAAACTTTGTAGAAAGAAAGTTATAGCACAAATTCCACGATGACCTGTTTAGGAGCCTGAAAAAAGACCTAACTTCCACAGATCATATCTTCGAAAATATTTCGAACCAAACTCTGAAATTTTTAGACGATCTTCCTCAGGATTTCAGCTTCGTACCCTAAAAATTTCAGCTTCTGAAACTTCGTAGACAAAAATTTATAGCGAAAATTCCACTATGACCTGTTGGAGCAGCGAAACCCTAGAATCCAAAGCTTTGATACCAAATGTTGTGTAACCAGCTCCAAAAATAGAAGAAAAGAGATAAAAACGCCTTAGAAATAAGCCACTTCGAGGGGGAAACCTCCAATACATTACATAAATGAACAATTCTTGGATGATACAATTTACAAAACCTCCTTTCTATATATAGGAGTCCATGTGGCTATAATGTAATCCTAGTGGGCCACAATGTAATCCTAGCCGACCTAACAATAATAATTTAAGGGCACAATAATAACAAAATGGGGGTTACAAGGGTACAATAATAACAATAAGGGGGTTACACTAATAAAAATAAGGGACTATACTAGTAATATAGGGACCTAACACACCCCTTGAGAAGTCACGCCATTGATTCCCACCATCGCCTTGAAAACTCCTACTCTTCGAAAGCCCCTCCCATGCAGACTCCCCGCTACCTGATCCCTCCAATCCACATCGGCTCAATCCTTCACCATCCTCCCCTCCCTCGGCCCCTCGGCCTTCCCTCTCCACACATAATCCACACCTGCATCATCCAACTCCACCCAATCCCTTTAGCCTCCCTCTCGGTGGCTCTTCATTTCCCGTGGCCTGACTCCACGACCCTTCATCTCCCCGGCCAAGGCCGTGAGCTCTAGCCCCCTGAAGGAAGAGCCTGAGGATGTTGAGAAACAAGATTTGAAGCCGTCACCTATCATTGAAACTCCGAAAGCTGAAGAGAAACCTGTCGAGCCATTTCAAGATTTGAAGGAGCCAAGTGTCAAGGCCGAGGCCGAGGGAGTGAAAGAAATTCCCATAGAAGATTTCATTGAGGAAAAAAAATAATCCACAAAGGATATTGATAAGCCCTCTGCAAAAGGTAGCGAGGAGGGCATCAAGGGAATAGACTTGGAGAACAAGGAAGTCGATAAAAAAATGAACGAAGCACGGGATAATGATGGTAAGGATAGTGAACACCGAGAAAAAAATATTGTGTTAAAGAATTCTGTTGGGAGTATTATTGTTGTTTGGAAATGGTGAGGCCAAGATCACTAAGGATGTGAGGCCGAGAGCTTGAGTGATCTGTGTGGAGTCTATAACAGGGTTGGTGCGAATCATTATAAGCCATTGCAAGTCAAGTGTCTCTCTTACACAATTCATTTAAGTCCTTGAATATCTCAGTTTTTTATATTCTTTCTGTATATGATTTCCACAAGGATTCTCCATTAAAAGAGAGAGAATTTGAAACCATTTGTTTGAAATTCATTTGCTAAAAGTCTAATTCAGTTCTATTTTCTGAGTTGGCTCCTCCATAATTTGAGTAGCAGAGTTTTTTCTTTGGGAATTCCATAATGGAAGTTCAAGAAAGAAAATGGTCTTTGAAGTCATTTGTATTTTTTTTCAAAGTAAGTTGAGTCACATTGTAAACAGGTGCATTATCGGTTGAAGCCAACACCCTTCATTTATTGAGCTTGAGTTGTTTGGAAAATGACCAAATTTTATGAAGTATTATAGTCCTTGGAAACTTTGATACAATATATTGTTGATGACACAATCCGAATTAGTAAAGACACTCTCATTGATATTCAGTCTTTCTTGCATCATGCACAAGAAAAGATTGATTTTCTGCAACTAGAATATCAGCTCCAGCAAGAAGAATTACATCAGCAGATTCATCATTCTGAACTTGTTTTTGTTCAGAACACTGAGACAGACTCCCATCAGCAACAAGAAATTGCATATGCAGTACCCATTTTAAGCGCAGATTTGCAGAAAGAAGAAAAAATCCAGCTAGCACCTCCCAAGCCCATCACCAGACCTTGGGAATAGCTTGTCCACAAGAAGCACAGAACAGGTCTTGGATATGAAAAGGATTTTTCCTTTCATATTCCAGACAACTCCAATCCCATCAAATTTCAGAGTGTCGGATTTCTTTATGACAGTTCACCTGCAGCTATTCCAGATCTTGCTCCTCTTCCAAAGCCAGAACAACAAATTGTAAAATGGCAACACTGTGATCGAGTTGGCCATATGAAAGATCATTGTTTCGATCTTCACCCATGCAAGCACTATGGTCGGCACACCCATTATTCACACAGAAGCTTCAGAAACAAGCCTCCTGCAACAAAAAAGATTCATCTTGGATGGATCACTTCTTGGCAATGGGCATCAACAACCAAGAAGATGTTTATGTTGCATGTCAGAACTTGTTCTCAAATATTGAAAAAACTTACAGTTGAGTTTTTGCCATCATCTCACCTTGTACCTAACAGGGGGGAAAATGGTGGTCATATACAAGCTTCAAAGCCACATCAAGCGAGCCTGAGCCATAATCTCTCATTCCATATTCAAATTTGTACCCAAAGACACACTAGTTCAAGTGAGCTTGAGCCACAATTCGTCATTCCAGATTTAGTGTTGTAGCCAAAGACACGGATGCCCATGAGCATTCCTTTGGTTGGTGTACAACCTTAAACCAACCATATGAGGTTCATATTCTTCCTCTTCAAAGAATTCGGAGCACTTCCTCTAGCAGAAGACTTCAGCGTCTTACCAGCTTTGGTAGAGTTCTAGGAAACACATTAAGCATTCTAGAGTTGGTGATCATCCTTAAACCATCACAAGTTGTAGACATCCCTTCTTCTAGGTTGAAGGTCTCCCTCTTCAAATATGAGGGACACTTCCTCTAGAAGAAGCCCTTAGCTTCTTGCCAGATTTGGAAGAGTTCCGTGAACTACAATAAGCGTTGCATTCCAGTGTTGGTGGTCATTCTTAAACCACCTATTTATGCCAACATTCAGAGAGTTAATTCAGCCTAAGTGCTGCCATGCATACTTTACATATTTTTATTACAACTCTCTTCTTGGACTCACACATATCCCTTCGGATTAAGGGGGGGAATGTTGGACACCTAATCCTTTATGGGTAGGTGTGGAAGATGAACAGTCATAAAGGAGGCCAAGTGACCTTGGAATGTGGAATCCAAGAGTCACATTAATTTAATATAAATGTACATATATGAGTAATAGAAAGGAAACTAATGATTATCTTCCTTTGTGTGTGTTTACTTTCTCATCCACCATGTGTGTGTTTTAACAAATTAGCTAAAAAAATCCACTTTTTTCAAAGAAAAAAAAAATCTTGGGAGATTCGCTCAAAAGCTTTGGCACGCACCAATAGTTGTACACCCTGTAAATTTACAGGGTGCATCGCCATTATGTGTGTGAACCTAATGATGAGTCTCATCAATAGGGGTTACGATGCCATCTTTCAAATTATTAACTATCTCCCTCTCACATTTAATTACATTTTTATCATATTATGCTTAGTGAGAAGGGTGAAAGATGTGTGTCATGTCATGTAGCCTAATATGATTTAATTGCAGGAAATGAAACAAATTTGGATAAAATTTCCACCTAAGGGCTCGAAGTAGACAACACAGAGAGATTGTAGGAGAGTTTTCCACCTCCTTAACTGACTTAACTAGCCCAATATCACACCAAGATCTCTCCCATCAGCTCGAAGGAAAAGGAATCCAAGCAAGTGGTAGTTATGAGGATCCAAGCTCCACTATTATCGAGATTAAGGAGACCATATTCCTATTTTCTAGGAAGTTATTGGTATATACCCTTTTGTTCCAGTGCCAGACAGGGGACCTCATTCTTAGAATCGACCCCCCTAGGTCAAATCATGCGTTCAGGTGGGACAGGTCAAGCTGCATGCTCAGGTGGGTTGGGTCGTGTGTTCTAGTGGGTTGCATCATGTCAAGTATTCGGGTAGTTTGGGTCATGTGTTCAGGGGGGTCGCGCTACCTGGCAAGCGGGGAATTTTCAAAATATGCCCCTAGCAGGAAGGGGGGCCGATTCTTATAATCGGCCCCCTGGTAGGTAAGGGGGGACATTTTCAGAATTGACCCCACTTTGAGGAAGGGGGACTGATTCTCAGAAATATGGTCTCCTTGATCACATCCAATAACTCCCTAGAAAATAGGAATATGGTCTCCTTGATCTCGAGAAGAGTGGAGCTTGGATCCTCATAACTACCACTTTCTTGGTTGCCTTTTCCTTCGAGTTGATGGGAGTGATATTAGTGTGATATTGGGCTAATTAAGGGAGTTAAGGAGGTGGAAAACCCTCCTACTATCTCTCTTGTTGTCTACTATGATCCCTTAGGTGGAAATTGTCTCCAAAATGGTTTCATTTCCTGTAATTAAATAATATTAGGCTACATGACATGACACACATCTTTCTCCCTTATCACTAAGAATAAAGTGATAAAAATGTAAACAAATGTAATAGAGAGATACTTAATAATTTGAAAGATGGCATTGTAACCCCTTAAAATGTAGCTATTGATGAGCCTGATCACTAGGTTCACACACATAATGGCGATGTACCCTATAAATTTACAGGGTACACAATTATTGGTGCGAGCCAAAGCTGTTGAGCGCATCACCCAAGATTTTTTTTTTCTTTCAAAAAAGTGGATTTTTTTAGCTAATTTACAATTCTAATTCACTAAAAAATTAAATTAGAGAGAAACAGAGACATTACCTAGACATTTTCATCTCGATGAGGAATTTTTGACACCTAATTCAGAAAAATAAAATTCACCACCATTTGAAAAAATTGGAAAGGCATGCACTGAGCATGGTACAGAAGGATGGTGACCAAGAGAGGCACTGGCATTAGGAATCTTGCATAAGGTAAGAGTGGTACCAGTGCTTCAGAGGTCTCCATCACTATAGATGGTAAAAATGAAATTTACGATCGGGAGGTTTTCTTAATTTAACCCTCCTCCAGTTCATTATTATACTCACACCAGTACCTAATTCAGGCAGGGGACCTGATTCTTAGAATCGCCCCCCCGGGTCAGGTCATGCATCCAAACGGTTCAGGTCGGGTCGTGCACTTAGGCAGGCCAGGTTGTGAGTTCGGGTGGGTTGGGTCATATCGTGTATTCGGGTAGGTTGGGTCGTGCGTTCAGGGGGGTTAGGCTGCCTGGCATGGGGCAAATTCTCAGAATCTTCCCCCTAGCAGGAAGGGGGTTTGGTTCTAAGAATCAACCCCCTGGTAGGCAAGGGGGCATATTTTCCAAATCGGCCCCACTTCTAGGTAGGCAGACTGATTCTCAGAATTGGACACCCTAGGTCACGTCGTGATTGTGGGTGGGTCGGGTTGGGCTGTGCACTTGAGCGGGTTTTGTCATGTCTTGCATTCATGTGGGTTAGGTCGTGCATTGAGGGGGTCAGGCTTCCTTGCAGGGGGGAATTTTTTTGGGCGGGAGTCGCGGGGCTCGAGCGGGAACCCCCTTTTAGGCATGCTCGCCCACATCACATTGGTGTTTGCGTTGAGCTGGTCAGGTCATGGGCTTGGACGAGTCAGATCGGGTCGTGTGGGGCTTAAGCAGGTGCCCTCGAAAACACGACCCGACCCGACCCCCTCAAATGTACGACCCGAACCAATCGAACACAAGACCCAACCTAACCTGTCTAAATGCACGACCTGAATAGGGGGGGGAATTCAGAGAATCAACCCACCTCCCTAGCTCAACCACCCCGAATGCACAAACTGACCTGTTGGAACACGTGACATGACTCGACCTGCCTAAATGCATGACTTGACCCACCTGAGCGCACAACCCAACTAGACCCAACTCGCCCGAACACATGAACTGACTTGAAATAGGGGGTTCAATTCTCATAATCGACCCTTGCTAGGCATCTCCACCCCCTAAGTGTACAACTTGACCTGCCCGAATGCACAACATGACCTGAATCGCCCGAATGCACAACATGACCCAAACCGCCCGAATGCATGACCCCACCTGCCTGAGCATACGACTCGACCTTACCTGCCCGAATGCATGACCCGGCCCTAGGGGGCTGATTAAGAGAATCGCCCCCCTCCCAGGCAACCCGACCAGCTCAAACGCATGACCTGACCTAACCCGCCTAAATGCACGAACCAACCAAGGGCCCCCATGCCTGTTAGGGGGGACGATTATGAGAATCACCCCTCTACCTGCTTGGGGGCTAATTCTGAGAATCGAGAATCGGCCCTCATGCCTGGGAGGTGGAAGATTCTGAGAATCAACTTCCCTACCTACTAGGGGGGTCGATTCTTAAAATCAGCCCCTCTTGTTCGGGTTATACGTTCAAGCGAGTTGGGTCGAGTCATGCATTCGGGCTGGTCGGGTCATGTTGCATGTTCAGGCTAGTCGAGACAAGTCATGCATTCGGGCGGGTCAGCTCGTGTCATGCGTTTCGAGTGGGTTGGGTCGTGCATTCGAGGCCTGTGCTGCTATGTTGGGGGTAGGTACGCCCACACGGTGGCGCTCGTCGAAGCCCTGTTCAACCTGACTTGACTCGAACACATGACCTGAATGAGTCGAATGCATGAACTGTCCCAATGCACTTAAATGTACGACCCGACCCGCCCCAGCACACAACCCAACCTAACCCACCCGAATGCACAACTCGACTCAACGGGGTCGATTTTAAGAATTCCCCCTTGCCTGTTAGGGGATGATTCTGAGAATGGCCCCCCCAAGCAGGCAGGGGTAATGATTTGGAGAATCACCCTCCCTGCTTGGCATGAGGTCGATTCTCAGAATCAGCCCCCCTTCTTGACAGGTGAGAGATTTTGAGAATCGACCCCTTACCAGGAAGGGGGGTCTATTATGACAATCAACCCCCTTGAGTTGGGTTATGCATTTGGGTGGGCAAGGTCATGCATTCGCGAGGGTCGAGCTACCTTGCAAGGGAGTATATTTGTTTGGGGGAGACGATTCTCAAAATCACCCACTTGCCTAAAAGGGGGTGATTCTCAGAATCGGCCCACCTGGGTTGGGTCGTACGTTCAGGTAGGTTGGGTGAGGTTATGCACTCAGGTGGGTCAGGTTGTGTGTTTGGGCAGGGTGGGTCATGTCATGCATTCAGACAGGTCAAGCTACCAGACATGGAGGTCGATTTATTTGGCGGGGTGTGATTCTCAAAATATGCCTCCATGTCGATTCTGAGAATTCCCCCCCACCTAGTAGGGGGGTGATTCTCATAATATTCCCCTTGGCAGGTAGGGGGGTTCATTCTCACAATCAGCCCCCCTAGGTTTGGTGGTGTGTTCGGGTGGGTTAGGTCAGGTCGTGCGCTCGGGTAGGTCAGGACGTGCATTCGGGTGGGTCGGGTCATGTCGTGCATTCAGGCAGGTCAGGTTGTGTGTTCGGGGGCACCAAGTTGGCTGGTAAGGGGGATAATTTGTTTGGGTGGGCACCGCAAGGATCGGGTGGGCGCCCCCTTGTGGGAATGCCCACCTGCATCCCAACGACATGTCCATTCGAGCAGGTCAGCTTGTGCACTCGGGCAGGTCAGGTCATGCATTCGAGTGGGTCAGGTCAGGTCATGTGTTCGGTTTGGGTCGGGTCATGTGGGGCTCGGGCACATGCCCCCCGAATGCACGACCTGACCCAACTCCCCATTAGGAGAATTTTGAGGTCTATAATGGGCCTCCTGAGGAAATAATAAAATAATAGCTAAAGAAATAAAATAATATTTATGAATTTACAATTCACTTTGTGCACCAAAATCCATCTAACCATGGTTAAATTCAATTGAGAAGTTGCACCAAAATAAAATTAATATAAAAAATTGTATTGATGTGACTATAAATAAAAATGAACTTTTCAAGAAAAAATCATTATCATAGAACAACTAATGCATTTGTACTTTGTACTTAAATAACTTAAAATAAATTATAAATATAGATTCATAAATTCTTAGTTGTACAACATATCATTAATTAAAATTTATATTATTTAAATTATAAAACTAAATTATATAATAACATGTAATTAATATACTATATACAAATCAAATAATATAATAAAATAAATGTAATATATTATTTTATGTATTAATTTTATATTACATATTGAATTGATTTGATTTATAACATAAGAAGAAATGATATATAATATAAAAATTAATATGATATATGAAAAGTGTGTAAAGAAATGAGGATTTTATAGGGATATGCATATTTTCTTTTAAAAAATATGAAATGACAATAATAATATTTTATTCAAAAAGTGTGAAATGACATTTATTATGAGTACTTTACTTTGTGACTTTAAAAATACTTAGAATATTACCATGGTTAGCCATGAATTTTTATCCACCATTGAGAATGTGACAAGTAAGTACATTTAACTCAAGCATTGCCACCTCAACCATGAGGGATGATCTCATCCCCTAAAATGTGATTGGTTCTCATAAAGTGAATTTTGATTGTACTTCTTCCTTAGTAGGCACATTTTTTACCTCAAAATTCCCCTAATGCTTCGAATGCATGACTCAACCCGCCTGAACGCACGACTCGACCGACTCGAGCACTCGACCTGACCTGACCCACATGAATGCACGACCGAACCCCAGGGGGGGATTTTGATAATCGACCCCCCTGTCAGGCATGGGGGTGATTCTTAGAATCAATCCCTTACAAGGCACCCTAACCCCCCCAAATGCATAACATGACCCTCCTGAATGCATGACATGACCCAACCAGCTCGAACACATGAATTAACCTACCCAAGACTAGGACAGGACCCAATGCACTTGAATGCGCGCTCCTACCTAGGGGTGCAGGTCGGGTTAGGTCATGTGTTTGGGTAGGTCGGGTCTTGTCATGCATTAAGGGTGTGTGTCTCTTTGCAGCAGGTGGGCACATAGACAGAGGTCGCCCGCCCGAACCCCCCATGACCTAACCTGAGCTAAACGCATGACCCAAACGAATCAAATGCACGACCCGAACCGACCTCACCAAATCCATGACCTGACTCATGCACGACCCAACCTGCTCATACACACGACACAACCTAACCCGCCCAAATGCACGACCAGACCCACCTGAGTGCACTACCCAACCTGACCTACTTGAATGCATGGCCAGAACCAAGCTCCACCCCTGCCAGGTAAGGGAGTCGATTCTCAAAATCGTCCTCCCTAGCTCAAGTCATGTGTTTAGGCGAGTTGGGTCGGGTCTTGTGCTTTGGCGAGTCATGTCATATGTTTGAGTGGCTTAGGTCGGGTCGGGTCTTGCTCTCGAGCGGGTCAAGTCGTACATTTGGGTGAGTCAGGTCAGCTCATGCGTTCGGGCAAGTCGGGTCATGCGTTCGGGGGGGTCGAGCTGCCTGTCAGGGGGATAAATCTAAGAATCACCCCCCCTGGGTCAAGTCGTGCATTTACGCGGGTCTCGTCAGGTCGTGCGCTCAGGCAGGTTAGGTCCAGTGTTCAGGTGGGTTGGGTCATGTCGTGAGTTAGGGTGGACTAGGTTATGCATTTAGGGTTTTCAAGTCGAGTCATGTGTTCGTGGGGTGTTCGCTCAAGCCGCACATGACCCAACCCAACACGAATGCATGACCCAGCCTGACTCGCCTGAACACATGACTCGAACTGACCTACCCGAACACACAATCAAACCCGCCCAAGTGCACGGCCTAAACCAACCTACCTGAACGTACAATCTGAACGCACAGCTCAACCTTGACCCGCCCTAATGCAAAACTCGACTCGACCCGCCCGAACGCATGACCCGACCCCGACCTGGCTGAATGCACAACCCCACCCGACATGCCCGAACACATGACCCAAACACATGACGCAACTCTGACACACCCGAATGCGTGACCCAACTCGACACGCCTGAACGGACGAACCAAAAGTATGACCCAACCCCAACCAACTCAAACGCACGACTTGACATGACCCGCCCGAACGCACGACCTGACCCATAATCAACTCCATAGTCTCTTATTATATGTTCAATATTTGTATAATGTGATTTTCACTTTATTTTTTATGTGTATCATTTAATTTTTTAAAACAACTGTGATTATTATTAATCTTTGACATAAATTTCATAAAAAATGCTATTTTTTATACTTTCTTTGTTAATTTTTTCTATAAAAATGGCTTATTTGACATGTCACTTTTAGCTGAAAAGTCTCAAAATGTTTATTTTTTTGTTATATTTATATTGAAAATGTGTATTTTTATGTCAATTGTTAAAAAATATTGTTTTTTTGGTGACAATTATTTCATGTACAATGAAATATTATTTAAAAATATATAATTATATAGAAGATCGAAACTTGAAAATTTTGACATTCTTTTTAACCCTGCAAAAAATCAAAGATCTCACTACAAAAAAAAATGAAAAGAAAAGAAAAACAAACGTGAAATAAACTTAAAAATAATATGTTAGGGAAGAAGAAGAAGACAAGTACTTCAAAAATTATTAAATTTAGAAAATAATTATTAGCATTTAATACATTAGAAAATTTAAAGTAAAAAGTAAGTCTTTTTAAAAGGGGGGATGATGCTGGCATCAACACTTTTCAAAATCAACGTAAAAATCAATAAAATTTTAAAAATAATGTTTATACTTGGTACATAAGAAAATTTAAAGTGTCAAAAACATGTTGAAAAAATAAGAGTACTATGAATCAACACTTTTCAAAATCAGATGATTTTTTGCTACCTAAAAAAAGAAGGTACTTGTTTCCATTCCTGTTTCAAAGTTTACATTGTCAATTGATCCTCACTAAAATCGAGCATTCTGTAGACAATTTGATTGGATTATGACATGCATATCATTTGTTAATTTTGTTGCTTTTATCAATGGTTTCCCATTGAGGTTCTTTTAGGTTGGTCAAAGTTTACATCAAGGTTGTTCCTTATCTCCATTGCTTTTTATTCTTGTCATGGATGGATTAATTAAGAATATTGATGAGGCTCAATATCTGGGTTTATTTGCAGGAAATAAATTACTCAACAGGTTTTTGTTAAATAGTTTTCTTTGTTGATAATGTGCTTACCTTTGGTCAAGTCTTGCGGGAACAATGGCATATATTGCATACGGTGATGCATCTGGTTTGGTTTTGAATGGTAATAAATCCATCCTCATCCACTCTTCTAGTGACATCGAGGAAATTGAGTACAGTTCTAGGCTCTTTGGGGTTAAAATATACAACTTGAAATATTGTTTCACTTATTTTGGTTTCTGGCTAAAATCGAACAAATACAGATATGTCAACCTTCTGCGGGTACATTTTCTAGTCAGTTTTTTCTCGATGCAGCATAGGTTAGAGATTCTGGCTATGGTTCTTGGATGAGACTCGCTCTCAAGTCCCACTTCCTTCTCTTCTGGAGTGATGGTCCTAGCACAAAGACTATAACCTAATTGATAGTTTTCTAGCGATTTCTGTGGTTTTATAAAATACATCAGGTTGTCAACATTTCCATATATGGCGACTCCAGATATATATTAATGGAATCTCTAGACTGAACATATTCTCTCCTCCCCGCCTTGACAATTAGGTGGCTCCAATACTATTCCTTAAGAACTCTTTTGACAATATCATATTCTCACATGCTTTAATAAATTTGCATTATGTTGTTGATGGTATGTCGAAGAAGGGTCTGCTAGCTACTCTAGGAAGTATACATTTGAGACATGTGTCTTATGAATTTCTCATGAAGGAGGGAAGACTGCCCAAAATCTAGTACTCTTATGTTTTTACATATTTTTATTCTTTTTGGGTTTTACTATCGAGACTCTCTCTGGCTCTATTAGCTTTTTCTTTTTACTTTTGGCTTTACTTCCTTAGATATATATTGGTGTATATTGGGGATATATTGTATTTTCTAGTTTATATTTGGCTTTTTAATTCAAATGCAGATATTTTATTAACAAAGAGAAGTGATACTTATATTTTAGCTTCATGTTGAGGATTGTGATATATGTCATGGTTTTTTATATCATACAAATACCAACTTTTTTTTCTTCTGAAAAAAAAGGAGACATGGTAGGTAGATTTCACTTTTAAATTATCTATTTTTAATAAAAATATAAGTAAATGTAATATTTTTAATTTTATATACTTGTTTTTTTGGGTGAATTAATAGACTTTATATCACTCAAATAACTAAATTACATAGATATCAAAGAACACACAAATGGAGGGAAATTTTTCAACCTTTGACCTCAATCACATGGATGAACCAAAGTAATCTTCAGCGCAAAATACATGTATCACATTCATGCATGGTTTGGTTACCTCCCCACACATTTTAGACACAATAGAATATGAAATTGTCGGTGGAGGGATGACTGGCTCATATCACACACCCAAGCATTCACCAAGGAGCACGAAAAAGAAGTCAAAACATTGTGACTCGAGTGTCGCAGGGCATTCGAGGACTCATAAGGCATTACCATCCCAAGGTGCTACAGTTAAGACTACCAACCAGCAACACAATAAACCACCATATCCTATCCATATAAAATAATGTACTCCACAAAAACCATGGAAGTCGTGTATAGTGAGGATATAAGAAAGGATAATAATTAAAACACTAGAGACTGAAGAAGAGAGCCATACAAATCCCATAGAAACACATCCCCATGACCATAATATGTCATCGCAATCTGAATACCAAGAGATGATCAAGGAACCTGCCATAGGAAAAAATAAAAGCTTTAGGAAAAAAACCCAGACTGCAACACCCACCATCCATGCTCACTAATAATTATCTGAGGATAAAATGTTAGTGAGAACCCTTTCCATGGATCGAGGAGGATCCATTAGGTCCCCAACATATTTTTTGTAGGCAATGTGTCTTTCAACATGCACATGCATCAATTTTATCCAATTATAACCTCGCGTTCCTAAGAATCCTCTTAACATCCTCCATAGAGGAAAAATTGTATTTCTCCACCCGCTTACCCCTTAATACCAAGCCCAGTAAATTCTTCACATGCCAATGAAGCACTACTAAGTTTAAATATTATTTTCTCTTTCCCTTAGTGTACCGAGGGTCTAGCATAGAAACTGACATCTCCCTTAACAACTTAGAGTAAAAGAGAGACTATCTTACCTCTCCTAATTTTGTCACGAGCTCATGAATTTGTTTCCATGTTTCAAGTGGAACTACATTGAAACAGGTTGCCACTGAATCATGGGCAAAGACCCTTTCCCATCTCTGCCAAATCTAGGCTCTTCCACTGTCACCCCTCTTAGTCTTCATCCTCTACCTTGGAAGCATTGTCGAGTCTCAGGGGGGAGAGTCAATACAACGACATTGTCTTCCTCTACCTTTAATAAGGAAAAAATAATGACTCAACCCACCCTCAACAATACCATGAAACAAACATATTATCTCGTCACAAAAAAACCAAACATAAGATGTAACCTTAGACGTGGAATCACTAGAGAGGGCGTATGATAATACTTCCTTTACCATAGACTTTTCACTCTTGACCATTAAAGAAGAAAGGCGCCACCCCCAGACCAAGAGAATTTGACATCCAAGAGAACACATACCATTACCTAATCCCCACCGCAACAACAAGCTTGCCACATAAATAAACCCACATAATTCGACCCTTTCAGGGAATTCTAGCTATACCCAACCACACCCTCCTTACTGTTACATGTAATTTTTTCACAGTAAGGAAAAATACCATAAATATCGATCTATCATTATCTGATGAATACTTCTCATCATTTCCCTACAAATATGGAAGAAGATCCATTCTAAGAGATAAAAGAATCTTGGATTACATTGCTAAAAAACCTAATTTTAGCCCTCATCACAACTTTCCTATTGTCAAAGTGTGATGCCACACCTGTAACTATTGAAAACATGCAATGATCAATGCAGTTTGTGAGACCAAAAAGTGAAATGAGAACTATATATGGGTAAAATTAAATTAAATTCGAGAAGAATTGTTCAAGAATCTTCTTCAAACTAAATGAGCTTGAGTTCGCACCTATCTGTTCATTATCCCAAATTTAATGGATCCAATCCCATTCATTATGGATCGTATCTCTCGTCATCATGGATCTCACTTCTTCATAAGTGGATCTACAACCTCTTCTCTTCACCTGTAAATACAGAGTAGACAAAAGAGGAGGGGGTTGGCTTTTGAGGTACTTGGTTTATGCCCTTATGATGTCCAATTGAGATTGAAGTCTTGTCATTATAAAGGAAGGATTGGAGATATTTGAGTAGAGGCTTGTGACATCAAGGCCTTGGTTGTAATCTCTACCTCTTGTTTTTTTATAAAATATATATTATTTTTCTCACATGAAGTATTTATTATTTGCATTCATTCTATCATAGATACTTGATCCTCTTATTAGTATTTGTTTGAACTTATTCATCCATAGTATGCATTGATCCTTTTGTTTGTCTCTATTATTATAGGTTCCAGCCTTTAGAGATTGAAGTGGAGAAATAAATCAAGAACAAATAACAATTAATTCCTATTCAAAAAAGTAAGTCCTATTCAAACATTACTAGAGAATGATAGTATGCATTTTCCTATTTTTTCTAGATTTTATCATTGAGTCTAGGGAGATTTCTCTTGTCCATATCAAGGATTTGTCCAATAAAAAACTTGGTGACTCCATCATCACATTTTTTATTTAGACACAGATAAATGAAGTGTGTTATACCTATATAGAAAGTGTGTCATTTGCACTGGTGTCAACTATCTACCTACGCTGATAACTGGAAATTGAAAAAATTAATGACTTTCCTTTTTGGGTATGAAAATTTGATTAATTCTAAGTTTTCTTAAGTGTGTGGTCAATATAAAAATAAAATTTGTTTCTTGGATTTTTATGTGTTTGATCTTAGATCTCAGATTTTTGTGATCCATAATGTTAAAGAGAATGCCTTTCAGATTAATCACATCATTAGGATTTGGTCGACGTTTCAAAACAACTAATGTGGTTCATCATAGGGACAAAGGTGAAAAAATCTATCAATCTTACAAAATAAATAGCAAGGATGCATCGGGGTCCAAAGTTCGCTGTTACAAATTAGCCGTTAGGAATTAGTTATCAAATTAATTCAGGTAAAATTTTGTTATAAATTAGTTGTTTGAAATAGCCATTATTCATTATTGTAATTATATATATTTATACTATAATATTATAAAATTATATGATATAATGAGAGTATTATGATAATATTAAGTCAATTAATATTAATATAAGGGTTTAATATTATTTAGAAATTATTATAGTAAGTTTTATTCTTATTAATATTAAAATACATTAATTAATTTTTTTTAATTATATTAAGAGTATAGGTAAAGGAAAAAACCCAGTGTAACAAGTATAATTTTTTTTAAAAGAGAATAGGATAGAATATAATTAGTTATTCATAGAAATTAATTTATTTACATATATAATGCATAATAATAATAATAATAATAATAATAATAATAATAATACAAGAAGAAATAAAAAAGGCAGGAAACAAAGGGGAATCAAGAAGAGAGTGCTGAAATCCAGCTCCTACTCAGTTTCCAACCATCATCCCTATTGAGGTTGATGACATGTTTTTCAATTTCTAATACCTCTCTAAGATTCCTATGGTGGAAATATTCTACCCTCGCCAATGAATTTTGAATCCTCAATGCATAGATCGTGCTTCGATTTCTTTTCACGTTCAACTAGAAGAGGGGTGCGAGCTATTGTGCCTAATTTTTGCATCATGCTCTTGGATTCTCTGGATAATGGAGCGACCAATTTATACAATGTAGGGAGTCCCAGATGAAAAAGGTATACTCGATTCCTTATTCATGTGGGATTCCCCACATTTGAGAAATTAGTCACTCCATTAACCAGAGAATCCAAGAGCATGTTTCATACATTAGGCATAATAAACCACGCTCCTCAACTCTAGTTGAACGTCAACCTAAATTCTCTTTAGTGTTTGATCTTCTTGTGGGAAAATTATTCAAATTTTCATTACTAGGGTTGTGAAGTTGTATTATGTTAATCGATCTATCGAAAGTCATTTTCTTGCTTCTGAAATCAAATGTATGAGTTTGTATTCTTTTAGTAATCTAGTCAAAATATTCATTGCATATATTGTGAAGAATTTTCCATTATTGAAACTTAAGTAGTTTTCATCAAAAGAAAGGTTTAATTTGAGCATATTTTTTTTGTTAGATTGAATTTATTGTGCTTCTTATATATATATATATATATATATATATATAGAGAGAGAGAGAGAGAGAGAGCGCGAGAGAGAGAGAGAGAGAGAGAGATTTTTATTATTAGAGGCTTTATTTGAAATAATTGTTGGAATTGATTATTTTTTTTTTAGAGATATTAGTATGAAGTATTCTTGCATTTGCATGTTTAAAAGCTTTCCCCTTCATGTAGATAGTATTTCATGAAATTTAAGAGACTATAATTCATGTTCACTACATTAATTTGGAGTTGAGTTATTATACCATTTAGTCATCTTACACATTTAATTACCTTTAATGAAAATTGAGACATTAAAATCAATAAAATTATTTAAAACAAATAATTAATAAAAAATAATCACATTTAGTGTGGGTCTAGGTTATAAGACACGTTTCAACGTCTATAAACATAGGAGTTGTCGTCGGTGTTACATTTTGCAGGTGGTATGGTTCTTACATGTACATCAGAGTATATATGACCATTTTTACATGTGCCTTTGGCTATATAGGAAGTTTCTCCATGTATTATGAGTATATACGAAGGCCTCCATCGTACAATATAGACAACACGAACATGGAATCTTCTTCCACGTACCCTCGGATATATATGAAGATCCCTTATAGGTTGCAAACTAGCCATAAGTAATTGAGTTCTCTGCCTTGTTGTATGTGATACGGGAGACACAACATTCAAGGAGCATATCCTACACATGCATAACAGTATAAATTAGGTCACAACAACTTGGTAGACCTTTGATATCTAGTGCCTCTTTTTACTGCTATCATTTTTTCTATTGATAAAAATTATGAATTTAACTATCATACATTGTCAAAATTATTAAGTAAAATTCACTATGGTAGATCCACCATGATGTTCTCGTTGGATGCAGGGTTTACCCCCTAATATTACACCCGAATCATCTAGTTCTACAAGACCTAAAATTAAATAACTTGAAGCAAGGAAATCTAGTACAATTAAAACGAAAATGGTAGAACCTGAAGTAATTCAAGGTGAACCTGAAGTACCTGAAACTTTAGAAATAGAAACAACTAAAACTAAAACTGAAGTACCTCACACTAAAATTTTTGAACTTAATATACATGAAGAGTGGTTCACTGAACCAGTAACTCCAGAAATTCCTGTTTCACCTTCACTTGGTATAGTTTCTACTCCTCTACCGATTACATCTCAAGAATCTGTAACTTCAAGTGACTTACCACCCCGTCTATTAAGCATTGAAGATGCTACAAAAGAGGAAGTTCATGAAAATCCTCCTCTTACTATAGGAGGTCCTTTGGTTCAAATCCCTTCTCCTTTTCGACCATCCTCTTGGTATACAACTCCTTTATCTTATTTACCTATGGGAAGTCCTCGACTACACATTCCTTTATCTTTCCTACCTAGGTGAACCATGACGAAATTTTCAATTGTAGGTCAACATTCATATACTCATGAGAGTGGACCTAGTAAAGTAAGTACGACTTACATGTTTACATGACCTCTTGAATCATTTATCTATGGTGAACCCTCTGTACCTACAAGGTATCAATCACTCGTAGGAACATTTTCAAGGGTTACGCTTGATCTTCCTTCTTCTCATATTTCCACTTGGTATTCTGGAATCCAATCTAGTTTATCATCAATTAATGTAGAACCTAGTGCCCAAACCATGGATTTTTTACAAAATTATATGCTTGAAGTCACATCGACATTTGACCAGCAATCAAACTTGTCATATGGTGGTGTATGTATCCCTTAACAAGCCCTAGTTGGCTCTTATCCTTTGGCTAGGGGACAATCGTCCTATGGACCATATTTTCCTCAAGAACGAAAACCTCTTGGAGGACCTTATCCTTCATATATAGGACCATTTGTTGGTGGAACTTATCCAACCCCTGGTCAAATACATCACGTAGGCCTAAGTCAACCTTTTGTAACTCAACCCTTGATTTCATTCCCAATAATTGGAGGTACTATTTGGAACCTTGCTTCTGGTGGTGTACCCCATTTACCTTCTTGTTAGACTATTCAGGCTACTCTTCAATGGTATACTTATCAACATGTCAAAATCACTGGCCAGACTACACCTTAGACATGTTCAGTAACGTGTCCTAAGTACACATCAAACCCTTTTTAAACAACCCATTCCAACTACACCTAAAACACTATTCATACTGCAAAATAAACGACTATCCAAAGTATA
This sequence comes from Pinus albicaulis, assembly GCA_034641835.2. Lineage (NCBI taxonomy): Eukaryota > Viridiplantae > Streptophyta > Pinopsida > Pinales > Pinaceae > Pinus > Pinus albicaulis. Next base: position 1,551,373,451 of record CM076581.1, on the reverse strand, counting down.
CCTCAAATACCAATTCAACAACCTATACAAACTATACCTAAATAAAATGTTTATTAACCTAGTCAGATTATACCTCAAATATCTATAGGTCCAACTGCTCAAGCGATCTCATATATTCCTTTCGGTCAACCTATATCAGGTGTATCTGAAATGCCATATCAAGGGAAACCTTATCAAAGTTAAACTTACAAGGACCAACCATATTAAGGTCAACCTATCTGGGTCAATCTTGTTGAGGTCAACCTTTTTAAGTATAACCTTATAATGGTGAACCTATCCAAGCTCAACCCTGATAAGGACAACCTTTTCAAGGATTTCCCTTTATAACTCAACCTAGTATGGGTTTCCTTGGCTTTCGTGGTCGAATGAAAGTGCCAACAACTCAACCTATTCTAGGATATCTTGGATATTCTCCCCCAGCAGTCAGACTTTACCCTCAAGGTTATCAATATCCTTAATAATATTTTAACAAGAAGTTACCCTTTCGTTGATGGGAAAAAGTGCCCGGCCAACAGTAGGGGATCTTCTCGGTATAAATTCCCAACTATACTCTAGACCATTTGTGATAGGGATCTCATCTGGGGTGTAGGTCCAGCTACCATTGAATATGCCTTTTCTCAGACTGAAGATGAGCCCTACAGACTTGATGATACATGGATATTCGAATTAAACGAAACAAATGGTTGATGAGTTCTCCTGCAAATGAAACATTATAAATAGATAAGCAAGATTCGAAGCATGTAGCCAAAAGAAATTTTGTTAGAAACAAATCATTAGTGTCATACTCATAAAAGATGATTGACCACAAAAGAAACAATTATCTATGGTCGAAACACCCTTCAATTCCTTAAGCGTTTTTCCGAAAGATGGAGCGACATTAATAACGAAGTCATTAAACACCTCTTGATGAAATATTCACACACCATTAACACATCGAGAAAGCTTAATTGTACAAATGATATATGAACAGAAAACACAAACTAGTCAGTTATAAAAGATAGCAAATACATAAGAAATAATATCCATAATGCTAGTACACATAAGTCCTCATCTCATCCAGTAGTGGAATCAAAACATTAGTTTGTATTCATTCTCTAAAACATGCATTCCATGTAATACAATTCTCTCTTCTCCTTTTGGAGTCCCTAAAAATGTCTCTTACATTGTCCCCGGAGGGAGTACTTATAGACAAAAAAACGGTGATGTTTGGGAAACCCCGTCCTTTCAGCTTCCTGATTGTTGGCATGGTCTATGACTCCAGTGATGTTGCGACCTATGACTGGACCTCATCTGCGACCTGCGACCTGCGACCTGTATAACTGTTCCTTTTCAAGGTAGCAGCCTTGTCATTGAAAGTTTTGGGACTTTTACCTGCCGTTTTTCCCTGAGATAATTCTGCCAGGCCCTGCAATCCATGGCCAATGGAGTGACTTGAGGTGTGTCATCCCCCAATATGTGAAAACATTTGAGGGCATACGAAACCAAAGTGCACTTCTTCACAGAGATTTTATTGGAAAGGGAAGCTAGCTTGGTGTAAATTTGTACTAGTGCAATGATGAATTGATCAATGTTTTCCTTTGAGGCTGGAAGATCTTTGGAAGTAGTTGCTTATATAATGGGCTCCAGGAATGCTTGGATGTCTTGGGCTACCTCTTCCCTTGTATTTTGTGTTTCCAATCTGCCCAAGGAAGGGATATGATGTACCCCTGCCATCGAATCGATGCCGCTGATGAGATGTTCATAGTCGGACATCACTTTCTCCACATCCTTTACGAGCTTGTCCTTAGATTGTACCTTCATTCGTATTAGTACTTTTTCGTTCTATGTAAAATCCAATCCTTCCTTGGTAAGGTTTCTATAGATTGTGGGTACCTTTCGGACCACTCAAGTATACTGTCTAGAGACGCAGAGGTTTCTTTTAGTTGTGCAGTATTTTTCTTGGTCTCTGCTTGAGCCTTTAGTAGCGGGGACATTGTCTGTCTAATGGTGAACATTTCTTCATAAACTTGTTTCATTGTGATTTCCAGAGTGACTAACTCCCCTTAGATATTAGTTGGTAACCCATTGGCTTCAGTAGTCGTGAGTCAAAGCTTTTGATTTTCTACCTCAAGCACCTCCCTTTCCTGTGTTGCCCTCTGCTTGGTGGCCTGGAGTCTATTTTGTAGGGACAAGATTTCCCTGCTCATTCTGCTGACATTTTCCTTCGTAGCCGCTGCAAAATCATTCCCTGCTGATGCTATCATGATTGGATTAGTCCTAGTATCTAGGACTATGTCCTTTTCAGTTGTCACTACATGGGGTTCGGCTAGATTCCGAGTGAGGCACTTCCTTCTCTCCTGCCTGATCTTATGTGTGACATGGTCGTATGATTGCCTCGTCAGGTCCAATACATCATCCTCTTGTTCTTCTAGGACACCCAATTCTGAGAGCGCGAGAGGAATGCCCATCATGGAATTTGTTGGGGGTAACTCAATTTGAGGCAACTCTGTCTATTCCCCAATCATTGGGGGTGGTGTCTTGCTTCCCTTTTCTCCCTTGGAAGAGCCTTCCTATGATTTATGAATTTCTTCTTCCTTTCCCCTTCTTTCAGTCTCTTCTTTATCATTTTACTCCCTTAACCTGTGCTCGACCTCCTTCTCCTCTCGTTCCTTTTCGTCTTCCTTCTTTTTTCATTCTTCTTCCTCTTTCCCTTTGCGCTCTTCTTCCTCATTTTTGTGTTCTTCTTCCTCCTTCCTTTTGCGTTCATCTGTCTGAATTTTATTTCATTCCTCTTTCTATTGTTTCTTCTGCTGCTCCTTAGCCTGCTGTTGTGCCAAGGTGTCTTGGGTTTTTCTGAGCTTTTCTTCTTTAATTTTCTTCTCAGCCTACTTTTTTGCTTTGGCCTATTTGTCTCTCTTTTCCTTTTGTTCTTTAGAAAGACCACTACCTATAGTATTATTTGGTTTTTTAGCTTGGGAAGACGAGGCTCCTCCTACTAGATCCTTTCTTTTCATCATACCTACCCTCTCTTCTAAATTTTGGTCATCTTGACCGTCTTGATCTCCACTCAGGTCGACTAATTCTTTCAGAGAGGCTGCCCTGTCTTTGATGTACTAGTTTCTGACTTGATCCTCAACACGACATTCTGTGTGCTGGTACTTCTAATTGAACTTAGCCCGTTTGCAGTGTGCAGGGACGATCCTTTCAAGATCATATGATCTATGGGAAAAGGTTACGAAATGAAAGCCTTTGATGTCCTCTGCCTCGGCTTCTACTTCCTTGAAATATTTAACAGTATAGGTGCCAATAGTAAGTGGGAGGGTAGGCCATGGCTTCTTCTTTCCTTTGGTGAGGACCTTGAAGAATTCGCTTGACATCTGGTAGCTCACCTCTTATACCAATAGCTTATCGGTGACATATATGGGTAATGCATGAGGCACCCTAAAGGACCTGAAGACCCTGATAAAGGTATTATCTGTGATGGGGAACCAATTGGCCACCTAGGTTACTGTTTCCATAGCCTGCCTGGACATGCAAGGGACACTTTACCAAAGAGCTTCCGTAGAGTGCGGGGATGAAATTTTGCGGGATAGATTCTATATCTTGCTTGTATCTGGAAGCCCAAAATACGTTCAAGTCTTTTTGAATGGGTCCACCATGCTTCACGTCCCACCCTTTAAATTGAAACCTTGCGCACACTGCATCCCATAGGTAAGAGGCCATGTAGAACTCTCATGCACACCCCTCTTCCAGTGCCTGTACTGCTAACATATTTACTCTGAGAGCTGACACTGCCAGGTAACCCTAGTTGAACCGAGTGTCGTAGGACCTGATCGCATACATGAGGGGGACCCAAGATCCATTGAAGGTAGTGGAATCTTTTTGGTCATGCATTCTGCACATATTTCTGCCACAATCTTGTAGACCTTCCTGAGGTCATCTGTCTTATACTCCTGATCCTTTTTTACCTTAAACTTCTCGGGTCCCTCCCACCAACCCTTCAAGGTTTCGGGCACTGATACTTCGTGACTAGCGGCCCAATCAGTGCTGAAAAATTATTCTTTGGTAGGGAGTGCATAATAGACTTCTGCGTCTCTCCCATTCAGGTTCACAAAGGTTTTCCCCAAGTGGTCGTAGATGACGCAGATCTTGGAGTCAACTTTTCGAAGAATCCATTCAATGATTTTCGCACATGGGAATATTGGTAGATGAGTTCCCATGTAATTAAGCTTGGACCTTTTAACCTGAACATAAAATTTCTAGTTTGCGAGGTCTTCCAGGAATTCTGGATTCATGAATTCTTGATAAAATTGGTTACCACGACATCCTATCTCCTTTCCCAAAGATACTGGCGGTGTCTCCAAATATAGGGGTGGGGAAGGAGGCATGTCCTCTCCTGATATTTATATTTCGGGGCTTTTGTTTCTCTTCTGAACTGCTTGAGGCCGAAGAGATAGAGACAAAATCAAGCTCGACTTCGATATCACCTGGCATGTTCAAGAAACAATCCCATGATAAGACAAACTGCATGATAAAAAATATGACAGTACTGCCTCGACCTCTAAATGTTTTGACTACCCAGGCTAGGTCGCTGTGACCTCTATCAGTTTCTATTGGTGAGAATGGGGAAGCTTATGACTTGGCAACCCAACAACCAGGTCGCATGGTCGTGAGGTTGCACCTACGTGAAATGTTCGAAAACATCGACTCTGCGACTAAGTCGTAAGGTCGCTAGGTCGCAAAGTCACGATTTGGATGGTTAGTCATTGATCTATGACCTAGCGACTTTGCGACTTAGTGACTGGGTCGCGAGGTCGCTAGGTCACTAGATCGCAAGGTCGCTGGGTCACTAGATCGCAAGGTCGCATTAGGGCTTTCTGAGGGAAATGAGACTGATCACGACCCATGGGGAATGAAGTGCAAGGGAGGAAAAAAATCCAACGGAGATGAGAAAATCAAAGATGAAGGCCCTCCCAGACAGTCAATCAAGGGGGTTTGAGGCAGAATGAGGCAAGGAAAAGCTCAAAGGAAGGGGCATAGTGGGATGCGCATGAGAACGTTGAAAACCCTAATTGGAGAGTTGGTGAGGACTTGGTTTGCAAAGGAATGAAGCTAAGGGTAATTAAGAGGCTAGGTTATGGGGTAGGTGAGGAAAAATATAAGAAAAATATGAAATAGTAGGAGGATTAGGAAACTTACCCAGAAAAAACGCGATCCACTTGGGTTGTCAGAAGCATTGTTTGCTCCATCGCGCAGGTCAAATGCGACCTATGCGACCCTTTTATTTAGAAAGGGGTCACACGTGCAATAATTTAATGAAGGTCACTAAGTTGCAGCTAGGGCTAGTTGGGATAGGGCGCGACCTTGCAACCATGCAACCTATGGGTCGATAGTTCACACAGTCGCAAATTCAAAAAATTAGGCCAAGATGCGACCATGCAACCTTGTGACCATGCGACCCGGAGGTCGCTAGGTCGCATGGTCACAAATTATAATCTCTAGGCTAGGATGTGACAATGCAACCTGCAGTCGCTAAGTTTCCAGGTCGCACAGTCGCAAATGAGAAGATTTGGGTCAGGATTCTACCTTGCGACCTAAGGTCCCAAAGTCTCTAGGTCGCATGGTCGAAAATGTGTAATTTCATCAGTTTTTGCAACTTTGCGACTGGTTTCAGGGAAGACGATTCATGAACCAATATTTGAAGGCATAATTCTAGAAAAGGGACTTTCATGGTTGAGGGTGCATCAGACTTACCTTTACCAAACAGATCAGGGGCTCTAAAATTTTAGGATGGGACTAAATTTTGGAGGGTGTTGTAGCAGCTACAACACCTTCATTATGACTTTAGATTTACCCTATCTGTCACAACTTAATAATGACTAGATTTATGATTATCCTTTTTGGTCGGCTATTCCTACAAAATTACCATGCAACATACTAAATTTTGATGGAAAATCTGGAGAAGACCCATCAAATCATGTGATGACTTATCATTTATGGTGTTCATCCAACTCCATGAATGATGATTCCATTAATTTACATCTTTTATAATGGACTTTAATTGGTTTTGAAACTAAATGGTACATAGAGTTACTAGGTGCATCCTTCCATAACTTGAATGCCTTAACAACAACATTTTTGACACACTTCCAGTTACCTATCTGTTATGAAACTAGTATCGAGATTTTAACTTCTTTAAATTAGTCAGATTCTACCCACATTTTTAATCATATACATGAGTGGAGACGTCCTTGTCATTTAGTTAAATCTTATTTTCTAGATCAATTTTTAGTTGAATGACTTATCATATCATTACTTCCCGATGTAACTGAATATGTTGCTAAAGGAGGATTTGTTATGAAAGAGAAGGTTATTACTCATTCCCAATACTTATATTTAATTTATTCCCAATCTGGCACTTCGTACCATTTATAATGTTTCATTTGCAAGAGAACTCATCAACCATTTGTTTCATATCATTCGAATAGCCGTGTATGATCAGGTCTACAAGGCACATCTTCTATCTGAGAAAAGGTGTATTCAACGGTAGTCAGACCTACACCCCGCACGGGATCCCTATCACAAATGGTCTAGAGTCTAGTTGGCACTTTATACCGGGGAGATCCCTTACTCTTGGTCGAGAACCTTTTTCTGTCAACAGATTTGGCGCTAGAAGGAGGGCCTGAATGGCAGGCTCCCACCACGTAAGTAATATCCCGTTGCAAACCCTGCAAGGGAAGATCATATATGAAAATATTGGTCCTCCACCCCTTGAAAATTCCCTAAAGGAGGACCCACTCTATTATGAGGTTACCTTAGACCATCTCAGAGCCTTGCACCCGCTTGCCCGCAATCTCATTAAAGGTCTGCCAAACCTCCCTGCCACTGGTTCCATAGCCAATCCGCGAACTCCTGGAATGCATCAAACTCGCCAAGGTGTCCTGGTCAATTCCATGCCTCAGCTGATAGGAGTTATGCTCGAAGATTATGTGGATGCAGTTGAGTGGAATTTAGCTAAGCCCCCCAACAGCCCCTGAGGGATGGAAGGGGACGACCCTGAAGTTACCTAACCTCAACCAAATTCTGGTCCTCAACCTGAACAACCTTTGAATGATAACACTCAAGCAAATGACCTGCCTGGAGGAGGAGCCGGAAGGGGCCAGGGAAACAGAGGCCAGGGAGAGAGAGGCCACGGACATGGTTTAAATACAGACTGTACACACAACCACCATAACTGAAACCAAGATAGGCTGCCCTTCCTTTACAACTGGAGAAATTATAGAAACATGGGGAACCTTGTAGGTTATCACGACATGCACTCTCAACATGAGGCAGAAGCCTCTGGGTCTGGCACCAGAAGAAAATCTGAGAATCAAATCAGGTATATCTTCATCCTACCCCACAATAGGGCTAGACGGTTTCAACCCTTGGCTTTGATGGCACAATCTCCTCTAGGCCTCCGAAATCCCCTTCATGACATGCCCTGACACCCAGAGAAGAACCTCCCTAAGTTTGATCCCGAGAAGGGTACGTTGGCCGAAGATCACATCAGGAATTTATACCTAGCCTTACAGATGATGATAGTGCATTCCGACGATGTAGCATGTTGACTCTTTCCCCATACCCTAGAAAATAAGGCTGCTACTTGCTACCGTTCCGTTCTTGTCGCTTCCATTTCCTCCTGGGAGAAATTCTGCTGTACCTTCCTCCAAAATTTTCGGAGGAAAAAACTCCTTCCATGCTCCTTATAGAGTTGAGTATTTCGAAATGCTAGAAGAATTAGAAAGTTAAAGACTTCAACCAACGATTCCACACTATATTGAACAAATTCCCCCGAACACGGCCATGGATGACTCCATCACCATTTTTTATTACACAAGGGCCCTCCCTTAGGATATCACCATTTTCGTGAAGCGTGAAGCCAGAGCTACCCTGGCAGAAGATTACACTACCAACCGTTTTGTCAAAAAAGACATGTTGTCTATAGAAGCCATTGATCACGATGGCTGAGATGACCCAAAAATGGTTGTGAAAAGAGTGCACCCCTCAAGCCAAAAATCCAGAGACAAGGATAAAGATCCCTTCAATTTCGAGAGCTACGTGAAATCCCTCAAGCTGTTGACAAACGAAGTCTCCAATTTGAAGAGAAAAAACAATGACCCCTCCTCAGGTAGAAAAATGCAGAAAACTTTATTTAGGAAGAGAAACCCCACGGCTAGTCGCCCTCTGCTGAACCCAAACACTAACCTCAACATAGAAGATGTTGGCAAAAAAAAAAAATTGCAGTTTCCATCAAGCCTCCCACTCAGAAAATACCTGCCCCCAGTGGATCAATAGCATGACCGCCGTGGTAAATCAAATCCTTGAAGATCAAACCATGGGAGAGTTAGAAGAGGAGGCAGACTCAGATAACGATGAAGCCTTTCCCCCTGATGAGGACATGGGATCCACAGTCCTCACCTTCGAGGTAATCCACAGAGAAGGACCTCCACCCATTATGGAGATAAACCTAGCCGATGATCCTCAATCCAAACCCCCTCAAAGTTATGGCCTAAGGAGAAAAGGCCCAGTCCCCATCCAGTCCTTCAAAGAAAATAGAAAGGCTTTCCTAAGAAATATTCTACCACCAAACAAGGAAAACCAAACCACAACCCCTGAAAAACCTAGCCCCACCACTGCCCGAGCTATCCCCAAGGCTAGATTATCATCAAGTTCACCAAGCGCCTCTGTTGAACCTCTCCCACACTTGGAATCCGGATATAACATTGTCGAAGATATGAAAAAAACGCGAGCCAAAATTTCCCTCTACGAGCTCGCCCGGAACGGTAATCAGTGAGATCTTATTCTCAAATCTTTGGCCAACCCCAACCCACCGGCATCCAAAACCATGAGCACCACATCCTCCCAAGCTACAGTAAGCCCCCAGTCCATCATGAATGTCATCAACGCAAACTCTCGAGGATCCACAACCCCCTTCCTTCTATCTTTCGAGATCTTCAACTTGAATGTTCATAAGTACCTCGTCGATTCTGGTGCTTCCCCCAATGTCATGCCCCTATCCGTATGCAAGAAATTGAACATCTGTCCCGAAAAAACTGACGCCAGGATCATTCAGCTTGATATATCCCAATTTCTCATTGTGGGTGAATTGAATAATTTCCTCATCCACCTCTCCTCGGACTCCAGGGTGAATCAATGCATCGATATAGTGCTTATGGATATCCCAGAAGCCTACAGCTTTATCTCAAGCCGATATTGGTCAAGCAAACTGCAAGGAAACTTTGCCACCGACTGGTCCCACTTGTGGCTCCCATATAAGGGTAGGAACAATCAGATCTGGGTCGAAAGCAAACCTTACATGAAACACAAAGTGACCAACCTCGAGGCAACCAATTAACCCATCAGCTTTGCACAAGAGGAGCTAGGCATGTGCTTCCTAGAGGCTTCGTTCGGTTGCTATCAAACCCCTCAATCTCCAGTCGCCTAGGGTGCCCAGTCAGAGGTGTTCTCGGCCATTTTTTTCCACCCTGCCTCACCAGAAGGACCACCATATGTTGTCGCCTCTAGTACGCCTCCTGTGCACTCACATAATCTCACAAAATCTGAAGACAAGTTTTGGACCCTGTACTATGACGGTTCCAACACCCATGATGGGGCCGGCGCGGGTTGTATCTTGTTATATCCCTAGAAGAATAAGTTCCTAATATCTTTCCGGATGGAGTTACAGTGTACCAATAATACAGCCAAGTATGAAGCACTGATCCTTGGCCTCAAGAAAGTAATTGATATCAAAGTCAAGTGTTTAAAGGTAATTGGTGACTCTGAAATCATTAACAAGTAGGTACGCAACACCATTCACTACCTATCTCTGCATTTGAAAGGTTATCAGTAAGAGTTATGGTATTTAATTTCTGCCTTTGATTCTTTTGGTATTAAGTTTGTACTTATAATGCATAATGCAGTAGTCGATACACTAGCCAATGCTGCCACTAGATTTACCCCATTAAGGGATGGGCTCTGTTATCACCAAAATAGGACCATGATTGAATACTGATGAGACTACCTCAGTGTAACTATTTCAAACCAACCTTTTAGCTGAGGCTTAGCCTCCTCACCCTGAGAGGGCTCTCTCAAGGTTTAATGATTTTGTATAAAGATATATGGATAACTCTATGGTTTGTGGTTTTGTATGTTTGCAAGTTGAAAGATGAAGGCAAGCTACCATTGTGCTATGGAGTCAGTGATAGGGATAAGATACCAAAATAGCACTTCTTATAAAACTAAGGCTTGTATATACTTCAATGAAAGGATGACACACCCAGGAAAGTCTCACTATCTTGAGGTTCAAAGGAAATCAGAGCATGTGTGCATGAATTTTGAATCATGATACCTTAAGATATTGAAAGGAAAGTATTTAACAAAGATTTATCCAAGCTTAACACTTAAAGGAATTCAGAGCATGAATGCCCATGAATTCTGAGTAATAAGTATCAAATATTGAATAAAACCATCTACAAATAGGACCTAAGAAGTTAATTCACCATAAATTAACACTTAAAGGAAGTCAAAGCATGTTCCCATGAATTCTGAGTAATAAGCATCAAAACTATGGAAGTAAAACACATGATAGAAGATAAAGCTCACTGAAGTACACTTAGAATCTCAGCTTCGGAAAATTTAAAATGCTTCTGTATATATCAGCTCCTCCAAAGTAATTACAAAAGTAACCAGTTCTGATAACATTTTCCAACCCTTGGTACATTTAAGTCTTCACTACTTATAGGAATTTAGCCTTTACATTCAATCTGCCAAGTGGATAGATTAGAATAATTTAAATTGACACTTAAATCTAACCATAAACTGGATTCTAGAGACTGGGACTGACACCTATTCGAAATAAGACTAAGAGTCCTAATAGGACTTAAACACTTATTTATTACTTTTAAACTAAACTTATCCAAGTCTTCCTCGAAAGGAATCCAATATTTTTACCATGCTGGTCTTTAACAAAACATTTATATCATGATTGTCTTCGTGAGGTAACTTTGCCCTTCATTTAAAAGAAGTTAGTTTGATGACATGGCACATATTGGCTAGTATCTTTCAAACTCTTCTAACTGAAAATCTCCACTTGGAAAAACTGATACTCTTTGTCACCCTAATACTCTTTGACACCTTGATACTAAACATATTTAAACATGCTTCACCTTTCTTCCCTGTTTATCATCTATCATGAAAACTGTCCTTACTGTCAAACTCTATTTTGAGCTACAAAAATAGCTTGTTTTCATAGCGCACACAAAAATTGATATGTGAAATTACTCTGTTGTTTTTAACCATGGGAATATGTTCAATGATAAAATAAAAAAGAACATGACCTTTAAAACTTCTCACTCCCATCATTTTATGCCTTTCAAAAGAAAAAATAAACCTTCATAAATTCCCTAGCAAAAACTCGGCTTCAAGCCTGACCCTTGCTGCGGAATTGCCTAACACTTTGGAAATTTTGACAAAAATTGTATTTGAGCTTCAAAAAGTATATAAACATGGTTGAATGTAGTTCATTGATAATATAAGACAAAAATATGATAATATAATTGTTACTTTCTTATCTATCAGTGGTTTCAAATAGTCTTGTTCATGATTCCTCTTTCCAAGTCTCCTTTCTTTGATTCTGTTTTCATCAATTCCATTTCTTCTTTTAATTATTTCACTTGTCTCTACAGATTTCTCTTCTTTGCTTGTAAACATAAATTCCTCTTCCTTGTGTGTGACACTATTATGCGTAAAGGATGTGTCTTTTTCAACAGATTCTTGGCTTTTGCAATGGAAGTCTCAAAATGACTAACCTGTTCAGTTACTTTCTTCTCTACCTCATCTATCATCTCTCTATCTTTCTTATATCCTTCCATCTCTTTCTTTGTCTTAGCCAATTCATCTTTGACAGCTTTCAATTGTTCTTCTAAAATCTCCTTTTCAATCTTCTCTATGGCCTTGTCTTTTCCTTTTCTTTGTTTGACAGTTTCTTCTTTATGCTTACTCTGTCTTTTAGAAGAATCTGTCTCAAGTTTCCTTTGAGACTTACCTTTAAATTTTTCTGTCTTCTTATCTTTGATAGCCTCTGTCTCACTAGGTGATATAATAATAACTTCCTTTGCCATTTCTCCTTTACTTTTTCCTTCCCTCTTTTTACTATCACCAATAGTAAAATTATTTGACATTTGTGACCTAGTAAGAGGTTTTCGAGGTTTGAAAATAAAGGCTGAATCATTTGAAGAGAAGTCTAATTTCTTAACTATGAGTCCCTTACCTTTGACTTCAGCTCTTCTAATTTATGTTGCTTTTACCACAGGGGATTCTGTAATGTCAATGGCCTGTAAGATATCTTCAAGTTTGCCTTTCCCTTTAACATTTTCTTCAAGATTTTGTTAAGTCCCTATATTAATAGTATAGCCCCTTATTATGTTAGTGGAGCCCCCCTTATTGTTATTATTGTACCCCTGTAACCCCCATATTGTTATTATTGTGCCCTTAAATTATTATTGTTAGGTCGGCTAGGATTACATTGTGGCTCCACTAGGATTACATTGTGGCCCCATGGACTCCTATATATAGAAAGGAGGTTTTGTAAATTGTATCATCCAAGAATTGTTCATTTATGTAATGTATTGGAGGTTTCCCCCTCGAAGTGGCTCATTTCTAAGGCGTTGATATCTCTTTTCTTCTCTTTTGGAGCTGGTTACACAACATTTGGTATCAGAGCTTGGGATTCTAGGGTTTCAGCCCAAACTGTGTCAATGAGGCATTTTCCTATAATGTTTTTTTTCTACTTAGTTTTGTGGTTGAAATTTTAGGGGGGATGTCAAATCCGCAGGAGGATTAGTTTCTAATTTCGTGAGTTGCTTCAATTTTTTCAGATATGATTCGTGGGAAGTTAGGGTCTTTTCATGCTCCTCAACAAGTCATCGTGGCATTTGCGCTATAAATTTTTTTCTACGAAGGTTCAGAATCTGAAATTCATATGGTGTGAAGCTGAAATCCCGAGGAAATTCATAAAAACATTTCAGAGCTTGGTTCGCAATATTTTTGGAGATATGATCTGTGGAAGGTAGTGCTTTTTCAAGCTCCTAAATTTCATCTCAAAGAGGTGATCGTGGGAAAAGTTCAATAACTCTCTCTCTGGGCATCGGATTGGAGTACCGTAAAAAGTGGTCACAAGTACACGGACTGTAGTTTCTTGGCTGTCAATTTCAGAGACAAAAGACAAAACACTAACACGTGGCAAGTCGTACAAGTTCGCTCTACTGAACTAGTCCATAATTAGGTCATTGTGGGAGATTGGACACAACTTTGTCTTGGAGAATCCAAATAAGGTCAGACCTGTGGCATTCAAAAGAGAATTCAGAGGGCTATTTCATTGCTGAATTTCAGATATTTAAGAGTCGCAATCACAGAGATAATCCAATTCCAATATTGAGCTCCTCAAAAGCAAGAGAAAGCTATACTATGACGCATGAAGAGGAAGAGTTGCAGTATGTGATATCAAAATTACGGTACCAAGTGCAACAAGTTTCGATCTTATGAAGAGCAATTGAAGATGAAATAGATGGTTTAAAATCAGAAATGGAGGCTAAGTTGGATGTTTTGAAGGATCAAATAATAGCAAATATGGATGATAAATTAGTGGAAGATCACATCGAGCATCAACAACAAGTTCTCCAACTCTCAAAGGATAACCCAACTTTGGTGCAGAATCTAATGAAACAACAAGAAGATCAACATCACATCGAAAGAAGTTATGAAGCAGTCATAGAAACAAGAACTCGACAAGTACGATCAATTTCGGAGTATCTCAGCAAGTGGAAGAACTTTCCTGTAAAATATTTCACATGGGAGGATGAGAATTTTATACAGAAGCATCAAGAAATAATCAAGCGTTGAGGACAACACTTGTTTGAAGGAGAGGGGCATGTTAAGTCCCTATATTAATAGTGTAGCCACTTATTATGTTAGTGTAGCCCCCCTTATTGTTATTATTGTACCCTTGTAACCCCCATTTTGTTATTATTGTGCCCTTAAATTATTATTGTTAGGTCGGCTAGGATTACATTGTGGCCCACTAGGATTACATTATGGCCCCATGGACCCCTATATATAGAAAGGAGGTTTTGTAAATTGTATCATCCAAGAATTGTTCATTTATGTAATGTATTGGAGGTTTCCCCCTCGAAGTGGCTCATTTCTAAGGCGCTGATATCTCTTTTCTTCTCTTTTTGGAGCTGGTTACACAACACATTTCTTTTAGACTTTTTTTATTTACAATTAAGTCTATATCTCTGTAATATGTTTGATAGTCCTCTTCATTCTATTTGTCGGAGGTAATGATATATCTTGGAATAAATCGGGCCATTCTCCACCAATCTCTCTTTATTTGAATCTTTTAAATCTTCATGTTGAGTTCCTTCAAATTATGCGTAGTATCGACATCTACATCTTTTCGAAGAAGAATTTTTAAGCTTGGAAGCTTTCTTCGAGATAAGACATCAAGTTAATATCCATTCATGAACAGAATGATGCCCAGTCCCTGTTTAAGTTTGTTTAATTCCTCCAAAACTAGCAATTTCATCAATCCATGGTATGGAAAATAGAAATTTCATACCTTTCAGCTAGTACTTGTCTGCCATTTTCCCGAGACTTCTAAAGAGATAGAATGGGATATATATCAATTTCTTCCCTATGAAATGAATCAATAATTTGAAATGATACATGTAAATTTTCTGAAAATGAGCTTCACATGTAAAATATTTTTGTATGACCATCAGCAATTTTGAAAATTCATCTTTAAGACAGCTTCTAGGAATTCCGTCAGTCATTTTGATCACTGCATGCTCTGGTATTAAATAATCATCACAAATTTTTAAGTCAAATTTGTTGGCTTTAAACCATTCCTCTCTGGTTCTCGGGATCCCTGTTGCTTTAGTGATGCTATCAGGTGAAATTGGGATATGAAGACAACCTACCTTTGTAAATGTTCCTCTGAAACTTGCCACAAAATCTCATGATACCTGTTGATGATGCCCTTGCGGTTTCTGAAAGAATTGAATACACTCTGCCTTTGTAAATAACTCGGTGAAATGTTCATCTCCTAAAACCAAGTCTGGAGCTGTAGATTCATAGCGGAATGGCAAACCTCCTTTATAAACCTTCTTGGGAGTAGTTGTAGCCATTTCCTGTATGGTGCAGTGGTGGCCTTCCATATAACTTTACACCTATTTGGAAGAAAATACTTGATGACAGAGAGCAGATAAATGGAGATTAGTTAATATACAACAAGGGTTTCTATTGGGAATCTTCTTGATAGAGATCTGTTTTGGTAGCAAATGATAAGTGTGGAAAAACAAAACAAAAATTATGAGAGATAAATTCAAAAGTGGAATGAGAGAGCGTAAGACAAAAGATGAATGATATGAGAAAGTGTATGACTTTTAAATGATGGCTTAAGTCTGGCAACAGGTCCTTGAAATTCTCAAACACTTAATCATTCATCATTACTCTTTAAACCGTTAAAGACTGGTAGAGATTTAGTAGCACGTTTCATTTTACATGTGCTAGTTTTGCTACGAAACTACTAGGTGTTTCCGTAGCAAATTCTATTAACTTCGTGCTATATTTGCTGCAGACTCAGACAGTTTGGTGACAAATGGAAAACTTTCAGACATGTGATAATTTCAAAGTGTCTACTCAAAATGCACTTCTCCAATGTGACTTGGAATGATTTCTAAGACCTTATCTAAAATTTTTTAAACTTAAATACACGATAAAACATATCATTTTATGGTATCTTGCAACCTAAGAAATTTGAAGGAGTACTATGAATGATTTTCAAGCACGAGATTTTGAAAATTTGAGGAGTGATAACAGGTTCTCTATTGAAATTGTTTATAAGCCTACCATGCCGGGAAATGTAACTAATCTGCATGTTTTTAATGATGATCAATAGGTACTGGATTTCATGCTTAATGTGGACGTATTGAAAGACGTCGTGATCGAATAAGACGATCATGAACTAGCCTTGAAAAAGGAAAGAGAAGAGTACAAGGGGAATCCCATACCCAAAGGGGGCGTGTCCCTTGAAAAACTATTTTACCTACATAACCATTTTCGGGGGCCCCCCAACATAAAGGTGTAGAGTTCCAGCCTACTGCACCATCAAATAAATCTCGGGATAGAAACAGAACCAAAATTCATCAATATCGGTACAAAACTCACCCCTCAGGAGAGACAATCCTTTACTAAATTATTCAAGAAATACCGAGATGTTTTTGCCTGGACGTATGATGAGTTGCGAACTTATGACATGTGAATCATCCAACACATAATACCAATGAGGGAAGGGGTTAAACCTTTCTAGAAGAAGCTAAGGAAGGTACACCCTACTTTAGAGCCGATGATCCAAAAGGAACTGAAGAAACTCCTAGATGCCTACATCATCTTCAAAGTTCGACACTCAACCTCGGTGTCAAACTTGGTCCCAGTTCGTAAAAAGTCTGGCGAAATTTGTTTATGCGTGGACTTCTAGAATTTGAATTGATCATCGAATAAGGACAACTACCTGGTGCCCCCCATGGACTAGATCCTTCAAATAGTGTTCGGTTCAGAAATGTTCTCATTATTGGATGGTTTCTCAGTTACAACCAAGTACTAGTGGTTGAGCTCGATCGTCTGAAAACCACATTCAGGACCAAATGGGGAACGTTTGCATTCAGACACATGCCCTTTGGCCTGACCAACATTGGGAAAACCTTCCATAGGGCCATGGACATCGCTTTTCAGGGTCTAATGGGGCAAAGTGTGGTGGTATACCTTGACGATGTCACTGTATTTTACAAACGCAAGTGTGACCACTTACACCACCTCAAACAGATTTTCAAAAGGTGCCAAAAATACGGGATATCACTTAACCACAAAAAGAGCATCTTCGTGGTCTCTAAAGGGAATCTAGTGGGCCACATCATAGCTCGAGATGGCATAGTGGTGGATCCAAAACGCGCAAAATCCATCACCCAGATTCCTCCCCCGAGTAGCAAAAAGGCCATGCAGTCGTTTCTCAGAAAAATAAACTTCCTATGAAATTTCATATCGGACTTCACCCAAATCATGAAACCTCTGCAAGGTATGATCAAGAAGAACGCAAATTTTAAATGGAATTCCCCTTAGAAAGAAGCATTCGATAATATTAAACAGGCCATCGTAGAAGCACCAACCCTCCATAGCCCGGATTTCAACAAAGGATTTATCTTGTATACCTTCCCCTCAGATTCATCTCACCTTGCCTGTTATCACTATAAAAAAAAATTCCAAAGTTGGATAGTTTATATTTGCTCCTAAGTCATGGTCTTAGGATAGGGGTAAAATTATTTTTATGTTTTAAGAATTTGAATCATAAGGTTAGAGTCTTATCTCCATCATCAAATAAGGTCCAACAATATTTTTTCACACTTTAAAGGTCCCATGTCATACTTCGAAAATCATCTGTCTAGTCACTTTGAAAAAAAAATTCAAATAAGCCACAAAACCACGTTTTCGTAGCACATACAGTGTAAAAAATTTCTTTTGCGCAACAAACATTGGTCATTTCGTAGCGAAAAACCCTGAAAATACATTACACATGCTACGAAATCGGGGATTCGTAACCAATCCCGTCGAACTGTCAAATCCATCAAATTCCGTTAAATTTTCGTGAGTAGGTGTTAGTCCACGAATCCTTTCTCCCACATGCAACCATTCACAACCATCATGAGATTCATTAGGGGTCATTTATCATCCATCATTTTAAAATTTGAAATGGGATGGTTGTCCTTGGTTATATTTTCTCATGCAAAAACATTTGCTTCATGTCTTTCTTCGAATAACAAGCTCATGGTAAGCATAAGCCTGAGTTTTTGAACCATTAATCAAGCGAGCCAGTTTCTCTTAAATCAAGCGAGCCAGTTTATTACAGGTTTTCTGAAGCTACAGTGATTCCAAGTGAAAGATGATAGAGGAAAAAAGAAACTACAAATCAGGCCATGGTTTGAGAATAGAACTCGAAGGCATAGAAGCTCTCACTAAGGATAAATCAATTGAAGAAGCTTTCATGAAAGTAGGATGCTGGAGATTCTGCAAAAAGCTTCAGGGAGGTCATAATAAAGTCATGAAGGAATTTTCTATCAATTTCACAGGTTCAAATACAAAATTTGGATGTTTAAACTTACCCATTTCTCCTTAAGTTATTTCTTTAGTGACAAAGACTCCAAGAGGGGAAGAAAGGTGGTTCAAGAATTTCAGGTTTGAAATGGAACCTTGTAAAATCTTTTTGAAGCTAGAGTTTGTGGATATAGATTCAACCAAAGCAGTGCCAAGGGGTTATGTCAAAGATACATATGCTAACCTGATCTCCAATATTCAAAGTTAATTCACTTGCGAATGAAGATACCATAAGGTGTATTCTTACCACTTTAAACTCTTATTGCATTTCACTGGAATAATTTCTCTGGATTTACCTTTCTTTCTGTTTCAAAATTTGTCCAAGATGGCAGATAAGGTGTAGATGAAAAATCAAGCATGTGAAACTTCATTATTTCATCATGGTCTTGTCAAATTAAGAGTTTTTCATGAGCTTCAGAGGGTGAATAGAGAATGGTCAGAGTTTTTGTTTCTATGTGGATTTGGGGTGGAAACATATGGAACAAGTGTTAGCCCTAGGGCCAAAGAAAAATCACCATCTAAAATCACTGACCCTGCAGAAACAAGATCGAAGAGGTTTGTGAAGTTAAATCCTAGAAAACAAGTGAAAGGGCGAGATATTAAAATACCAGTAATTGTTCAAGAAACTCCTCAATCTGCACAAAAGAAGGTAACCAAAGGTAAGAAAGCAGTGCAGGAACAGTCAACCAGCAAATCAGCTCAGAAAAGGCTGACTGGAAGACAAATAGCAAGGGAAAAAGGCAAAACATTGGTTTCAGAAGAAGATCCAGGTTTAAAGGGTAGCTTGAATGATATTTTACAAGCTATTGATATTAAGGAATCTCCTTTAGTGCAGGTAGATTTTATAATTTTGGATGAAGGGAAATATAAAAAGATCAAATCCTCCAAGAAACTGGATTTTAATGATGAAATTTTAGAGTTTTTGTTCAAGCCTAGAAAGCCTCTAACTGGGAATTCAAAATAGTTGCAAGGATTGGATGTGGAATTAGAAAAAGCAGGAGAAATTTCAAAATATTATGAGGAACCCATGGACCTTTCATCACCTATGCTTGAGGATGATAGAAACAGAGTTTTCCATACACAAAGAGAAAAGAGTAGTTATGAAGGAATGAAAGAAAAAATAAGAGTAGCTAATCGTCAAATTGCTAGGCTTGAGAAGAAAGTAAGAGAACATGTGGTGGAGAAGATAAATTTTGACAGAATTAAAGCTTTGTGGGAACTTGAAAGAATTTCAAATCCTGAAAAAATCAGCAGCGAAGCTCAGTTTTTCACCTGGACCCTGCCTGCAATCAAAGAGGCCAAGTTTGTGAGAAGGGTAAATGTGAATTTAAGAGCTACTAATAGGAATTTAAAGAGGCACATTGAGGATCTTGAAATACAATTGGCAAACTCTGAAGAAAGTGAGCTATAGCAGAATGTAAGATAGTAAGTCACAAATCCTTGATACAATTTTGTTTTGGAAAGGTCATCACTTTTGGAAACCATGGAAAAGTTTACTTTTAGTGTTTTCAATGTCCATTAGCATCAAATTCCTCATTAAAGACTATAGATATTCTCAAGGTTTAAATATGATGAAGAAACTGTGTAAATATGGAGACACACAGCAGTTTCATAGCGCGCTACGAAACTGTTGTAGGTGCAGTTTTAAACATTTTTATATGGTTCCAAGAGGTAAACACCAGGTTTTTGAAATTTTTATGTTGTTAGAAGATGGAAATCAGTGACCAATGAAGTTTCAAGTATTAAAACAAAGGAAATTTGATGTTAAGAGATTTGTTACAAATGCATAATTACTGCGCTACAAAAATAGTTGATATTTTCGTAGCACAGACAGATCAGATCTCTCCACACTCTTTCATGGACTCAATCTTGCCCAGGTGGATGTACATGGTTATGTGAAAGTGAAAAAATATTTCATTTGTCTTAAAAGGTTCATTTTTGTCAGCCAAAGATTCAAGGAGAATGAATGAGGGTTAAAGCTATATTGCAAGAAACATGTTCCTACTTTTTAGGACAGATAAGGGATAAGTTAACAGATTGTAAAAAAAATATTATGGACATCATCAAGGTTGAAGTTTAGAAGGTTGCATCTGTCAAAAATAATATTTAATTTCCAGATAAGGTTGTTTTAGTCATAAGAAGGAGTTTTACTCCTAATTGCATTAGGACTCTAGAACAGACAGTTAACTGTCACATGTAATTAATAGGCAGTTTTAGAGTAAATAGGTGTCAATCTAAGATAGAATTCGAATTTCTTTGAAGATGGATCATAGAATCCAATGTTGTAATGACTCTATAATAAATATGAGGTCGAATTCCTCAAGGTGGGAAATTTACATGAATAAGCAGACTATGTTTTTGTAAAAAACTGTGTTTTTATCATAATACAGATGTTGGCTCACTACTCAGGATTTAGAAAGAGTTTTTAATGTGTGATCTTCTTTTGGTTTTTTGTATCTATTTTTTTGCAGTCGTATAAACATATGTGACTTAGAATTCATTGGAAAATGATCTAACTTCCTGCATATGTTTGTAAACTGTGTTTTGTTCACTTTGTTTTTGTTTCATTAATACACCTAAAAAATTTGAAATGCCCTGACTTCTATGATGAGCTGATGTTGATGTTTTGTGGGAAAATACCTAGACTCCATAGCCCAATAGATGTTTTTTGATCATTATTTCAACTAGTCATACACTTTTACACTATTTATTCCTAGAGTTAGCCATCTAATTCTTAATTAAAAATCTTAAACCTAGTGAGAGAGCCCTCTCAGGTTGAGGAGGCTAAGCCTAAACTAAAAGTCTGGTTTGAAATAGTTACACTGAGGTAGCCTAACCAACAGCCTATCAGGTCCTATTTTTTTGATAACATTGCCATTCTCACTCAGAAAGATGACAACAATGACGAGTGGCCCATATCGTTTATGAGCACAAGGTTGCAAGGTGCCAAGCGGAATTATCTAGATATTGACAAGCATGCTTATGTGGTATACAAGGCAGTCAAGCATTTCAGGCCATATATTTTGAAGAACCATGTCATAATGTTCGTACCCCACCCACCAGTTTGCTAACTATTTGTGCAACAATATCTAGGTGAGAGACGAGGCAACTGGATGGAATTCCTTCAAGAGTATGACCTGGAATTCAAGCCTGCACCTACTGTCAAAAGGAAAGGGCTATGCCGGATGGCTACTGAATCCGCAGAACTGCGGTACAATGAAGAGGAATGTTGGGCTCATGAAAATAGACATTTACCAAGCTGACAGTACACCTCAACAAAGAACCCCTTCATGGTACGTTGATCTCCAGCAATATCTTGGCCAGGGTATGACGAACCTCACCTTGACCATCCAACAGAAATGTGCAATAAGGCTAAAGGTTGCGTCCTACCAGCTAGTGCAGGGTAAGCTATTCTGAAAGCACCACAATGGAGTCCTGCTACGCTGCTTAGAACATAGTGAGGCTCAACAGGTACTCAAGGAACTACATGATGGCCTAGCTGGAGGACACTATGCAGGAGATGCCACAACTGACAAAATTATGCGTGTTGGTTTTTATTGTCCCACTCTGTTCAAGGATGCACACGCCTATATTCGGAGATTCCTGCCATGTCAAAAGTTTTCCAACAGGAAGTCATGATCATCCGCCCTATTACAGTCTGTTGTTGTGGAAAAGCCATTTCAGTAGTGGGGACTCGACATGATCAAGGGAATTTAACCGCATTCCTCTAAGCAGCATCGACATATCCTTACATCCATGGACTACTTCACAAGGTGGGTTGAAGAAATAACGTGGTCTCAAATCAAAGATCAAGAGGTAATAGATTTCATCACTCAGCACATCATTACTAGGTTTGGCGTTCCTGCTGTTAGCCACCTGTGAAATTTTTGTCAAGCAAATAGGTGGCTAAATTGTTTTGAGCCTTCAAGAGATACATTTTCTGTAAGAATATCTCATCCTTGAAGCCTCTGTGTGTCCACAAAGATCCTCGCCGCTATTTTCATCCAATAAGCCTCACTGACTGTAAAAAATTGTGCTCAAAATGCCTCCATTTGCCCCTTGTATCCCTGCATAATTTCCCATTTCAACCCTTTTTTCCCTTTTTTTCAAAGCCTCCCTTTTTACCCTAAGAGCCCTTCCTAAACCCTCTAAATCATTCCCATCTCCCCTTTAAACCTCACAAACACCCTTTTTTTGGGCCAATTAACACCTTTCCCCTCTACCGTTGTCCTTTTTTGGTCTCAAAATACATGAAAATTGGGCCAAAATCACCCCTTTGTCATATGTAGGCTTAGCCCCTTTCGGCCAGCCCCCGTAAACCATTTCTCCACATGACCCGGGTGTTGAAACCAAGCACTAGCCCATGACGCACTTATCGTATCAGTGGTCGGGTGTAATACTAGTCGTCGATCAACACCAATCCGATGGTCCACGCTTTCCCTCCAATGCACCCACGTTCCTCCGTTCACTCCCCAATCGCATAACAGTCGTCGATCTGATCCGCAGATCGACGGTCCAAAAATCATCCACCTCGGTGGTCCCCACTGTCAATCATTGTGCAAAATCGGAGGTTTTTATCACACCGCTTTTGAAAGGAAGATGTATTTTTCGTTCTACAGCTATCAAATTCACTGGCTGACACGTGTCCTCAAGCTGTTTCAAAACCCCGCTCTCATTGCGCGTTAAAAATTAACTGCGGGCCTGGCGCGTGCGCCATCCGATCTGAGGCTGGCCATCCAATGGTGATTGCACCCCTAAGATGCTCGGGGGATAGTCCAAAGTGAGCATGAACCCTGTCCCACCATCCATCGCCCTCCGTGCAATCACAGCCATTGATCTCCTCCTGAGATCGGACAGTCCGGATTAAATCCTCGTCCCCACCATTGACCGGGTCCCACTACCTAGGCTCCATGTCACATTTCTCATCGCATTTTCCCATTTTATTGGTATTTCGCCCGATTTCCAAAACCCTTCCATCGTTCATTTTCCGCCATCGATCATTTCCCCCATGCATGATCGAACGGTCCACGTGCATTTCTCCACTAAGCCTCCATCTGTCTAGTCTTCCACCTTTTTTTCATTGTCTGGTCTTTTTTCACCGTTCCACTACATTTTTCACCATTCCTCCACAGTTCCATTACCATTCCCTAGGCCTTCAGAGCATCCATCCCCCTCTAGCATGGATTTCATAACAATTTTGTGTGTTTCGCAGTGTACGGGCAGTGGACGACCGCCATGGTTCACAGTCACTGTTGCAGTGGCACAGAACGCAGTGAAGACCATTTTCAGGGATTGAAATTATGAAGAAGAGCCTGGGAAGGTGTTATGACATGATTTTCATTAAAGGAAACAGAGTTAAACTCTGTAAAACCTTTCCAGAGCCATTAAAGCTCAGATTTCACTGACAGAGACAGTCATGAAGCGGTAAAGAGTATCAGTACAGAGTTAAGGAGTTCTAATGCACATTATCGAAGATGTTAAGCCTTAATTCACTATTTTAAAGGCAAAATTCCAGAATGAAGACCTCATGAATCACACAGAAGGCCCGGCGCACAGAAAACTATATCATCAAGGTTTCACATCAACAGAAGTTTCCTCCCGAAAAAGGACACAGTACTCATACTGTTTTAGTCTACATTGTGTCCATGAGAATATTTACTCCCTGACAACAGTCCTGGTACTACCAGAAGCATTGGTTACACAATATGGCATGCCCCAGAATCATTGTTCTACCTTTTGTTTAATTCACCAGAGTACTATGAGTACTGCAGCTGAGGATACAACAAAGACATACATGGAGTAAATTTCAGCCTGTCAAAGACCACTCTTTCACCCAAAGAGTACATAAGTTCGATGCATAGACATTAAAACAGAATGGGTTTCGACCCACTGATCCTACTCTGTTTAATGTTTCATTTAGTGTTTCATCTACCTCCTCGACCTCTCTTTCTGATATAAAAACTCATGAGAAAACATTGTAAAGGTTTTTTATTAGATATCTATGAAATTTAAGCGGTTTCTCTTGAGACATATTTCTCTGTGTAAAGTTTTAAGATAGGCTGAGGAAGATGTTTTCAGACTGAATATCAAGCTGTTGGTAATGTTGTACATGACTAGTGTTGCTCTTCAATATGACAAGCACATTCCTTTGGATCCTGATTTAAAGCAGCGGTGATGTTTTTCTTACTTTGTCTTGGTTTTCCTTTGTAGTCCATTACATACTTCATTTCTTCGATCACGCATCAGAAATCTGGTTTAGGATATACCCTCGCATGGTTCCCTAAGCTTCTGCTCTCCTTGCCTTCAATGTTTTCTACTATATGTGTTATCTGAGCACTGATTCAAGTTAATTAACCAGTGTAGTGGCTAATATTTACTGCTAGCTGATGTATGATTGAATGAATCTGTTCTCAGATGCTCTTGTTAGGTTTTAAATTGAATGAATTTGGATACTGGGAGTTTATAACTCTGTCTCTGTCTCACTAGGATCCTTTCAATTAATTGAGCTTTTCTAAGTTCCCTTAAGTTGGATACCAAAGCATTGAGAGTTCAAAGTCTCTCTCTGATCTCAGGTTTTCACCTTTGTGTTTAAATATTTAATGTTCCTTGTCTGAAGAGTTAGCCTTTTGGGTTCTAGATCACAGGTTGTCCAACAGCATGTCATGTCCCTGGATCTAATTCCTGAAGGGTCACCTTGGAGGTTTCCTTTCTTTCCACCTTCTCTCTTGCCATTTCATGCCACACTATCATCTTTAAGATCCAATGCTTTAGATGAATAGCCCAATTGAAAGCTTGCACATTGAATAGCAAGTAAACCCTTTCCTGACTCCATTTCCCAATGGTCTTGAGTGTTCTTTGAGTTATCTCTCCTTTGCCTAAAATCCTCTTTGCTCATCCTTGTCTTATATTGGACCCTTCCTTCCTAATTCCCAACAACCACACAAAGAATAAAACAAACAAACCCGTGCCTATAACTAGCCTAATATCTCAACACAGATCTTAAGGACATAAAACCTTAGCCTATATAGAGAGAGATCCCTCTCTGGACCTAGGAGGGCTAGATCCTAAGGTCTAAAAGTGGTTCTGATGTTGTCTCATCTTTTGGTATTGCCAATCTTGCCAAAACATGGAAATCCCAACATAATGGCGACTCCGCTGGGGAATTTTTGAGTATTTTCCATTTTACTACATCACAAGAGCCTCAGAAAACCAACAATCTCTGGTTAGGTTGGCAGGGAAAAACTTCCACTTGCAATTCACTTTCTGCACCACTTGTTGTGTTTCTCCCACATTCTTAGACAGAGTCTGGAAAGGGCCAGATAGCCTCCAGATCTCACTCTCTTTCAGAGGTGAAATACCTGGTAAAATCCCTCCCAATCCATCTCTGGTTAGAGTTCGTTGTGTTTGAGGATATCCTTGAAAAGGGACATTACATAAGCACTGTGGTGGATAGTGTACCTCCTAGAAACATCCTAAACCCTCCACCTAGTGACTCCATAGTTCCCTAATGACATAAGACTCCACTGGGAGACTAGCCTCCATAACAACATCAGCCATAACAGAAGTAACAAGTAGGGTTGAGCTGCTTTGTTAGAAAACAACATTCTGCCTTCAAGAACCACTCACACAAGAGCCTATCTCGACCCAAACCCACCTGAGATAGTTGAAAACCCTGAGAGCATCCTCAAGAAATCTCATACACCTAAAAGACCAACTATTTCCAGTCGTATCCATAGAGATAACTATGCACCAGAAGACTTTACAGCGCTATCAGACCTTCATCTTGACCTAGACCTACCAATTAGATTGCCAAGAACTAGGTCATTTAGTGTCCTAGACCAGCCAGACCTTGATTTTCCTGGTTCACCACCCCAAAGTGGTAAACACATTAGGGACAGAGAGACCCTTCCATCTACACCTCCCGATATTCACTTCATTGAAAACTTGGGACTCAGTCATCCTAAATCAGCTCAACAGATTTCTGCTGGTCCTAGTATCCTTGTCATCCATATACCAGCTGCTCAAGTCAACCCCTTACCTCCTCAAAACATCATCATGGCAGCCTGGTATGCACCCATGATGTTACCCCAGCCTCTAGTACCCTTACCCAATGATTACCAATCAAAGATCCCACACTTCACTGCAAAGGAGTCTACCACAGCTCAGCACCATGTAGACAGGATGGAAGATTCTTTTGACTACATGGAGATAGATGATGATACAGTCAAAATGAGAATCTTTGCCTAGAGCTTAGGGAGTGATGTGAATAAATGGTTTAAGGGCCTACCTCCTAATAGCATCCAAGATCTACCCTCCTTATATCAAACCTTCATAAATAAATGGGAAGTTAAGGCCAACCCTCTACAAATCTTAGCAGAATACAAGAACATGAAAAGAAATGCAGGAGAGAGTTTCCATGACTACTCTACAAGGTTTAACAGCATTTATAATGCTCTTCCTCCACATATGAAACCTCCCCAAGGTATGGCTTTAGTGAAATACCCTGAAGGCTTTGATGCTGACATGGCCTACCAGCTTAGGGAGAGAGATTACAACACATTGGGAGACATGAAAAGGGGAGCAGTTAGTGTAGAGGCTAACCTGATTCAGAAGAAAGTAATAATGAGGGCTGAGAAAAGGGTAACATATAGATATGACACTGTAGCTTCCACATCTGATCCCAATTATGACCGTCTATCTAAAAACGTGGAAAATCTACATCAAATGATGGAAAAAATGGTTGTCACAATTATTAATCAGAACAAAAACCAAAATCATAACTAGAACCAGAACTTTAGAAGGAAAAATGCCACTCCCAACAGACAAAGAGACTCAGATCAGCAAGTTATTCCCCCATTTCAAGAGAAATTTCTCAATGAAGATGAGGGAATCATAGAAGAGTCTGAGGGGACCGCAATAAATATGTTTGAAATTGAAAATTCAATCCACAACTGTTCCACGGAAGAAGATCAACCATTTCCCTCATATTGGGATGAGGAAAGATTAGAATATGAGGATTACACGCTTGGATTTGAAAATTCCATTATGCAGGTCAGAGAACAATATGAGCTTAGAAGCAAAAAGAGCTTAGACAATTCCAAACCAAAAGCTTCTGAGATTACCATTAAGAAAAGGCCTGAAAAAACTTCTAAAGTAACTGCTGAAAGTAGCAAATCGGCAGCTGAGAGTTCTTGGAATGACAAAGAAAAGGATAACCAAATCATTGATAAAAAAATTCAACCGACTAGGAGCACTAGCACTGCAGTTAGTGCTCCTAATAAAATAGACCCTAACACAGTACATGGTGAGAATCAGCCCACTGATTCAGCCACTAAGGTAGTGGCTAACAAGACAGAGTTGAAAATTACAAAGACTCAATCTCCCTTCAGTTTCGAGAATGAAATTGCAAAAATTAAAATCTCTGTCCCACTCTCTGCGCTGGCCACTCAGGATGTATCTAAAGGCAAAATTTTGAAAGCTTTAAATATAGAGGTAAACAGTGACACTTTCAATCTGAGTGATGATCAACCAGCCCTTCTGTTTGGTCCAAAGATAGAGGGGAAGTTACAGGAAGGGGTAGTACCTCCTTTTTATATCAGTCTCAATATCCATGACAAGATCCTTCACAACACGATGCATGAATCTAGGGCATCACACAACTTAATGCCTAAGGTGGTTATGGAAAATTTAGGCCTAGAGATAACTCGCCCTTATAAAGACCTATATTCATTTGAATCTAGTAGAGTAAAGTGCCTTGGCCTAATGAAGGACTTGTGTGTGAACTTAACCCAGATTCCAGCCAAATGTATGGTTATGGACTTTGTAGTGGCAGATGTGCCACCTAAGTATGGCATGTTACTGTCGAGATCATGGGGAGCCAAGCTACAAGGTACAATGTAGATGGATGGGGCATATGCCACGATCCCTGTCTTTAGCCATCTTAGGACACTGTATAGAGAGGCACAAATGAAATTCCTGGTCAACAGCCCTGAAAAGCCTGAAAATTCTCCTCTATACTCTGTGCACACAGATCTGCACTCCTTTATCCTTTGCAACGATGAACCCTTAGAAGAGCCATAACCAGAAAACAGAGATACCAACGAACGAGTGGAGCCCATAAATTTCAACATAATAGACACCCTAGACTCAGAAGAAAATGAGGTTGAGACCTGTGGATAGTGTACTGAAAACGAAACTCTGAGTAAACAAGAAAAATATTGCAAACAACTAAATGGTCAGCTCTCTGAACCCCATATGCACCATGAAGAACAAAACCCTCCACGGCAGCATAACAATGAAACTAATGCTAGGAAAGAAACCAATGATAAAACTGAGAATGAACCTTTATGGGAAATGAATTTCGATGGTTCTTGTACTAGAAAAAATGCAGGGGCGGGAGTGTGGTTACATAACACAGAGAGCAACTATGCTGAGAGTCATGCCTTTAATCTGAACTTCAAATGTACAAACAATATCACGGAGTATGAAGCTCTCATCCTTGGCTTGAACCTATTGAAAAAACTAGGAGCTCGTAGGATAGCTGTGCATGGAGACTCTGAGTTGGTCATAAAACAAGTGAATGGTGAATACACAGCGAAACACCCTAGGCTGACAGCGTACAGGAATGACGCTATGGAATTATTGAAGACCTTTGTGGAATATGAACTAGTGTTTATTCCTAGGAGTTGGAATGTAATTGCATATGGATTATCATGTATAGCTAATTCATATCACAAGCCTCCCAGTGATCAACAAATCATCATTCAAACGAAGTTCAGACCTGCAGTCCCTGATAATGAGAAATGTTGGCAGGTTTTTGAGGGAGACAAGTAGATCGAGGATTTCCTGATAGGTAGGAATGAGTTTGAAGTTTCCGATTTAGACTCTAAGTCCAATGATAGCTGCCTAAGTGAAGAGCCCTCAGAAGAGGAAGAACCACCCTGTAACATAGAAATAAACACTTTAAACGAACAAATTGGAAATCCAACCAAAGAATGTAAAAACGCAGATAATGAGGAAATAGAGGTGCCATAGGGAAAGGATAAGAACATACCCCGAGGTATGGCACCTTTCGAAAATGTTTTCGATTTCGATGATGTAGCAAAAAATCCCACTGTAGAACACTCAGAATCTAATGTTGAGGAATGCAACATAGGCACTGAAGATAAGCCCAAGATGATTAAATTGGCTAAGTCCTTACTCGCAGACATGAAAAAGAAATATATTGACTTATTCAAGGAATTCATTGATGTGTTTTCCTGGAGCTACGAGGACTTGAAGGCCTATTACACAAACATCATACAGCAAAAAATACCTTTGAAAGAAAATCATAAACCCTTCAGAGAGAAACTTCGCAGGATAAACCCAAAACAATTTCCTGCAGTAGAAAAGGAAATAAAGAAGATGTACGAAGCAGGAATAATAGATCCTGTGAGGTTCTCTGATTGGGTCTCAAACCTTGTAGCTGTGAGAAAGAAAACAGGTGAGATCAGGCTGTGCATATATTTCAGGAACCTTAACAGAGCCTCACTCAAGGACAATTACCCCTTACCAAAGATGGAACATATCCTGCAGAGGGTAGTTGGCTCAAGGTGAATCTCCCTATTAGATGGTTTTTCAAGTTACAACCAAGTTCTAGTACTCCCAGAAGATCAACTCAAAACAACTTTTACCACTCCATGGGGCACTTTTATGTATGTGAAAATGCCCTTTGGACTAATGAATGCTGGGGTAACATTCCAACGAGTGATGGACATAGCTTTTTCGGATGAGATAAGGCACTTCATTGTCATCTATCTGGATGACATAACAATCTACTCCAAGACTGTTGAGGAACACCTAAAACATTTGAGAAGAGTTTTCAAAAAATGCAGGAAGTTCGGCCTGTCATTAAATCCCAAAAAAACTGTATTTGGGCTGCAAGAAGGTAAGATTCTCGGCCACATTATATCTGAGAAGGGAATTAGGATAGACCCAAAAATATTTGAGGGAATACTACAAATCACACACCCGAGAAACATTAAAGAGTTACAGTCCTTCATTGGGAAAATTAACTTCTAAAGGAGGTTTATTCCCAACTTAGCTAAGCACCTCAGGAATATGACTAATATGCTAAAAAAGGGTGTGCGGGTTAAGTGGACTATTGAGGCTAAAAAATATTTTGAATCGGTTAAACTTGCACTCACCCGGACTCCTGTCCTAATCAGCCCTGATTTCTCAAAATATTTCCTGATCTTTTCATTTGCCTCCGAGCATACAGTGGCTGCAGTTCTGTTGCAGAAAAATCCAGAGGGAGTGGAATAGCTCATTTCTTTCTTCAGCAAGGCTCTGAGGGATGCACCCTTAAAATATAACATTATGTAAAAACAAGCCTACACCTTGGTTAAGGCCTTGAAAGACTTTAGGGTGTACATACTGCATTCCCACACCATAGCCTACATGCCAAACATAGTGGTTAAAGACATTCTGTCCCAAGACCCGGATGGGAAGAGGGGAAAATGGATTGTCGTGATTTTAGAGTATGACCTGGAAATAAAACCCACAAAACTGATCAAAGGTCAGGGCTTAGCTCAACTAATGGCTGAATCAAATTTACAAGCCCTTGACATAAACATGGTAGATGCCTTGGATGAGCAGGAAGGATTGCCTGACCCTACTGTTGAGGATAAATTTCAAAAATATCCTTGGTATTCTAACATCCTGTATGTGCTCACAAACCTCAATGCCCCTCCTGAAATATCAAAAACTAAGGCCAAATTCCTAAAGCTAAAAGCCAGAAAATATTGCATACTGAATGAATGTTTATACTGGAAAAATGCAAATGGTCTATTGCTTAAATGGGCCACTTGAACTGGAAAGCCACTGCTAACAAAATACTCAAAGCTGGCTATTATTGGCCTACACTTTTCAATGACATCCATAAGATGATAATTTCCTGCCTTAAATGCCAGATTTTTGAAGGCAGAAGAAAGCTCCTTCCTCTACCTTTACAACCCATCACTGTTGAAGGTCCCTTTATGCAATGGGGCCTAGATTTCATAGGAGAAATACACCCTGCTTCTTCTGCACAACACAAGTGGATCCTTACAGCCACAGACTACTTCACTAAATGGATAGAGGCCATACCTTCTAGGAATGCCACATATTCTGTCATCATTAGGTTCCTAGAAGACCACATCCTCTCTCGGTTTGGCTGTCCAAGAAAAATAATCACTGATAATGCTGCTGCTTTTGGATCCAAGAAAATGATTTATTTTTTTCATAGGTATCAGATAGCACTCAGTCATTCGACTGCTTATTACCCGCAAGGTAATGGGTTAGCTGAATCATCAAACAAGAGCTTGGTGACCATTATCAAGAAGCTGTTTGAAGAAAGCAAAAAGTCATGGCATAACAAGTTAGTGCATGCTTTGTGGGCTGACAGCCTTACAACAAAGAAATCCATTGGCATGTCACCATATCAGCTTGTATATGGAACAGAGGCATTATTTCCTACTAGCCTTGGTGTACTAGTGATTAAACTTGTCCAAGATATTCAGACAGAAGAGTACAACATGATAAGGAGGATAAATCAAACAATTCATCTCCAACAAACAAGAGAAGAGGTCTATAACAGAGCTTTGAAAGTTCAGGAAAATATAAATAAGTTGTTTGACAAGAGGACCAAGGCTTCTGACTTCAAAATTGGAGATAAATTTCTGAAGTGGGATTCGAGAAGAGAAGACAAAGGAAAACACGGCAATTTTGACAGTTTGTGGCAGGGTCCATACATCATCCAGGCTACTGTTGGTCCAAATGCATTTTTTATGTGAGAGCTAGATAGTACAGAGCTATTTGGGGGTCCTGTCAATGGCAGGATGCTCAAAAATTACTACTGCTGATTTCCAGTTTCCATTTCCATTGTAAATTCCATTGCAGTGTTATGTTTTCAAGAAAAAGAGAAAATGTTTCAAAAAAAAGAGAAAGGAGAGGTTCAGACATGCCCAAAACATGAACCTCTAAAGTGAAAATATTTCCTCTAACATGATCAAAACCTGAGCCAAAGGAAGTTAAGATAGCTAGTTCTAACATGCCCAAGATCTAAACCAGCAAAGAAGAGAGAAGAATCAGCTCTAACCAACCCAAAACCAGAGCCGAAATGAAGAAGAAAGTGACTCTAGCAAGCTCAAAACTTGAGTCACAAAGAAAAGAAGGATGCTCCAAAGTTTTGGATTTCAAGACTTGAAGATTTTGTTTTCAAATTTCTGTAATTTCTGTCCATGTGCAACTTTCTTTATGCCTTGGACCCACAGCAAACTAGACTGTCTAATCCTAGTTTGACTGCTTTTAAATTTCTGTTTGTTGGTGTCCCGTGTTTTGATAGTTTGGAAAATCAAAAGACAGGGCAACATCAGAACCAATCTTTAGAGTTCCAGGATCTAGTCCTCCTATTCTCAGAGAGGGATCTCTCAAATGTTTGTTTGCAAAGGTTTATCTTGTGTGCTTTGAGTATTGGTTTTAGACTAGTTATTAAGTGCAGGTGTTTGTTTATTTGTTTGGTTGAATTGATACAGCAGAACATGAAAGGTCTAGGAAAGATATATAGACTGGAGAAACATCTGGTTCATTGGGAAATGGAGTCAAGAAGAGGTCATAGCATACTCATAAATGGATATGGGATATCAGAGTGAAAATCTAACTTGGCCACAGGATCCTTTGGTTTTGGAATGAGATGGACATTAATGATTTGGGAAGAGAAATTTGATTCTCAACGAAGGGAAATTGAAAACATAACTTGAACAATAAAGAAATATTTGATAGACAGGGCTAACCATAAATTCTACATACATTCTTAAAGCAAATAATGACTTCAAGACAACTTTCAAAATGAAATCTAAGATTCGGGGAACACCCTATTTCCTCAAAGATTTTATTTCAAATGACTTAGAAAACATAAAAGATTCACTGAGAATTGTAGTCATAGAAGAGGGAACACCTAACACATCTATGATTACAACTATAAAGACCTTTAAGACAACTGTTTAAGTAAGGACAAAGGGCAAGATCAGAATAGACCTCCTTGGCTTACTGTAAATAGAAATACTTCAAAGGGAGACTTCAATAACAGCCTTTTAAGTGGCAACAGACAAGAAGGGAAAACCATAAGTCATGCTGAAACCAACTGTTCGGACTATTAAGAAAATAAACAAGCATGAGGACTAAAGAGAGAGATTAAAGACTCTAAAATACCTCAGCAGAAGAAAACATGAAACAGTGAAGGATGAACATGTCTAAACTACTTCCAGGAGTCATTTCTTAGCCTAAAACTTTCAACCTATTGTAGTAAGAAATTATGGAACAGAATGAAAACAGGAGAAAACATTAAACAGTTCAAAATAATTCACCAACAGCCAAGCTCATGGATCAAATTATAGAGCCTTCTCAGGAACAAGCATGCAACAACATCATCAAGGCTTCCAAGACTTAAATTTGTTCTTCAATTTCAACAGATTATGTATTATTTCAGAGAGTTTCAATATTACAACTAGTGATCAACAAACCCACTCCTCATCTTCTATAGAAGTATTTATAGAAGAATGAGGAGGTGAGATCTGATAAAGATCTCCAAAGATAATTAATACGGACTTAATGGCTTCTTGGCCTTTGGGGGCTCAATGAAGAAGCTTACATAGGTGTCCTCTGTATCAAATAACTTACATTAAGATTTAAGCTCAGTGGGAGCTCTTTTTGACTTTTGAGGCTCTATGTTGTGTAATAGTTACTCTGTTGATATTTTTTACATTAAGTTCCTTGGCAGAGATAAATATTCGGCTGTGCTTGAGGCAAATATCTGATCTTGATCAATAACTTAGGCCTCTGTTTGAATGCTTTGAGGCACAGGTGGCACTGTGGTAGCTGGGGGATTCAATTAGCCCCTGATGTGGCAGCGTAGGCTTTCTGTCTGATAAAACACTCATGATTTTCTTTAAACTATGTTTAGTTGGGAGGATTAGGCTTTTGATAATCAATTTTAGCCATAATCCTCCACAAATTTGTCTTTAATCTTCCGTGCTGGTGTGTTTTTGTCTCTCGACACTGATATTCTTTGATTTGTGATTGACTTGCTGTATTTATTAGTGTGCGGGGTTGCACAGGGATCGAATGGAATTAATGCCTTATGAACCATTGATGAAACATGGATTTGAAACCTGCGAATGATTCTCTTTGATAAATCAAAGGCAAGAGGATTGTCACCCTCTGCCTCTGAATTTTCTTCGGACATAGCGGAAAAACCATTAGAATCCTGCAAAATACAAATAATGTTATAAAATCCTGCATGTATAGGTTTACTGCTTCAGAAGGCGCATGGAGGGAGCATGGCCGTTGGATGGCATCATCCAATGGTCGAGATTGATCAGAAGGGGTCAAAGGGAAAGGGAGGAGGAATTAAATCGGAACCGTCGATTGCGCAGAGATCGATGGTCGGGATCGAAGGCGGAAAGTCAAAGTGAAATAGAGAAATGGTTAAAAACCTTTGTTTTGGACAAAAATGGTCAAAAATCATGTTCGGGGTTCGGGACGATCGTGGGCCGTCGGATGAGATCGGACGAAACGATCAACGGTGGAGATCAGGTGCCACAAAACCTTAGAAAAATGCCCCGAACTTAAAAACTTTAATTAAACCATATTGTATGAAGATCCTCGGGTCCGGATTTGCTGACTGGACGAGGAATCTGGGCGATGAATTCTGGGCCGTTGATCTGCAGATCAGATCGATGGCGGAGATTCTTTTAACATTGCGTTGTACCCCGAGTTATCGCAAGGGCATCTTCGGAGAACGACTACCGTCCGATGAGTGGCCTCAAATCGGACAGCGCGCATCAATATCTCGCCCACTCCACAGTCGAACTTTAACGTGCAATGAGCAGTGATTTTTGAACAGTGCTCAAGGCCACACGTCGAGCAGTGAATGGAATCGCTACGAAATAGAAAAAACTGCCCTGCTCTCAAAAGCGGTGCGATGAAATCCGCTCGTTTTTGCAACAGTAAGTGGTTGATGGGGACCACTGGGGTGATGGATTGCGCGCCATCGATCTGCAGATCATATCGACACTGGAGAGTGACTAGAACTTTGCACCGGCAGAAAACTTTAGGATATAATAAAACCAACGAATTTATATGCACGAAGGTTTATACTTTGGGCAGAAATATTAATATTTAGTATGGCTTGGTGCCTGTCTGCGAGGCCTTTGGGCGTATGGAAGATAATATGAACGAGGGGGATAGAACGGAGGGCTAATCAGCCTTGGGGTTTTTAATAAAGGGAAAGGCTTGCATTCTGTGTTTTCCCTCGATTGAGATAAGCACCCACATGGCTCAGTGCCTAGTTCCAGTACCGGGGCATATGGAAGGGAAGGGTTAAAGACTTAGCCCAAGGGGGCTTAAGTCTATAAGATATAAAAAATATGATTTTTATATATTTTCAATGTTTTTCAAAGGTTTTGAGGGTTTCGATAAGGTAAGAAAGGGTCTTAAACCTTATCAAAGGGATTTTGATGAAGGGGAGATGGGGAAAAAACATGAAAATGAGGGATTTTCATGGGAAAATGGAAGAATAAAAATGAGGCTAGTTTTGGAAGAAGGGAGAGGGGAAAAATGGTGTTTGCAGCAGCATTTCCTCAAGGAAATTAGCAGAATTTCAGGGTTTTAAGATAGGAACAACAGTGAAGATTTAGACAGAGGCATGAAGCCTTTTGAGAGTCTTCAAGAGCCAACACTTTTTAGCAGTAAAATGTGTTCCTTGAAGACTCCAAAAATGTTTTAGCCAGCATTTGGTATAACAAATTTTATAGCTGGCTAACAATGGTGCCACTTGGGGATGGTGCCTTCTTGAAGGCATCAAGAATTTCAGACTTGCCTTCTCTGGGAGGCTGATCTGTGCCTCATCCATTGGGCTGACCTTCTTTCTATGGATGATCTTCTCTTGCTCTGAAACATATTAGCATTCATGGATCAAAAATGAAAACTCATCAATACAATCTTTCTACCTACCCAATCCTACTGATCTAGAATTTTTTCTTCATTAGAGTGCACTTGGATTGGAAAAATATTTTCACAACATTTTATTCTTTTGAAAGCAGGAAATCTAATCTATTGCTACTCCTTATTTCTCCATGGACCCAGATTAAACAATTGAGCCCATATGATTTTTTGCCTAATCTACTGTCTATTAGGATTAAACTGTCCAACAGACTTTATTCTCTAAATTCTACAACAGAAATTTAAAAAGAATTCAAGTTAGGATTTAACAATCTAACTTGATGCAGGTCTATGGCATAAAAAAAAGCTGTACATAGACATTATTTTGCACAAAATGTAAAACAAAATGGAAGGCTTGAGATTTGAAATTTCAAAGCATTTCCTTCTCCTTTTTTTACAGCTCTGTTTTGACTCTTACTTGAGTTGTTCTTTGCTTATCCTCTGGTTCAGATTTTGAGCTAATTAGAACCAGATTTACCTCTTCTTTGACTCATAATTTGAAACAGATTTGAGTCATCCTTTCTTTGAAATTTTAGGTTCAGATTTTGAGCATGTTTGAACCTTTAATTTCTATCCTAAACTATCTACTGATAAGCCAAGATTAAATAGTTTGGCAAACCGAATTCACTATCCTATCAGCAGAAAATTTAAAGCTAATTAGTCAAGATTAAACTGTTTGACTAACTAGAAGTGTGTTTTTCAGGAGTGGCATTTGAGCTTGCACACTTTCAGATTTGTTTCTCTTTTTTGGTATGGGGCTATACCTTTCTTGTTTTTACAGTCTTCCCTCTTTTCTTTCTTTTCTTTGTTTTTGTATTTTTGGTTTTCATAACTTTGAATGCAATGTTCAGACTATAATATTTACAATGATAAAATAGAATTCTTTGAAACTTATGATTCTTGGCAGAAGTAATGCTTTAGCATTCTGCCATTGACAGGACCTCCATACAGATTTTCTCCATTCAATTCTTTCAAGAAAAATGCATTGTGACCCCTTTCAACATGAACAATATAGGGACCATTCCACAAGTTCTCAAACTTGCCATGTTTTCCTTTCTCTTCTCTCCTTGAATCCCATTTAAGAACTACATTTCCAACTTGGAAATTTTTTTCCTTAGTCCTCTTATCAAATAGCTTCTTCATATTTTCTTGGATTAATTGTGTTCTTTCATATACTTCCTCTCTCGTTTGTTGTAAATGGATTGTTTGGTTGATTCTTCTCTGCATATCATTCTCTTCAATCTGCACTTCTTGAAGGAGTTTCATGACTATAACTCCTAATGAGGTGGGAAAAACTGCGTCCATACCATAGACTAGCTGATAGGGGGACATATTTATTGATTTCTTTGTAGTTAGCCTATCAGCCCATAAGGCATGAACTATTTTACTGTGCCATGATTTTTTATTTTGTTCCAACAGCTTTTTAATGATATTGATGAGGCTCTTGTTGGAATATTCAGCTAATCCATTTCCTTGGGGATAGTAGGAAGTGGAATGGCCCAAGGTTATGTGGTATTTGTAACAGAAATCAACCATCTTCTTAGATTTAAAAGCAGCAGCATTGTCTGTTATGATTTTTCTAGGACAACCAAATCTGGATAGGATATTTGTTTCAAGAAACTTGATAATGACAGATTCATTAGCATTTCTGGAGGGTATAGCTTCTATCCACTTGGTAAATAAGTCAGTGGCTATGAGGATCCACTTATGTTGAGCTGAGGAGGATGGGTGAATTTCCCCAATGAAGTTTAAACCCCATTGTTGAAAAAGTGCCTCAACTCTGATAGGATGTAAGGGTAAGGGAAGAATCTTTCTTTTGCCATCAAAAATTTGACACTTATGGCAAGACATGACCAACTTTTGAATGTCTAGGAAAAGCGTATCCCAATAGTAACCAGATCTAAGAATTTTGTTTGATGTGGCCTTCTAGTAGAGGTGTCCTCCACATTCTCCGTCATGCAACTCATGTATGATTTTTCCTGCATCATCTTCAAGTAAACATTTAAGAGAAATTCCAACAACATTTTTCCAATATAATACCCCATCTAAGACGCAAAAACTCAAAGCCTTTTGTTTCAAAAATCTAGCTTTAGTTTTGGACAAAGAAGGAGGGGCATTTAAATATAAAAGCACATAAATAATGTCAGCATACCAAGGAGAATTCAGAAATGTTTCTTCAATAAAAGGAGCAGTAGATTCTTGTATTTCTTCCAACACATCTACCATATTCATGTCTAGTGCTTGGAAGTTAGACTCAGCCATAAGTTTTTCTAATCCTTGCCCTTTAACTAGTTTGGTGGGCCTAATTTCTAAGTCATATTCAAGAATAGTTGCAATCCATTTTCCCCTTTTACCATCAGGGTCTTGACTTAGAATGTCCTTGACAACAGTATGTGGAACAAAACTAATTACATGAGAGTGTAAAATATAGACCCTAAAGTCTTTTAATGCTTTCACTAATGCTAAGACTTGCTTCTCCAAGATGTTATATTTGAGAGGAGCATCTCTTAAGGCCCTACTAAAGAAGGATATTGGTTGTTCTTGCCCCAAGTCATTCTTTTGAAGTAAAACTGCAGCTATTGTATGCTCAGATGCAAAAGAAAAGATATAAAAGTCTTTGGTGAAATTTGGCCTAATCAGGACTGGTGTTTGAGTAAGAGCTTGTTTGACCAGTTTGAATGATTGTTTAGCTAGTAAAGTCCATTTTACACCGACATATTTCTTAAGCGTGTTTGTAATGTTTTTTAATAGCTCAGCAAGATTAGGGATAAACCTCCTCAGAAAGTTGATCTTTCCGATGAAATATTGCAACTCTTTGAGGCTTCTTGGATGACTGATTTGTAATATGCCATCTATCCTTGTAGGGTCTATTTTGATTCCTTCTTCCGAAATTATATGGCCAAGAAGTTTACCTTCTTGGAGACCAAAAAGTGTTTTCTTGGGATTCAATGACAAGCCAAATTTCGTACACTTCTCAAAAACCTTTCTTAGGTGAATCAAATGTTCTTCATCAGTTTTTGAGAAAACGGTTATGTCATCAAGGTAAATGATTATGAAAAATCCAATATCTTCAAAAAAGGCTATGTCCATGGCCCTTTGGAAGGTGGCCCCTACATTCATTAATCCGAAAGGCATTTTGACATACATAAAGGTGCCCTAAGGTGTGGTAAAAGAAGTATTGATTTTATCACTTGGGAGCACTAACACTTGGTTGTAACTCGAGAACCCATCTAAGAGGGATATCCTTCTTGACCCAACCACCCTTTGAAGTATATGGTCCATTTTGGGTAAGGGGTAGTTGTCTTTTAAAGAGGCTCTGTTTAAATTTCTGAAGTCAATGCAGAGCCTGATTTCCCCTGTTTTCTTTCTAACAGAAACTAAGTTTGATACCCACTCTGAATATCTAATGGGTACTATGATCCCAGCATCATGCATCCTTTCAATTTCTGCTTTAACTAAAGGTGATAAAACAGGGTTTATTCTCCTTAGTTTTTGTTTAAAAGGCTTTTGATTTTCCTTCAAAGGGATTTTATGCTGGATGACGTTGGTATCATATGATTTTAGGTCCTTGTATCCCCAAGAAAAAACATATTTAAACTCTTTGAACAGCTCTATGTATTGAAATTTGATGTGAGCTAGGATAGTGCTGGACATTTTGATCATCTTAGGTTCTACTAGACTACCTATGTTATGCTCTTCTACATTGGTTTCCACAGGCTCCATTCTTGGTTCTTTGGCTACATCGTTAAAATAAAAAAGGTGTTCTAAAGGTGCTAGACCTCTTGGAATTTTATCATTTTTGCATTGTAAAACTTCCAAGTCTTCTTGGTCTGTGTGGTCAATTTTCTCTGCTTCAAAAGGATTCTCATAATGATTTATATCAGCAGTATATGTCATTTCAGCTTCTAGGATTTGTTCAATATACAAACAATTTTCTTTATGGCTGGTTTCTGATATTGGTATGTTGAAATCATTTGCTAATTTCAAGAAATCATCTATGTGTTTGTCAGAATCAAACACTTGCCAGTGATCTTCGTTATCAGGCACAGCAGGCCTGTGTTTTACCTTCACACTAAGTTGTTCATTTATTTCAGGTATTTGGCAATTGCTGGCATTGAAAGTGAGTTCATTTGCTAGCTGATTTAGTGCTCTTGGAATGAAAATAAGCTCATACTTTTCAAAGGTTTTCAATAGATCAAGGGCAACGTTTCGATATTCCCTAAGCCTTGGATTTCTAGCTGAGTATTCTCCTTTGATTTGTCTTATGATAAGTTCAGAATCTCCTAATATTGATATCCTCTGGGCTTCTAATTGTTTAAGGAATTGTAAGCCTAGGAGAAGTGCTTCATACTCAGCAATATTGTTAGTGCATGGGAAATCTAATTTATATGAAAAACTCTGATTTGTATTTTGAATCCAAACACCTGTCCCTGCACTTGTTTTATTACAGGATCCATCAAAGTTTATAGTCCACAGTATGTTTGGCTCATTTTCATTTTCTTGTTGTTATTGATCGTCAATGTTTTGAATTTGATTGGAGGGAAGGCTTGATTGTTATGATGAACTGATTGGATCTATGTTTTCTTTATCTTGCTGAGTGATTTCATCTTCGTTACATAAGATAAAGGAATCTAAACTTGATTGAATATAATAGATTGGAGAGTTGTTTGGTTTGTCTATGTTGTTCACCATGTACTTCATGAGAGATTCCCTGTATAGTCTTCTGTTTTGGTTTAAAACAGGGATGGTGGCATAAGACATGTCCATTTGAAGGCTTCCCTGAAGTTTGGCTCCCCAAGATCTTGATAAGAGCATACCATACTTAGGGGGAATGTCAAGTACAACTATATCCATGACTAAACTCTTAGCAGGAATCTGAGCTAAATTAACACATAAAT
Source organism: Pinus albicaulis (assembly GCA_034641835.2). Lineage (NCBI taxonomy): Eukaryota > Viridiplantae > Streptophyta > Pinopsida > Pinales > Pinaceae > Pinus > Pinus albicaulis. Next base: position 1,551,332,310 of record CM076581.1, on the reverse strand, counting down.
CTTTGATTAAACCCAAAAATTTGACTCTTCTTGAGTCAAAGGAATACAAGCCTTTGTATGGTTTAGTAATTTCTAAGCCTAAGCTTTCCATTAATACCTTGGGCATTAGATTGTGTGAAGCTCCTGAATCTAACATGGAATTGTGTAAAATTTTCTCATATATGTTCAAGCTAACATAGAAGGGAGGGACAACCCCTTCTTGGTATTTTCCTTCAACTTCTGGACCAAACAACAACTTAGGCTTGTCATCTATCAAGTTTAAGGTGTCAGTATCACTTCCTAAGTTCAAAGCTTTCAAAACTTGGTTTTTGTACACTTCTTGGGTTACTAGTTCAGCTAGGGGAATGGTAATTTTTATCTTAGCAATCTCTCCCTCAAGGCTGAAAGGAAAATTGACTTGTTCATATTTACATCTGTCTTTTCAATTGAATTCTTTTCAGCAATTTTAATGTGCTGAACCTTGTTTGGACTGGTACTTGGGACAGTTTTATTAGGACCACTAGCTGAAGTGCTAGGGGTACTCCGTTCAACATTTGACTGGACACTTTTGTCTTTGTTTATGTCTGGTTTCTTGGTCAAAATGTTGGTTTTTTCTGTTGTCTTTTTGGGCTGATTTTCTGTGTTTTTCTTGAGAGTAGTATTAGTGTTCCTATCCTTTAAGTTATCTACATTCCCTTTTCTCCTAAGATCGTATTGTTTATGCACCTCCATGATTGCATTTTCAAACCCCAATCTATAGTCATCAGAATCTTCATAGGTGTTTGTACTGTGATCAGAGAAAAACCCTTGTTATTCTTCGGTGAGGAAAACATCATCCCCACTGTCTGATCCAATCAAGTTTACATGAGATTCTCCCAACCTTTCCAACTCCCTATCTTCCTCATATTGTTCTACATAGTTCTGTTGGAAGGGAGGTCTAATCTGTTGGTCACTTTCTTTTTTCTTGTCTTGATTGTTTTCTCTTCTATAATTCTGATTTCTATTTCTGTTTTGGTTATTTTGAGGTTCTCTTGGTGGCACTCTCTCATTTAAGTTTATCTTCTCGAGCATCCTCTCCATTACCTTCACTAGGTTGTCAATTTTTGTGTCAGAAGCTGAGGTTGAGGGTAGTAGGTCATCTTTATAAGTTACCCTCTTCTCTAATGTCAACCTATTTCTTTTCTCAATTATGTTTGCTTCTATGCTCACAGCTCCTTTCTGCATGTCTTCTAAGGTTAAGTAATCCCTCTCCCTTAACTGATACATCATGTCAGCATCAAGGCCTTCGGGATATCTTACTAAGGCCATGCCTTGAGGAGGTTTCATGTGAGGTGGAAGAGCGTTATAAATGCTATTGAACCTAGTGGAATAATCATGAACACTCTCCCCTTGATTTCTCTTGAGGCTACTATACTCTGCTAGTATTTGGAGAGGATTCCTTTTGAGTTCCCATTTGTTGATGAATGTTTGATACAAGGCAGAGAGATCATTTATGCTGTTATGAGGTAAGTTTTTAAACCATTTCTTTACATCTCCTCCTAAAATTTGGGCAAAGATCCTCATCTTCACAGTTTCCTCTTCTATCTCCATGTAATCAAAAGCATCTTCCATCCTATCTACATGATGTTGAGCTATTGTAGACTCTTTTCCAGTGAAATGAGGGATTTTGGATTGGTAATCATTTGGTAGGGGAAGTAGAGGTTGTGGTAACACTAATGGGGCATACCATGTTGCCATGGCTGGAAATAAGGGTGGATTTACAAGAGGTGGAATTACAAAAGTGAAAGTGGGCTGAAATGGAGTGTTTTGCACAGTGGTAGTATGAATTAGAGTGGAAGAAATACTTGGGCCAGAAAATTGATTTTGAGAAGACTTGTTATGGAAAAGACTAAAGTGATGAAGAAGCTGGGAATCAGGAGGAGTGGAAGGTGAGGCTTCTCTACCGAAGCTTTGTTGAAAATCTGCAATATCAAGGTTAGTTTGGTTTAAATCACCTTGAGATCTAGTTCTAAAGATGTTCTTTGTATGATGTAAATCAAAGTGTGAATCCTCTACGACAACAAGGTTTTCAGGGACAGAATTTGTTCTTAAGAGGCTCCTATTAGCAACTAATTTTCCAGAGTTAGAATTCTACCACAGAATTCTCTCTGGATTGTCAACGATTAAAGGAGGATTTGGGTCTAGATGGGATCTAGTGTTGATCCTATGTGAAGCCAGACTATTTTTCAAAAAAGAAAGAGGTTGAGTTTTTTAGGGATTGTTTTAGGGAATTTTACCTCTCAGGATGTCTTATCTAGCATGGGACTAGGCTTCTAAACTTCTTCAAGGCTGGTTAACACAGTCCTAAAGAGATCTGGGAACCTAGATGAGTAGTAGGCCTAATGGGGCTAGTGGAGTCACCAAGTGGAAACGTTTTAGCTTTTATGAAGGTAAAATATTGGATGGTCCCACCACCATGTTTATTATGAAGCCAAACTGAAATGTTTTGGGTTTTTCTGAGTTATTTCAATCTTACAGTTAAGAGAGTGTTCTAAATGTGATTTAAAACTTAGCTAAGGTGTTTAATCATATTGAGTTCACTCTTATAGCTTGGTAACTAATTCCTTCAAGGTTTGATAAGGTTCAATGAGAATCCTAAGGGTTACTTAGTTTTTCACTGATTCAATTAAGTCCTATCATGATTACCATTTGTTAGGTAGTGCTTGAATAAGGTTACTTATGTTATACTGGACAGTGAGTGTTTTAATTTTGAGGATTTTACTCAGGGTCCCACCGTGATCGCCGTTATGTTGGTGGCGATGAGGTGGCTGATAATCACTGTATAGTCTTTGAAAATAAGGGATTTCTAGAGTCCTAAGGGGTACTTAGATTGTTAATAACTCAAAAGTGTCCCACTGTGATCACCATTATGTTGGTGGCGATGAGGTGGCTGATAATCACTGTATAGTCTTTGAAAATAAGGGATTTCTAGAGTCCTAAGGGGTACTTAGACTGTCACTAACTCAGAAGTGTCCCACCGTGATCACCATTATGTTGGTGGCGATGAGGTGGCTGATAATCACTGTATAGTATTTGAAAATAAGGGATTTCTAGAGTCCTAAGGGGTACTTAGATTTTCACTAATTCAGAAATGTCCCACCGTGATCGCCATTATGTTGGTGTCCCGTGTTTTGATAGATTGGCAAATCAAAAGACAAGGCAACATTAGAACCAATATTTAGAGTTCCAGGATCTAGTCCTCCTGTTCTCAGAAAGGGATCTCTCAAATGTTTGTTTGCAAAGGTTTATCTTGTGTGCTTTGATTATTGGTTTTAGACTAGTTATTAAGTGCAGGTGTTTGTTTATTTGTTTGGTTGAATTGATATAGTAGAACATGAAAGGTCTAGGAAAGATATATAGACTGGAGAAACATCTGGTTCATTGGGCAATGGAGTCAAGAAGAGGTCATAACATACTCATAAATGGATATGGGATATCAGAGGGAAAATCTAACTTGGCCGTAGGATCCTTTGGTTTTGGAATGAGATGGACATCAATGATTTGGGAAGAGAAATTCGATTCTCAACGAAGGGAAATTGAAAACATAACTTGAACAATAAAGAAATATTTGATAGACAGGGCTAACCATAAATTCTAAAAACATTATTAAAGCAAATAATGACTTCAAGACAACTTTCAAAATGAAATCTAAGATTCGGGGAACACCCTATTTCCTCAAAGATTGTATTTCAAATGACTTAGAAAACATAAAAGATTCACTGATAATTGCAGTCATAGAAGAGGGAACACCTAACACATCTATGATTACAACTATAAAAACCTTTAAGACAATTTTTTAAGTAAGTACAAAGGGAAAGATCAGAACATACCTCCTTAGCTTACTGTAAACAGAAATACTTCAAAGGGAGACTTCAATAACAACCTTTTAAGTGGCAACAGACAAGCAAGGAAAACCATAAGTCATGCTGAAACCAACTTTTCGGACTATTAAAGAAATAAACAAGCATGAGGACTAAAGAGAGAGATTAAAGACTCTAAAATACCTCAGCAGAAGAAAACATGACACAGTGAAGGATGAATAGGTCTAAGGTGCTTCCAGGAGTCATTTCTTAGCCTAAAACTTTCAACCTACTGTAGTAATAAATTATGGAACAAAATGAAAACAGGAGAAAACATTAAACAGTTCAGAATACTTCACCAACAGCCAAGCTCATGGATCAAATGATAGAGCCTTCTCAGGAACAAGCATGCAACAACATCATCAAGGCTTCCAAGACTTCAATTTGTTCTTCAATTTCAACAGACTATGTATTATTTCAGAGAGTTTCAATATTACAACTAGTGATCAACCAACCCACTCCTCATCTTCTACATAAGTATTTATAGAAGAATGAGGAGGTGAGATTTGATAAAGATCTCCAAAGATAATTAATACGGACTTAATGGCTTCTTGGCCTTTGGGGGGCTCAATGAAGAAGCTTACGTAGGTGTCCTCTGTATTAAATAACTTACATTAAGATTTAAGCTTGGTGGTAGCTCTTTTTGACTTTTGAGGCTCTATGTTGTGTAATAGTTACTCTATTGATATTTTTTACATTAAGTTCCTTGGCAGAAATAACTATTCGGCTGTGCTTGAGGCAAATATCTGATGTTGATCAATAACTTCGGCCTCTCTTTGAATGCTTTGAGGAACAGGTGGCACTATGGTAGCTAGGGGATTCAATTAGCCCCTGATGTGGCAGCATAGGCTTTCTGTCTGAGAAAACACTCATGATTTTCTTTAAACTATGTTTAGTTGGGAGGATTAGGCTTTTGATAATCAATTTTAGCCATAATCCTCCACAAATCTGTTTTCAATCTTCCGTGCTGGTGCGTTTTTGTCTCTCGACACTGATATTCTTTGATTTGTGATTGACTTGCTGTGTTTATTAGTGTGCAAGGCTGCACAGGGATCGAATGGCATAAATGTCTTAATAACCATTGATGAAACATGGAGTTGAAACCTGCGAATGATTCTCTTTGATAAATTGAAGGCGAGAGGATCATCACCCTCTACCTCTTAATTTTCTTTGGACATAGCAGAAAAACCATTAGAATCCTGCAAAATACAAATAATGTTATAAAATCCTGCATGTATAGGTTTACTGCTTCAGAAGGCGTGTGGAGGGAGCATGGTCGTTGGATGGCATCATCCAATGGTCGAGATTGATTGAAAGGGGTCAAAGGGAAAGGGAGGAGGAATTAAATCGGAACCGTCGATTGTGCAGAGATCGATGGTCAGGATCGAAGGCGAAAAGTCAAAGTGAAATAGAGAAATGGTTAAAAACCTTTGTTTTGGACAAAAATGGTCGAAAATCATGTTCCAGGTTTGGGACGATCGTGGGCCGTCGGATGAGATCGGCCAAAACGATCAACGATGGAGATCGGGTGCCACAAAACATTAGAAACATGCCCCAAACTTAAAAAATTTAACTAAACCATACTGTATGAAGATCCCCGGGTCCGGATTTGCTGACTGGATGAGGAATCTGGGCGATGAATTTTGGGTTGTTGATCTACAGATCAGATCGATGGCGGAGACACTTTTAACACTGCGTCGTACCCCGAGTTATCACACGGGCATCTTCGGAGAGAGAATACCGTCTGATGAGCGGCCTCAGACCAGACGGCGCACATCAATATCACGCACACTCCACAGTCGAACTTTAACTTGCGATGAGTGGCAGTTTTTGAACAGTGCTCAAGGCCACGCGTCGGGTGGTCAATGGAATCACTGCGAAATAGAAAAAACCACCCCACTCTCAAAAGCGGTGCAATGAAATCCGCTCGGTTTTGCAACAGTAAGTGGCTAGCGGGGACCACTGGGGCGATGGATTGCGCGCCATCGATCTGTAGATCAGATCGACAGTGGAGAGTGACTATAAATTTGCACTGGCAGAAAACTTTAGGATATAATAAAACCGACGAATTTATATACACGAAGGTTTATACTTTGGGCGGAAATATTAATATTTAGTATGGCTTGGCGCCCGTCTGCGGGGCCTTTGGGCAGATGGAAGATAATATGAACGAGGGGGATAGAACGGAGGGCTAATCGGCCTCGGGGTTTTTAATAAAGGGAAAGGCTTGCGTTCTGTGTTTTCCCCCGATTGAGATTAGCGCCCACATGGCTCAGCGCCTGGTTCCAGTACCAGGGCATATGGAAGGGAAGGGCTAAAGACTTAGCCCAAGGGGGCTTAAGTCTATAAGATATTAAAAAATATGATTTTTATAGATTTTCAATGTTTTTCAAAGGTTTTGAGGGTTTCGATAAGGTAAGAAAGGGACTTAAACCTTATCAAAGGGATTTTGATGAAGGGGAGATGGAGAAAAAACATGAAAATGAGGGATTTTCATGGGAAAATGGAGGAATAAAAATGAGGTTAGTTTTGAAAGAGGGGAGAGGGGAAAAATCGTGTTTGCAGCAGCATTTCCTCAATGAAATTAACAGAATTTCAAGGTTTTTAAGATAGGAACAGCAGTGAAGATTTAGACAGGGGCATGAGGCCTTTTGAGAGTCTTCAAGAGCCAACACTTTTTAGCAGTAAAATCTGTTCCTTGAAGACTCCATAAATGTTTTAGCCAGCATTTGGTATAACAAATTTTATAGCTGGCTAACAGTAGAATGTAGAGAAGAAATATGCTGGACAGTTTAATCCCAGCAGATATTAGATTAGGTAGAGAAACATATGAGGCCAACAGTTTAATCTGGTCTCATGGAGTGATAAGGGTAGAATTAGATTAGGGTGTTCTCTGTTTTCAATAAAAAATGTTGTAAAGGGTATGCAAGTCCGAAAGCACCCAGAAGAAAAATGTTAGGACTATAGTGTGGGTAGGTAGTTGTTGGGAGAATTTTACTGCTGATATGATGTCTTCATGATTTGTGGCAGCTGATCCAAGAAAGAAAGTGGATGTGTCAAGTACCAGGCATCTGGCCTACCTCAAAGATTATTTTCTGAATTCTTGACTCCTTCAAGAAGAAGCCATCCCCATGTGGAGCCACTGTTAGCCACCTGTGAAATTTTTGTCAAGAAAATAGGTGGCTAAATTTTTTTGAGCCTTCAAGAGATACATTTTCTATAAAAATCTCTCATTCTGGAAGCCTCTGTGTGTCCACAAAGATCCTCACCTCTATTTCCATCCAATAAGCCTCACTGACTGTAAAACATTGTGCTCAAAAGGCCTCCATTTGCCCCTTGTATCCCTGCAGAATTTCCCATTTCAACCCTTTTTCCCTTTTTTTCGAAGCCTCCCTTTTTACCCCAAGAGCCCTTCCTAAACCCTCTAAATCATTTCCATATCCCCTTTAAACCTCACAAACACCCTTTGTTTGGGCCAATTAACCCCTTTCCCCTCTACCGTTGTCCTTTTTTGGTCTCAAAATACATGAAAATTGGGCCAAAATCACCCCTTTGTCATATGTAGGCTTAGCCCCTTTCGGCGAGCCCCCGTAAACCATTTCTCCACGTGACCCGGGCGCTGAAACCAAGTGTTGGCCCGTGACGCGCTTATCGTATCAGTGGTCAGGTGCAATACTAGTCATCGATCAACACCAATCCGATGGTCCGTGATTTCCCTCCAATGCACCCACGTTACCTTGTTCACTCCCCGATTGCATAACAGCCATCGATCTGATCCGCAGATCGACGGTCCACAAATCATCCGCCCCCGTGGTCCCCGCTGTCAATCACTATGCAAAACTGGCGGTTTTCATCGCATCGCTTCTGAAAGGAAGGCTGTATTTTTTTTCGGCAGCGATCAACGTCACCGACCGACACGAGTCCTCAAGCTGTTTCGAAAACCCGCTCTCATCGCGCGTTAAAAATCGACTGCGGGCCCGGCACGATATGCGCATGCGCCGTCTGATCTGAGGCTGGCCATCCAACGGTGATTGTGCCCCTAAGATGCTCTGGGGATAGTCCAAAGTGAACATGAACCCTGTCCCACCATCCATTGCCCTCCGTGCAATCACATCCATTGATATCCTCCTGAGATTGGACGGTCCGGATTAAATCCTCTTCCCTGACATTGACCGGGTCCCACTGCCTAGGCTCCGCGTCACATTTCTCATCACATTTTCCCATTTTCTTGGTATTTCACTCGATTTCCAAAACCCTTCCATCATTCATTTTCTGCCGTCGATCATCGCCCCCATGCATGATCGAACGGTCCCCGTGCATTTCTCCACTAAGCCTCCATCTGTCTAGTCTTCCACCATTTTTGCATTGTCTGGTCTGTTTTCACCGTTCCACTGCATTTTTCACCATTCCTCCACAGTTCCGTCACCATTCCACAGGCCTTCAAAGCATCCATCCCGCTCCAGCATGGATTTCTTAACAATTTTGTGTGTTTTTCAGGGTACGGGCGGTGGACGACCGCCATGGTTCACAGTCACTATTACAGTGGCACAGAATGCAGGGAAGACCATTTTCAGGGATTGAAATTATGAAGAAGAGCCTGGGAAGGTGTTATGACATGATTTTCATTAAAGGAAACAGAGTTAAACTCTGTAAAACCTTTCCAGAGCCATTAAAGCTCAGATTTCACTGATAGAGACAGTCATGAAGCGGCAAAGAGTATCAGTACAGAGTTAAGGAGTTATAATGCACATTATCAAAGATGTTAAGCCTTAATTCAGTGTTTTAAAGGCAAAATTCCAGACTGAAGACCTTATTAATCACACAGAAGGCCTGGCACGCAGAAAACTATATCATCAAGGTTTCACATCAACAGAAGTTTCCTCCCGAAAAAGGACACAGTACTCATACTGTTTTAGTCTACATTGTCTCCATGAGAAGATTTCCTCCCTGAAAACAGTCCTAGTACTACCATAAGCATTGGTTACATGGTATGGCAGGCCCCAGAATCATTGTTCTACCTTTTGTTTAATTCACTAGAGTACCACAAGTACTGTAGCCGAGGATACAACAAAGACATACCTGGAGTAAATTTCAGCCTGTCAAGGACCACTCTTTCACCCAAAGAGTACAGAAGTTTGATGCATAGACATTAAAACAGAATGGGTTTCGACCCACTGCTCCTACTCTGTTTAATGTTTCATTTAGTGTTTCATCTACCTCCTCGACCTCTCTTTCTCATATAAAAACTCATGAGAAAACATTGTAAAGGTTGTTGATTGGATATTTGTGAACTGTAAGCGGTTTCTCTTAAGACATAATTCTCTGTGTAAAGTTGTAAGATAGGCTGAGGAAGATGTTTTCAGACTGAATATGAAGTTGTTGGTAATGTTGTACATGGCTGGTGTTGCTTTCCAATATGAAAAGCACATTCCTTTGGATCCTGATTTAAAGTAGCGGTGATGTTTTTCTTACTTTGTCTTGGTTTTCCTTTGTAGTCCATTACATACTTCATTTCTTCGGGCACGCATCAGAAATCTAGTTTAGGATATACTCTCACATGGTACCCTAAGCTTCTGCTCTCCCTGCCTTCAATGTTTTCTGCTATATGTGTTATCTGAGCACTGATTCAAGTTAATTTAACCAGTGTAGTGGCTAATATTTACTGCTAGCTGATGTATGATTGAATGAATCTATTCTCAGATGCTCTTGTTAGGCTTTAAATTGAATGAATTTGGATACTGGGTGTTTAGAACTCTATCTCTGTCTCACTAGGATCCTTTCAATTAATTTAGCCTTTCTAAGTTCCCTTAAGCTAGATACCAAAGCATTGAGAGTTCAATGTGTCTCTCTGATCTCAGGTTTTCACCTTTGTGTTTAAATCTTTAATGTTCCTTGTCTGAAGAGTTAGCCTTTTGGGTTCTAGATCACAGGTTTTCCAATGACATGTCCTGTCCCTAGATCTGATTCCTGAAGGGTCACCTTGGAGGTTTCCTTGCTTTCCACCTTCTCTCTTGCCATTTCATGCCACACTATCATCTTTAAGATCCAATGCTTTAGATTTCTAGCCCAACTGAAAGCCTGCACATTGAATAGCAAGTAAACCCTTTCCTGACTCCATTGCCCAATGGTCTTGAGTGTTCTCTGAGTTATCTCTCCTTTGCCTAAAATCCTCTTTGCTCATCCTTGTCTTATATTAGACCCTTCCTTCCTGATTCCCAAAAACCACACAAAGAATCAAACAAACAAACTCGTGCCTATAACTAGCCTAATATCTCAACACAGAGCTTAAAGGACATAAAACCTTAGCCTATATAGAGAGATCCCTCTTTGGACCTAGGAGGGCTAGATCCTAAGGTCTGAAAGTGGTTCTGATGTTGTCTCATCTTTTGGTATTGCCAATCTTGCCAAAACATGGGAACCCCAACACCAGCCTCCCTTGTTTTTTATAATGCTACTTATTTTTCATCATTTAAGTTATATGATTTTTTTTTACAAAACGGTATAATGCTCAAACATTTTGCCAACTACTATCCCCGAGGAAATGGGTTAGCCGAGTCAACTAATAAAAACCTCATCCACATCATAAAAATTACTTTGCTATCCCACCACTGGAACTGGCACAACGCCCTCCATAACGCCCTTGGGGCTGACCGAGTCACACCCAAACCATCCTTGGGCACCTCCCCATTTTTTTTAGTCTATGGCAAAGAAGCAATCCTCCCTCCTAACCTTTCTCTCCTAGACGTTCAATTATCGCAAGAAACACATGGTATTTTGTGTCCTTCCTTACAAGCCCATATAGACACATTGTTGAAACTGGAGGAGGAAAGGCTGAAAACACGGAAAAATTTTCCATCCACGAGAGCCGAATAAAATGATGGTTTAATAAAAAAATCCATTGGAAACAAGTTTTTCAAGGTTGGAAATCTCGTCCTCAAATGGGACAAAGCTCACGAAGAAAAGGGCAAACACACCAAATTCCAAGCCTTGTGGACAGGCCCCTTCCAGGTCAAAGAAAAAGTCAGTTTCCACACATAGAGACTCCATACCTTAGAAGGGAGGATCAAGGTCGTCCCGGTAAATGGACATGACCTCGAGCATTATTTCACCTGACAGCGCCAGAGGCCGTCACCATGATCTGTACCATAGTTCTTCCCCTTGCTTACTACTCTCCTTTTTTTTGTTTATTTTGTTTGTTTCAATAAACAGCTTGCCTTGAGCAAGCTCTCCAAAATCCGTTCCCCTAAGACCTCAATTGGAGGGATAGATGTAGTAGTTGCTCAATTGGAAGGCTATACCAGAATCTTTTCTGGTGAAGAATCAGCCCTAGAACACAAAATGGCCCAAGCTAACCTGTGATAGATGCCCCCTGGGGAAAACACAACCGAGTCCCAGAACCCAAGTGTATGTAGCTCACCCAGTACGCTAGCTTGAGGGACTGCTGTATGAGAGGAAGTTTTGGTGAAATAGATTTCTAAACAGAAGGGGAACAGGGCCAACCTCAGGCGGCAAAAGGATATTCGGGAAAACGCAAAAGGTCCCTATATGCAGACCAGGAGAAACCTCTCTTGCAAGTAGCATAATTCGGGATCCCTCGTCCACACAGGCATTACTTGCCACATTCAAATAAGTTCCTTGAGCACATTCAAAATAAGTGCTTCGAGCACATTCAAATAAGTGCTATTAGCAAATGAATTAAAGGGTAAAGGATCAAGAAAGGCTTCCTATGAAGAGAGGTGATGCGACCACTCCACCGAGGTACTGACCGGGCTCATTGGCAGCGGAGCAACATCTGTGAATCCTAGGCAATGAATCCATTGGGACCACCAGGTTTGCTGGCAACAGAGCAACATGAGGGGACCAAATAACTATATCGAATCCTTGAGGCCCATGAGGTTACTCCGACCCCTTTTGTCCGGCCTTCGGAAATGAAAGTATGATGAAATAGCATCCTGCACAGTGCGAATAGGTGGAGTAAACACGCAAGGGCTAAAGATGAAATTAGTGGAACCCACGGGGTGAAAGGAACAACCTGCTAAGCCCCCTACCCCCCTCAAGATGAAGCATCAATAGGGATTCTAGGTTCTACCAGTGAATCATCATTTTTTGTAGCCGCTACAACACCTTCATTATGACTTTAGATTTACTTTATCTGTCTCATCATACTAATGACCAGATTTATGGTTATCCTTTTTGGTTGGCTATTCCTGCAAAATTACAATGCGACATACTAAATTTCGATGGAAAATCTAGAGAAGACCCATCAAATCACGTGATTACTTATCATTTATGGTTTTCATCAAACTCCATGAATGATGATTTCGTTTAGTTATGTCTTTTCTAATGGACTTTAACTGGTTCTGAAACTAAATGGTACATAGAGTTACCAGGTGCACCCTTCAATAACTTGAATGCCTTAACAACAACATTTTTTACACACTTCTAGTTACCTATCAGATATGAAACTAGTATCGAGCTTTTAACTTCTTTAAATTAGTCAGATTCTACTCACATTTTTAATCATATACATGAGTGGAGATGCTATTGTTCGTTAGTAAAATCTTATTTTCTAGATCAATTTTTAGTTGAATGACTTATCATATCATTACTTCCCGATATAACTGAATATGTTGCTAAAGGAGGATTTGTTATGAAAGATAGATTTATTGCTTGTTCCCAATACTTATATTTAGTTTATTCCCAATTTGGCACTTCGTACCAAAATATTCCAAATGCCCCTCGATCATTGAACACAATTAAATCATCTTATGTAGGATCTCACACCACATCCGTTGTGGTTGGTTCTGTTAGTCAATATTCTCTGATTAAACCTTTAGGTCATTCTAATCCCTAGTCTACTATGATTGTTGCTTCTCAAAACTCACCCTTTGTAACCTCTACTCTTGTCAATACTTCTAAGGTTAACACATTTCAATCATGAACTAGTAAACAACCTCAACAATTTATCTAGAAGTAAAGAGAACAAAAAAGGCAAAGGAAAATGTTGGACACCTGATATCCTTCTAGGGTTAGTGTGGAAGCTCAAGAGACTTAGGGAGTCCAAGTAATCTTGGAATGTGGAATCCAAGAGTCACACCTAATGTACTATAAATTTACATCATTGTGAATAATATGAGTACACACTCATCTTTCCTATTCTTGTTGTTTATCATGCATGTGTTTGACATGGTATAAGAGCCGCTAGTTTTGTGGCCTCTCTCTTTGCTTGTCAATTCTACCTTCCCGTGGCTTTCATGCATGTCGGAACTTTCATTACTATTCTTACTGCACGCAATCCCTTTGACCTCTCAACCAGATTCATGTAAGGTTTGTTTCCCTAATAGTTTTCTGTGCTATTGCGTGTAACTCTTATACTATGTGTTGAACCATTTTTGCATTGCTTCCTCTACGTTTAAAAGAGAGTTACTTCTGGCTTCGGGTGATTATGCTTCTGAGAGCCTCCATTTTTTCTTTCCCTTAAATTCCATTTGTTAACAGAGTTATTCCATCTTTTAGAAAAATATATACTATATATATATAGATATCTATCTGTAAAGATGAGTTATATCTATCATAAGCTTCAGCTTGACCATGACTTCACCATTAGCGGGTGCGTTCTATATCATTGGGATGCTATCACCAAAGCTCTGCGAAGTCGTTAATTTGGCGAGGCTGATTATGGGCATGGATGGTTTCCTTCCTTGAAGCCCTTTCTTTTCATTTCATTCTGGCATGTACGCACCTCAAAATTCTTGTGATATTTCAAGGGGTTTGAGTCATATAATTATCAGCTAGACAAACTTACTGTTGGGTCAAGTTTTTTCCTATTAGCAGAAAGGAGTCGATTTGCTTCCATCTACTGACAGAAAATTAACATCTGCCGAGGCAAATTTATGTCAATATAAATCGAGTTTCGACTCAAGAAGGCATGTTTACTACTAATAGCTTAGGTCATGGGTCATTTCTAATTGTCAGGCATGCATTTTCTCCACAGAAAGCATCATTCTAGACTCTGCCATTCAATTTGTATATGCATTGGTTTCATATTCAAAGCGCGGTCCACTACCTTCGAACGCTTCCCTCACCTGCATGGCTTACTCCATACATGCAGTCACACCTCCACGTTGTCCATAGTCAACCGGTTGTAACTCTCACTCTCACAGTCTCGTGACACATACGAGGCACCTGAGAAGCACCAACAACAAAGTTATTTGAACACTATTGGATCGTGGAGACCTGAAAGGATATTAGATAAGTGGCCATCCTTTAAAACAATGGATCCGGTCAAACTCGCGCCCACAAGGATAAATAGCCTCGACATCATTGCACCTATACTGCACTATGCTCCTCCCACTTGGAGTTTCAACATATAAATCTGCACTTACACACATATTATAATCATCTACGGCATTAGTTAAACATTTTCTCAAGGAATTGGAAAACCCGCTCCTGGGAGGATAATAACATTTAAATTCTGAAGCAAAGGGGTCATACAGTGTTGGAAAAGAAAAGCGTATTGATTTGTGGTTTTAGTGGGGACTCCCTCGGCCTGGGATTATATTATTATGTGCATATGATGGAACTTTTCAAATGGTCAGCCCACATAGTACATGGAGCATGGGCACTGTGTATATGACGGGTTGACAATAGAATGAGCAATATTTTGATTTGGAAATTTGCATTGAAGGAGGTTTGGTGATTTAACATTGCACTTCCTATGAACTTTTCAATGGAAATCGAAGGAAGGTGATATGTGCAGTGCTATGGTGAGACTTCCTGCAACAACGAGTCTACCAAAATGTTAAGCTCTATACTGTTTTGGATTCAAATTGAAAATGGGCTACATAGTACATTAATTGAAATTCTTGTAAATTCTTGTACTCTTGAGGTTTTATTTAAAATATTAATATAGAAGTAAAATTTGTGGAAACTCAACGCCACTATAAAGGTCACCATCTATGTTTATGTAAGTAAAGTAGAGACAAAAACTTCCTTGCAAGTCATATCAATTTTGTGAAAGGGCATATGTATAGGGTTATATATTGTCTAGATCACTTTCTTCTTCTTGATTTATCAACAACCCCTACTGATATTTGTATTTTCCTCACTATATTTTCCATTTGAAAAGTTTAAATCAATTATTCAATGGTACAGTTGCAAGAAAAAATTGAGATCTTTAAATGGCACCAATTTATACAATATTATATTTATTGAATACATTGATACTTTATACTATTGATGTCACAGTCCAAATCAACAAAGCTTCTCTTGCTGAAATTAGAGCCTGTCTACAAAATGCACAATACAAGATTGAATTTTTGCAGCTTGAGTCTGAGCTACAACTAGATGAGCTTCAATAGAAGAGTCATGATTCTGAACTTCTTTTTGTTCAGAACATTGAGACAAACTCCCATCAACAAGAAAAATCTGTTCAGATCACTCAACCCCATACAAGAGCAGATTTGAATGCAAACGAAAAAATCTAGCCTGCACTTCCCAATCCCATCATCAAAACCTTGGGAAGAGCTGGTCCATAACAAGCACATAACAGGTCTTGGATATAACAAGGAGGTGTCCTTTCATATTCCATACTATTCCAAGCCCATAAAATTTCAGAGTTCCAGATTTCTTCATGGTAGCTCACCTTCAACTGTTCTAGATTATGTTCCTCTTCCACCGCAGAAACAACAGATTGTGAAATTAAAACACTATGACCGAGTTGGCCACATGAAATATCATTTCCAACACTATGACGGAGTTGGCCATATGAAATATCATTGTTTCGATCTTCACCAATGCAATAATTATGGCCAACATACTCATTCTTCACATAGATGCTTTAGAAACAAGCCTCCTGCAAGAAAAAAGATTCATCTTGGATGGATCACTTCTTCAAAATGGGCATCAACAACCAAGAATATGTTTTAGTCATATGTCAGAACTTGTTCTAGAGTATTGAACAGTCTTACAGTTGAGTTTTTTCCATCATCTCACCTTGTACTTGATAGGGGGGTGGGGAGAATGATGGTCATCTACAAGCTTCAAAGCCACATCAAGCAAGCCTGAGCCACAACCTACCATTCTAGATTCATATTTGTAGCCAGAAACATAGAAGTTCAAGCGAGTCTGAGTCATAACCTATCATTTCAGATTCATAGTTGTAGCCAAAGACACAAATTCCCATGAGAATGACTTTGGTTGGTGGTTATCCTTAAACCATCTATGCGAGGTTGATATTCTTCCTCTTCAAATAATTCAGGACACTTCCTCTAGCATAAGACTTCAACTTCTTGCCATTTTTGGATGAGTTCTAGGAAATGCATCAAGCATTCTAGAGCTGTTGATCATCCTTAAACCATCGCAGGTTGTAGACCTCACTTCTTCTAGGTTGAAGGTCTCCCTCTTCAAAACATTAGGAGCACTTCCTCTAGCAGAAGACCTCAAATTCTTTCTAGATTTGGAAGAGTTCTCGGAACTGCACTAAGTGTTAGAGTGTTGGTGGTCATCCTTAAACCATCGCCTTATTCCAACATTTCAGAAGTTCATTTAGCATAGTGCTACCATGCATACTTTGAACATGTGTATTACATCTCTCTTCTTGGACTCACACATACCCCTTTGAATTAAGGGGGGGAATGTTGGACACCTAATCCTTTTAGGGTCAGTGTGGAAGCTCAAGATACTTAGGGAGTCCAAGTGACCTTGGAATGTGGAATCCAAGAGTCACACCTAATGTACTACAAATTTATATCATTGTGAATAATATGAGTACACGCGCTCATCTTTCCTATTATTGTGTGTTCACCATGCTTGCCTTTGAAAGAAAATAAAAAAATGCCCCTCAATAGGAAAAACCAACGAAAACCTGATCTCATGAAGAGAAAAAGAATTTGTGATATAATTGTCTTATTTGCAATGAGTTTCATTATACTAAGGAGTGTTGTATCATGTAGAGGTTAATCAATTTACTAAAGGTTCCTCTACACCTATTATATTGACAAATTCTTTTCCTTCTCAAAAGACCAAAATGCTTGCTCAAAATTCATATTCTTCTTCCCAAAACTCTACTAATATTATGATGATGTATGCTCAGTCTGCTCAAGTTATGGTAGCTACAAGATTTAAATATTATGGTTCTTCTATTCGTTTGAATGGAATCGTTATAGATCAAACTTCCATGCCAGTCCCACCTACTTCTGGTCCTATACATATTGAGTGATTAGCTACTAAAAAAATGATTCCTCCTCCTCCTAAAGGTGTCATTGGAAAGTTGTTTTTAGTCCACATGCCAAACCAAGTCAAAATTATAACATTGTTGAAGACTTGGCTCAAGCTCCTTCAACAATGTCGGCTCTCACTGTGCTTCAAAGTTGTATAACACAACAAGAATCATTGTTATCAGCCATTGGTGGAATTGATTTGCAAGATTCGAATATTATAGTATTTGAACTTGAGAATCATGTACCTAGACTCCCACATCAACTTGCATTCAAAATTCAAGTTGTTGTATGAAATAGATTTTTTTTTTTCACATTGTGACGGATGAGGGAGATTCTACAAGTATCATGTTTGTATCTCACTAGAAAGCCCTAGGTTATTCATCAATTCACCAATCACCTATCACTCTAAAAGAGTTTGATGGAAGAGGATTGAAACCCTACAAAATTTTGAATGTACTACTTGTAGAATTAGAAGGAAAAATGGTTACAGTTTAAGTAGAAGTCATCGAGTTGCAACTAGAATATAACCTTTTGCTAGGTAGAAGTTGGACTTATGCCATGTTTACAGTGGTCTCTTCACTCTTTTCTATGATATAGTTTTTCTCATCTAGGAAAAATAGTTATAGTAGACCAGATGGCCTTTTATGATACCGAATCACAAACGACTGATAGCATACCTTTTGTATGTAAAATCCTATTTCTTACACCAATGTCTGTGTGGGTTTACTTAAAGATTCATCATTGATGGTAACTTTTCCACTCCCTTCACTAAACGTGTCTACTATGGTTTCGCAAGTCAATCTGATTTCAAAAAGCACTTCGGAATTCAAAGAATCATATGATCCCTTGATAGTGCCTACACAGTCAAAATTGACAAATTATGATGACTTAATGTCATTGATCCCAATTAAATTAGCTTATGAAGCTATTCACTTGGCCTCTAATCTATTCTTGAACCAAATGGTCAAGTGAACAGGATCATAGATGAGTATTCTCAGTCATCTTGGTGGATATCTATATCATCACCTTATCCTTTCAATGGTGTCTTTCCTATAGAGGAGAGAATCATAGAGGTTATGAAAATTGATGAAATGCCTTGGGATGATTATGATCATTTTTCCTCCTTTCTTCCCAACCTTGAAATGATTGAGAATAAATTCATCACTATTTCTTCACGTGAGATTACTGAAAACTCCGAATTCCCTATATCAGTTTATGAATATACATATGAAAATAATTTAGGGAAAATATTTGTGATTGTTCTAATCAATATTTTAGTGAAACTTAGAATCATAGAAAATGTTCATATATGTGCCTCACTTTTTATGGAAGAAATTCAAACTTAGAAGGCCCTATTCCAAGAAGTATGAGACATATTTTCTTGGTCATACAAAGAAATAACCTGAATTGATCCAAGTATTGTTGTTCATGAAATTAAGACTCACCCTAATGCTCACTCTATTATGTAGAGACTTCGTTAAGTGCATCCTAGGAAAGTTGCGGCCATCAAAGTCAAAGTTGAAAAACTTTTGAAGGTTGGTTTTATATATCCTATTCCATTGTTTTATATCTATCATGTTCTAATGTCGTTGTTTATTTTTCTATTGTACCACTTGCAAATTAGATATCTAAAAATTTTTAAAAACCCTATTGTGTCTCAAGTTGCTACCTTTCCTTGGAAGGGATTCTTGCCAGATTTTCAATTGATTTTGCTAAGGTGACTTCTCGGGTTTCACTGCAACTATTCACCAGTTGGTGGCGTGGTTCCAATTTGCTCACTTGGTAATTCTTTCAGAAAGCGTCTTCATTTCTCCTTCAATTTCGTTTGGGTTTCCCATTTAACTAGTTGTCTCTATAATGCAATCTAAATATTCTCCAATTGTTTTTACAGGAGGCATAACTCTGAGACACGGGTTTATCCTTATCTATACCATTAATTATTCATGGAAATTGCAAGGTAGCTCTGACCATTCCAAGAGGATTACTATGGCATATTTTTCAAGGTAATTTTTGACAAAGCCTAATTTTAACAGAGCCATTTCTCAAGAACTTTCATTGGATCAATCATATGCTTATGATGAGGACTACTCTACCCTATTCCTTCGTAGGATATGCGACATCTCTATTGCTTGTACACAGTTATATTTTCAACCCTGGGCAATTGTTACCCTTCTCTTCGATGGACTTTCTGAGGAGTTAAAGAAAACTATTAGCCCTACTATTATTCCCTTGCAAGTATACCTCATAAGAAATGATCTCTTTACTAGAATATTTTTTGATGTTTCATTTTTTTCTTTTTATTCTCTGCTTTGGTGATAAATTTTCATTTACCATTAAATTCTTTGTCACGATTTTAGGTGTTGTTAAAACCTGCGATTTACATTTGGGGTGCAATAGTGTGTGTGTATGTGTGTTGGGATTTTTTATTTATAAACAGACCTTGCTCTATCCATAGGCTATCTTTCTCTATATGAAAGTATGTAAAAGAAATATTTAGAGCACAAGCCATCTTTTAATAGACCCTTTACTAAATTTTGTAATGTCTACATGAGGGTTTCCCATTAGAGCACAAACTATTATTTATGTGTTGTATTTTAATTTTAGCTGATCTAAGGGGAACATGAGGGTTATGGATAATATTTATAGGTTTTGGTCACACATTTTTACATAATTGCTCCATCAATATCATGTGAGTATGTCTATTATGGACAAATTTTTATTATGCTTATAGAGTTGAGTCATGTCCCTTAAGGAATTATTTATCTTGAACATTATTTTCCATGATACATGCTGGAACAATAATATTTCTTCATTTACGAGTTTCTTTATTGATTTTTCTAGAAGTCCAAATTTGTGTCTTATTTCGCTTTGTAGAAATTTTCATTAAGTTAATGAATTAAATCTGATTGTTCATGTTTTTCTTCATATCTAAAGTAATGGTTTAGTGTAATGTTCCTTCATAACATCATTCTTTTATTTGATATTATTGCGCCAAGAGGCGCATCTACAGCCGAGTTTGACCCCGATGTCAGGTATGTCACGTCCTCATACAAAATGTCAGCTTAAGTTTTAAATTTTAAAAAAAAAAAAATGTCGGCTTAACAAATAAATTTTAACAGTCATACAAATAAACCAAAAATAAAAATAAAACAACTCAGCTTGATAGATCCGGCACATCTACAGCCCAGTATCCGTCATAAGCCATTTCTACAAGAGAGACAATGGTTGTGATATCTCTCTTCTGCTATGGGTCTCCTCCATGAAAACAAACATGGAGAACAAAACCATTACCAGAAAGAAAAAACATTTGCCACTCTCTAATACCTAAATCATTCATCGTAGATACTAAATTCTCACAATGAATAATATCACAAAGATCAAGAGAATTTGCACGAGATTACCTGAATCTCCATGGTTCACATAATCTTTGAAATCACAAAGGTTTTAATATATTATATTTATTGCGTCGAATGAGAATTATGCAATTACATAATGGTAAGTTCTCACTTGGGTTCACCGAAACCTCCAGAAATATTTTCCACTTAATTTGGCTATCACAACTATTGAAGGAGACTCATTTATTGATGAGCTGTCAACCATCTCAGCGTTGTCAATATTAGGGCTTTTATCAAAATTGTTTTTCTAGCAAAAAAAAAAAAAAATACCTGCAAAGATTGCAATCTGAAAATATCACAATTAATAAATCAAAATGATAGAAGGAAGCCATTAAAGATTCTCGAAGAAATGAAAAACGATATCCTGATACTTAGAGTTTCTCAGAATAGAGACATGGGCCTTGATTTGCTGCTAAGAGAACCATACAAGCAACATTAGCAGAATGCCAAAAAGAATGCAACAAAATTAAGAAAGAAACATGATATATATATATATATATATATATTTACTTTGTTACCTGTGATAGGGGAAGGAAGAGTGAATTAAGTTTAGCAACAACGCATCGTTCAAACACCACATCTGCAATCATAATTGGACGACGGTTGTGTTAGCAGCTTGGAAATTTGAGCTCTATGCGAGACTACCAAAATTATAATGGAAGAGGGTAACCATAGTTACATGTAATGTCTATGCAATAATCGTAAAAAATTTATGGAAGTTTGAGTTAGGGTTTGAAGAGTCATGACATAACTACTCTCGACAGGATGAGAAGTGAAAATGAGATTCAGGAGTGCAGAGGGGGTGCGAGGTAGTTACCCCAAAAGGACCCTCCAAGCCACACAGACCGTTGGAACAAACCCCAGAATTTCTGACGATGGATCTTTTGACTTGTGCCATCGCCAAAGGAAGCCACATACAGGACTCAAGTATTCTGGAATTTAATTACAAATATGCTTGAGATCTTAATTGGTAACTAAGGAAGGATGTGTCGCACCCGTTATAAAACCACAACCAATAGTTGTTCACATTAGTTAATAAATTGGTGCAATACAAATAATACATTCACTAACTAAGCATGAGATTTATGATAACTCTCAATGTATAATGACTCATATGTCCAATGTAATAATTATACATGCACTAACTAGGGTGAGAATATTAAAGTTCAAATATTTAAACCAAAGTGAATTGCATGTCAATTAACCATCTTATTTTGAAAGACAGCAAGGAAAAATTATAAAATGTGTTTCGTAATTGATTCTTCATAAAATTACTCAATAATGCCTTTTACTTCTGAATTGTGTTATAGATATAGAAAGAGTTACAGAAGTTAATGGAATAAAAAATCCATATAGGTTATCATTGTAGATTTTAATCATTTGTCAAATTTAATTTTGTATGAAAACACTCACTATAGAAACCATTATCTACCAGCTAGAAAGTGAGAGAAAACATTATGCATTAGAAAACAATAGAAAAAAAAGATGAAAATAAATATGATATTTACTATTTCCACTGAAAAAAGGATGAAAATTAATTTCAGTGTAGATGTTGATTTCTAATTATATTTGACTACTTCCACTAAATAAATAGAGCCTCTTTTTATATTTACTCCATAAACCTCTTTATATTTACAATAAGTCAAAAAAGAAGTTTTATTTAGGTGAAGCCTATATGCCAAATGCCATGGGCCAAATTATTATTAATACCATGGGCTAAATACCATATTTATAAAAGAGCTATGGTAAATAAATAAATCAATATAAAAGAGGTATAAAGAGGCATGATAAATAGATAAAAACATATCAAATATCATTATAAATCAACATCTAATTATATACTAAGTCTATGTGCCAAATACCATTGTAAATAAAAGAGGTATGGTAAATAAATAAAACCTATTTTTTTATATTTACTCTATACATCTCTTTATATTTACCAACACTCAAAAAATAGGTTTTATTTAGGTGAATCCTATAGGTAAAATACTATGGGCCAAATTATTAATAATATCATGCCAAAAAAACCATTATTATCCCTAACATTAATATTAAAATATTATTATTATTATTATTATTATTAAATCTAATATTCATATTAAAATTATTATATTTAATAACTTTGGATTAATACAATATTAAATTTTTTATATTATTATATACATTAATGTATCATTATATATATTAACTCTAGATATATATGGAAGGGAAGAACAAAGACATAGAGTGATAGAGGTGGAGAGATAGAGGGAGTGAGAAGGGAGAGATGGGGATAAAATCAAGGAGAGGGGAGAGGAGGAATGAAGAGAGAGAGGGAGAGGAGTGAGAGAGGTAGAAAAGGGTACGCGAGGAAGAGGGAGACATAAATATGGAGGGGGGGGAGAGGAGGAGAGAGGGATGGAGATAGTGAGAGGATTGGAGGGTAGAGAGAGAGAGAGAGAGAGAGAGAGAGAGAGAGAGTTATGGGGGAAGAGAGAGGATTAGAGGGAAAAGAGAGAGATGGGGGAAAAGAGAGGGATGTAGGAGAGGAAGGGAGAGAGAGGAAGGAAGAGAGAGAGGAGAAGAGAGGGTGGGAGATAGGAAGAGAGACGGAGGGATAGAGAGATGGAGTTGGAGAGAAGAATAAATACATAGAGAGTGAGAAGTGGAGAGAGAGAGGGAGTGAAAAGGGAGAAATAGAGAGAACGTGTGTATGTTTTGGGTGAGATAAAGAGAAAAAGGAGAGATGGAGGGAATGGGGGGAGAAGGAGAGAGGGAGGGATATATTGATAGAGTTGGAGGGTGAAGAGAGGGAGAGAGAGGGAAAGAGAGAGATATAGACATGGGAGAGAAAGGGAGAAAGGGGAAGGCAGAGAGAGAGGATGTGAGAGAGTGGAGAGAGGGAGGGAAAGAGAGATGGAGTTGGAGGGGGGAGAGAGGGAAGACGATTTATTTCACTAGATGCATTGATTTCATTGTGGATGGCGATTTCTAATCCTATTTTATTTCTTTCACTATATGCATTGATTTTAGTGAAGATGTTGAGAGAGAGAGAGAGATCAAGAAAGAGGATTGGAGAGAGAGGAAGGACAATAGAGAGGACTTGAGAGAGAGGAAGAGAGTGATGGGGGAAGAGAGAAAATTGGAGGGAATATATATATATATATATATATATATATATATATATATATAGAGAGAGAGAGAGAGAGAGAGAGAGAGATGGATTTAGAGGGGGAGAGAGGGAGGGAAGAAGAAATACAAAGAGATTGATAAGTGGAGAGAGAGATTAAGTGACAAGGGAGAGATGGAGAGAGAGTGTGTATGTTTTTGGATGAGATAAAGAGACAAAGAATGAGATATGAAGAGAAGGGATGAGAGAAGGAGAGAGGTAGGGATATAGTAACAGAGTTGGAGGGTGAAGAGAGAGAGCGATAGAGATGTAGGAGAGAAATGGAGAGAAATGGAGAGATAGGAAGGAAAGGGAGGATGTGAGAGAGTGGATAGAGGGAAGGAAACAAAGATGTACTTCGAGGGGGGAGAGAGGGAAGAAGATTTCATGCACTAGATGAATTTATTTCAATGTATATGGAGATTTCTAATCCATTTTGATTTCTTACACTAGATGCATCGATTTTAGTGTATATGTTTATTTAAAATTATATTTAATTTCTTGAACTATATGCATTGATTTCAATGTAGATGATTGTTAATCCTATATGTTTTCTCGCAATAAATGCATTGATTTTAGTGTAGACGATGATTTTTTATCCTATTTGATTCCTTGCACTAGATGCATTAATTTCAGTGTAGATGTTGATTTCTAATTATATTTGACTATTTCCACTAGATGCATTGATTTCAATGTACATGATTTCTAATCATATTTGATTGCTTGCACTAAATGCATCGATTTCAGTATAGATGGTGATTTCTAATCCTATTTGATTGCTTGCACTAGATGCATTGGTTTCAGTGATGTTGGTTTCTAATATTATTTGCTTACTTTCCCTAGATACATTAATTTCAGTGTAGATGTTGATTTCTAATCCTATTTGATTACCTGCATTAGATGCATCCATTTCACTGTAGATGTTGTTTTCTAATTCTATTTCATTGTTTGCATTATATGCATTGATTTTAGTGTAAACGTTGATTTCTGATTTGATGTAATTGGATGTACATTGATGGTACATTAATTTTAAAGTGATTGGATTAACATTGTGCATTAATTTCAGTGTAAGCAGGAAAAATTATTGACAATGTACATTTATTTTTATGTTTTAGTAATTCAACCTATTAATATCGAAGAGCAAGAGAGAAAATGTATGATTTTTAGTACAAAAGTTCTAGAAAAATATTTAAATGATTTATGATTTCAATTGTGCTTTTCATATAATCGATATGAAAAGATGACAAAACTAACAAAGATGACAATAAGAATAGTAGAAGGAAATAATTTGAGATTGATTACAATGAAGACTATTTGTAATTGAGTGCATTCTTATTATTCATATTTTCTACCATTCAATAGTATTACATTGTCACTTTGCATTCAAAATTTTTATTTCATCATTAAATTTATTAACAATATTTATCTCAACAAACTTAGGTAACTAAGCAAATTTTAAAATTAAAATGACCAGTTATAAGACACATTTAGCATTATAAAATTATTATATTTATATTAGATGTATTTACATATTATTCATAAAATTAATCATATGTTCTATATATTTTCCTTGGCTTCACACGACTGGAACCAGCCTAGATCCATCTAACTTCGGATCTATCATGCGCTGAGAGGGATCAAATCTCTCGAGGAGCAAACCTTTCCTCAAGTTTTGCACTCAAAAAATAGGTTTGCACCTCGAGAGATTTGATCCCTCTCGGCGCATGATAGAACCGGAGTTAGACGGATCTAGGCTGGTATGTATATGTACTTCTCTATGTTTTTAACATATGGAATAACTATGTTTCCCTTTGAAGAATTTATACATGTATTTAGTTATTTCTTTTCTAACAAGCAATTAATGTTGTTTAGTATCTATCATATACATCAATATATGTATATATTTATATATGTCTAGTTTAGAGACGTAGTGGACCCGTGTAATGGGGGATTGTTGTTGATTTAATGAATCCTAACCCTATTGGGTTAGGAGTGACTATGTTGGGCTTAAGAACAAGGAAAATTGTTCTTTACAAGTTTGCACATAAGTCCAAACCATACCTTAATATTAAATATAGATATACATATATACAACTTACAGTTTTTTTAGTTTACAACTTTTAGAAGAAATCTCTCAATGCTAGATTATCCACATTCAAATTGTATCTCTCTATGATAATTGGGTTTTACTTCTTGGTTTTGTCTTTAATTTTTATTTAGAGAATTTTCACCCAACAAATTGTATCCACATTTTCTGAATACCTTCTGGTCACTTCTTATAACCATATGAACCTTTGTGCTAACACCTATGCATATTCTTTTACTACAACAACACAACTTGCCAACAACAACAAATTTATGATACCTTACATTTATGTTTAACAACAACAACATTTTCACCAACTTTTAATTTTTAGACTACTAACATCTATACATAAATATTGGTTAGGGTCCACCCCATGAACCTTTTAGCAATGTCTTGCTAATATTCTAGAAACGAGTCATTCTCTCCCACTTGTATTTTTTTTTAAAGAATTCTATTTATCAACCACCACATGAAATTTTTCTCTAATCATGCCAATTTTTAATAGTGGTATGTCTATCTGTCAAAAATTATTTTTCTCTTCTCTCCCTAGTAATAAGGACAAAAGGAAGATTTCTTCTCCTTTTGTTTTTGCATCGTATTTTCTTTTAAAATCAATTGTATTTATCAACCACCACATAACATGTTTCTCTAATCATCCCAATTTTTAATAGTGTTCGTTCTATCTATCAAAATTTATTTTTCTTTTTTCTCCTTAATAATAAGAACAAAAGGAAGATTTCTTCTCCTTATGTTTTTGCCCGTTTAGACACAACTGACTTCAGCCCTTCTTTTTTTTAAACACCCGAGTTAATCTCTCGTAATAGCTTTTAACATATTTCCATTAATATGCCAAAAAAAATAATTTATTGTTGAAAATAAATATTTACATCAACATTTTATGTCACATGTGTTTTTAATTTTTCTAGCCAGCCAATAAATAAATAAATTACCATGGAAAATCACTATAATAAATTTTCCAAGAGTATTGCCTTCACCCACGACATTGCTTCTTATTATTATTATTATTATGGGTGGTACCGTGGTATGTTTCAATATGTACATCGGATCAGATCAATATGTAGTGTGGTTTTAATTGAAATTCTTAGTTCTTACTTTGTCATGCAAGTTTGCTCATCTTAATCTACATTGATGTATAGCTTGTTATAATTTTCATGGCGGGGCTATTCATGAAAATTTCAAATTTGATAATGCACACCATTTCTTCCAAATATTAGTGCCTTGTTCTAATTTTCATGGCGGGGCTATTCATGAGAAATTCAAATTTGATAATGCACTTGACAGGACGTATACTGATTTGATGCCGAGACCAAAACATTGATATGAATGTAAATAGAAACATTTACGCACTTGTGCTTCATTATCTGTAATTGTGTTATTTGTTATTAATGTTCGATGTAGTGTTTCACCCGGAGAATTTATCCCTTATTTTCGTCCAAAAAATATGAGAATAGGACAGTCCATGCCATCTCAATGGAAGCACTCTATTTTGTTGGAAATCATGATATTTTATTATAAAAGTAGCTGAATGGCCGTGTTATTCAGAAATCATATTACAAGAAGAATTTCTGCCAGATATGGCTCTGTACTCTAAGTAGCTCATCAATGTCTGCAGCTAAATGAGTACTATATCCATCTTTTCCATTATGTATCTCTCTATCATTGATAATCTTTCCCTATATCCTTAATAACCTGCAAGCAAACATACACATAATAAGCTCGGGATAATCCGAAAGACTGTAATGCAAATATCTACAAAGAGAAGTTAAAATAATGTTGAAATGTTAATTTCAACTGCTCTACACAAACGCCACTTTCTATTTTTGTTTTAACAATTACTTTCAAAATGCCGCTTGCTATTTCTATTACACAGTCAATTCAGTTTAAAACCCTTATAGTCCTTTTATTTGGGAAACAGAGTTTTTGGTATGCAGCAAAGTTTTTGTTTAAAGTTTGATTTGAGTTGGGCCACGACAGAAACTGACCCCACCGCCAGCACACTAGGGACGTGGACCAATCAATGCTTTTCGCGTTGGTTTGGTGCCTACATCATCAAGATCAAAATCGGACTCGATTTTTTTTTTATAAAATCCGCTCTAAAGTTTTCGCGTTACAAATCCGCCTGACATCAGCAACAACTTTTGTTACACGAACTTTTTATTAAACATGGCTTATGTTTTGGTTTGGAATCCGTGGGCCCCAGTGCTGGCCAATCAAATCGCTATCGCGTGGACTTTGGGCCGAGTGACATCACAAGGTTTTGTGACGCGAAATTTCAATGAATCTTGGTTTAATTTGATTTGAATTCCGGGCGAAAGTTTAAATTTCGTGTTTTGATAATGTGTTACGTTATAATGTTTTGTTAACACGCTACCAAAGTATTTCAACTTATGGGTATATAATATGTTTTGATGCGGATATGAATTTATATTATAAACTATATAGTTTATAATATATATATTTGTATAGTTTCTTTTATATGCGCTATTTGTAAAGTGGGCCCAGAAGGCCTACGGAGTTTATTTTCTTTTGTAGTTATATGTTTGGTTTAAAAATATGTGATGCGCCACATATAAAAGCTCTGAAGGCTTAATGATTGTAATGCTAATGTAATACACAACAGTGTAGTTTTGTTAAAAAAGACAGTGAGTCAGCAGGCTTAAAAATCAGACAGATAGTGTTTTAAAAAGCACAGAGTGCATCTTTTGTAAGAGAGACAGAGATATTTTTGTGCACTGCGTTCTGTAGCAGTCACTTTGTAAAATCTCACTTCAGTGGAAGAATCATTTTGTATAGTTTTTCCAGATAATGAAATAGTTACAGTTTGTGAATCTCTGTCTATCAGTGAGCAATTTTTTTTATTCTCTGTGTTTAAAGGAGAGTATTATTTTCTTAGTCATTGTTCTGGAATTATCAAAAATTTCAACATGGTATCGGAGCTAGTCCAGACTCTTTAAAGGTGTCAAAGAAGCTGAAGGAAGTATTTTTTGTTGCAGCAGTTTCTCCAGCAGTGTGAAGGCTCAGCTAAAATCCAAGGTATTTCTCAAAACAGAGTTTGTGTTATTATTTGAAGACAGTCAATTTATTTAAAAATCACAGTCAAGATTTAAAGCTTAGTTCAGAGTGGTAGGCATGGCAGGAGTCAGCACAAGCATGAGTATTGGAAATTCTCAGCTCCCACAGTTCAATGGGAAGAACTATGATTATTGGGCAATCACCTTGAGAGCCCTATTTGCCTATCAAGACTTATGGGATCTTGTTGAAGATGGTTTTGAAGAACCAGTAGATGAACAAGAGTTTAATGCCTTGACAGAGAAGGATTTGTTGAAGAGCAATAGGAAGAAGGACTCAAAAGCCCTCTTCTATCTCTATCAAGCAGTACATGAGAGTGTGTTTCCAAGGATAGCAACAGCTAAGAAATCCAAGGATGCATGGGATACCCTCCAAATAGTCTATCAAGGTATGGAGAAGGCGAAGACATCAAAGCTACAATTGTTGATGAGAGATTTTGAGACTCTCTGCATGAAAGGGTCTGATAACATAGACTCATTCTTCACACATGTGATTGGGATGGTCACACAAATAAAATCTGATGGAGAAACACTTGAAGAAAGAAGGATAGTGGAGAAATTTTTGAGGAGCTTACCCTCAAGATTTGATGTTATAGTCACAATCATAGAAGATACAAAGGATCTCTCAAATTTTTCAGTTGATGAGCTTCATGCATCACTGATGATACATGAACAAAGATTGGGCAGAAATGAAAACTCATCTTTGGAGCATGCCTTCAAGACCCAAATGTCCTTTGGAAGAGGAAGAGGTGAAGGAAGAGGAAACAATAGAGGAAAAGGTAGAGGCAGAAGCCAAAACAGAGGAGGAAGAAATAGCCCTGCAAATACTCAAGGAAGGGGCAGCAATCAAAATCAGAACCAAGGCCAAAGCAACAGCCAGCAAGGTGGACAACAACATGCTCATGGACAAAGGTATGAAAAATCCAATGTCCAGTGTCATTATTGCAAAAAATATGGGCATTATGCCAATGAATGTAGGAAGAAGCAGAATGACATGGGTAATAGACCCAGTGCCAATTTTACTAGAGAAAATATTAGCCAAGATAATTTGTTTTTAGCATGTAATATGGCTGAGAAAAAGAGTGAAGATTTATGGTTTCTAGATTCAGGATGTAACAACCATATGACAAGAAACATTGCTATGTTTTCTATGTTAAATGAAATTGTGAAGTCTCAAGTCACATTGGGAACAGACAGTAAGGTTTCTGTCATAGGAAAAGGCATAGTAAATGTCTTAACAAATAAAGGAGAAAAGAAGAGCATATTTGATGTATATTATGTACCAGGTATGAAATGTAACTTGTTAAGCATTGGGCAACTCATCCAAAAAGGTTACAATGTTTTTTTTGAAGATGATGTATGCAACATCATGGATAAACCACCAAGTAAACAATGTATTGCTGAAGTAAGGATGACAAGGAACAGAATGTTCCCTCTCAGAATGAGGGCGGATTTGAAGAAAGGAGAAGAAATGGTAGCATTGACACAAGAGACTTTCCAAAGAGAAGCAAATGATGAAAAATGGTTATGGCATTTGAGATTTGGACATCTCAACTTTGGAGGTCTTAATTTGTTACATAGGAAAGAAATGGTAAGAGGATTACCATTGATTGAGAAACCGGACAGCCTATGTGAAGCTTGTATCTTGGGTAAACAACACAGAGAAATTTTTCCATCAGGAAAAAGCATAAGGGAAAAGGCACCCTTAGAAATTGTCCATTTAGATTTATGTGGACCAATGCAAACACCATCACTTGCAAGCAGCCATTATATGCTGACTTTTATTGATGATTTCACAAGGAAAACTTGGGTTTATTTCTTGAAATATAAAAGTGAAGTGTTTGAAAAATTCTTCCACTTTAAGGCACTTGTTGAGAACCAAAGTGGACAGCATATCAAGGTCTTAAGGACTGATAGAGGAGGTGAGTATATCTCTAAAGAATTTCTGTTGTTTTCAGAGAAAATGGCATACACAAGCAATTTATAGCAAGGTACACACCGCAACAAAATGGAGTTGCTGAAAGGAAAAATAGGACCATCATGGATATGGTAAAGAGTATGTTGAAGGCAAAACATTTGCCAAATGATTATTGGGCTGAAGCTGTACATTGTGTAGCATATGTACTAAATAGATGCTCAACAAAAGCAGTGATGAATAGAGTTTCGGAAGAAGCATGGAGTGGGATAAAACAAGGTGTCACCCACATGAAAGTTTTTGGTTGTGTGGCTTATGCACACATTCCAGATCAGCGAAGGAAGAAGTTGGATAGCAAGGGGGGGAAGTGTATTTTTATTGGATATAGTGAGGAATCCAACGCTTATAGGTTGTATAATCCATCCACCAAGAAATTTATTGTGAGCAGAGATGTTTAGTGCATTGAAGAAGAAGCTTGGGATGGAAGCATTGAGAAAACAATCAATGTAAAGAGTTGTTTGTCTCATGATGAAAATGAGGATGATATGGCTGAAATACATCCATCATTAGCACCAATACCTCTACCAACACAAGGATAGAAAGGGACACCACAAGCTGGAGTAAGAACACCCTTGAGAAGTAATGATAGTGCTTCTCCAAGCACAACACAAGGAGTAGATTTGAGTGCTTCTTCAAGCACATGTACACCAAATGAAAGAGGAACAAGATTCAAAAATTTGAATGATATTTATGAGCAAGAGGCAACAAATGAAGGTATGAACTCTTTATTTGTTTTATATTGTCATGTTGATGATCCTATTCATTTTGAAGAAGCTATAAAAGATAAGAAATGGATAAATGCTATGGATGAAGAAATTAATGCCATAGAGAGAAATAAAACATGGGATTTGGTTGAACTCCCAAAATGTAAGGAAGCCATTGGAGTGAAATGGGTCTACAAGACCAAAAGCAATGCTGAAAGTAAGATTGAAAGACACAAGGCCAGACTTGTTGTCAAAGGTTATAAGCAGCAACATGGAAGAGATTATGAGGAAACATTTGCACCGGATTCAAGAATGGAAATAGTGAGAGCAGTGTTGTCTATAGCATCACAAAACAAATGGAAGGTTCACCAAATGGATGTAAAATCAACATTCCTAAATGGAGTATTGATGGAAGAGGTTTATGTTGAACAACCTCTATGCTATGAGAAAAAGGGCCAAGAACACAAAGTTTGCAGATTAAAGAAAGCTCTTTATGGGCTGAAACAAGCACAAAGAGCATGGTACAGTAGGATAGATTCCTATCTACTGGAAAATGGGTTTGAAAAGTGTGAAGGAGAACCCACATTATACATCAAGGAGAAAGATGGTAAGATGTTGATTTTTGTTTTATATGTTGATGATGTGATCTTTACAGGTAATGATGATTATCAGAAATTCCAACAACTAACAAATTCTTCATTAATGCAGAGAAAACTATAGAAGTTCAACAATCAACAGTAGGAAGAAATAAACTATACAAATTTTCCATTAATGTAGAGAAGGCTATAAAAGTCTCCATTCGTGCAAAGGATTTAGGTTTGTAATAGAGAATTCTTACTGACATATAACTTTCTACATATTAGCATGAAAGTAATGCATTGTATAAGAAATATCAAAGATAGTGCAGACAATAATTATAAAGAATAATATTGTACTTTATCAGTCGACACAATGGTGCTCCGCATTTGCCTTGCATAATCTAATATGGCGGCGGAGGAGGAGACTTGTAAGAGTAGTGGTGTGTGGGTGGTGAGGGGTAGACTAGTGGTTTGGAATGGGGAGGGGGTAAGGTGGGTACTGGTTTGGGGGGAGCAAGACTTATGACATTGGTTGGGGGAGAAGGAGATTTGTATCCATATGGTTTTTCAGGTGTGGTTGGAGTAGGTTTTGGTGATTTTGTCACTGGAGAAGATTTATGGTCTTTGTGGTGTTCGTGGTGGGGAGGAGTTGGCCATGATTTTGGTGGTGAAGGAGGAGGAAGGGGCTTCTCAACTGGGGGAGGCTTCGCATATGGAGCAGGAGTTGGTTTCGAGGGAGGTGGATATTTGTACTTGTATGGAGGAGAAACTGGCACTGGCTTAGGTGGAGTCTTGTTGTGCACAGGTAGTGGTTTCTCCACTACTGGTGGCTTGGGGAGGGGTGTAGGTGCACGGGGCGACTTATAATGGACTGGAGATGGAATGTGAGATGGAGGAGGAGGAGATTTGTAAAGGTATGGCTTCGGAGGTGTGTAATTATAGTACGAGGGATTTTCATAATAAATGCAGGTAAGAACGAGAACCAGCAATAGGTTACTAATGAAAGACATTGCTACAAGGAGAGGCATCTTCTGCATGGTAGTAGAGAGCTCCAAAAGCCGAACTGGGTGGTATATGGTTATATTTTATCGGTATTTTTAGCAGAGGGATTTGCATAATAAATGCGGGTAAGAACGAGAACCAGCAATAGGTTACTAATGAAAGACATTGCTGCAAGGAGAGGCATCTTCTGCGTGGTAGTAGAGAGCTCCAAAAGCCAAATTGGGTGGTATATGGTTATATTTTATCGGTATTTATAGCATTTTTCCGATGCAACGTGGTGGTGGAAATTCTTGTAGAGAGGCTTTGTCGATCAATTACATCGTTTTCTTCTTTTGAACAAATTTCAAAGTTCAGCATTTTCCAGTAAGTCGGTTGCGTCACGCAACGGTGACGCGAGTGTCATTTGCGGCGAGGCTTATTTCCGAGTCCATCGGCCCATAAATACACCGAGGCAAGAAATGCCCAACGTGAGATTCAAGCAGTACATCATTTTATGGTGAACATTTTCTATCTCAGCGCATTTATCGACCGATGGACTGGGAAATAAGGCTCGTCGTAGTTTGCATCTGAGTGCCGTAGTGTTTTTTGTCCTTTTGGAATTCGACACGGAAACTGAAAAAGTATAATTGGCCGCGTATGATTTTTAAGGGTGACAATAAAATCATGAATGAGCTGGATGTGATTTGCTAACAATTTTACATGATAGTGGTGAAAATCAACCCAGGTCACGAGTCTCACCTTGTAATAAATTCCTATAGATACCAAAAAAAAAGTATATAGCCTAATTACAAATTTCTCTAGAAGATAATAATAATAATAATAATTTATTTTATTTTAAGTTAATTAAAAAAAACTTAAATAACTAAATTTTATATTAATTAATATGAAGTGAAAACAATTATTTCTAATTATTATTTAAGAATATGGATTGATTATTTCTAATTTTTATTAAGAATATGGATTGATTTATTATCTATTGGACTATTTCCGGGATTGTAGGTGCTTGTGGGTCACGGAGTGCTAGACATGTGTTACATGCTCTATCACTTTGGGAAGTGTGCGAATGGATTTTTTAACGTGGATGAACGCATATCATGGGATACAGATAGGTATCTCTATTTTTCATTGATGGACAGCAATTTGGATGGATGATAGCGACTGACATTGTCTCCTCCCATACGTTTAACCATGTATCCAATAAGAGCAGATTCTTGCGTGCATGCAGAAGATTTATAGCGTTGAATCTACATTTTTGTTTAGATACATTGAACGGAGAATCTGAATTTTCTTGCTGCAATTATTGAATCTTAGAATAAGTAACTTAAGTGAATTGAATTTAAAAAGAAATAAGTAACTTATTCCTGCAATTATTGAATCTTAGAATTAAGTGAATTGAATTTAAAAAGAAATAAGTTACTTATTCTAAGATTCTAATTCGATGCAAAACCGTTCTATGTTCATGGAAGAGATTTACTTGAGATTAACGATGAGTCTTTTAATAATGACGAGTCTTTAATAATGAGTTGTTACGTTGCCAATTTTTTACTAGCATTTTTTTTTTTATAAATTTCGTAGTATTTTTCTATTTTCATATTTTTATAAAGCAAGTTGCAATACATATTGTATTATTTACGGTAGTCTCAACCTGCCAGTGAGTTAAAAGCTAACCAAAACATGAATTTTCTTTTTCGCCTACTTACAGCTTTAATTACTTTAGTATGTCCATAACATTTGCAACTTAAACAGAAACTATTACTAATATGCACCAAAAACATGAGAAAAAACCATTCATTTAAGCATAAATCCCATCAGAAGAATCCACAAGGGCTGGGTTTTTTGCTGTGGTGCATAGCAGTTGTTCACCTCGTTGCATACTTTGAAGTTGTCGCTCTATCTTTCCAATTCTGTCATTTGTCTGACTTTGAACCTTCACCATCTCATGCATGTCTTATTTCATTTGTTGAAGTTCAAAAATCATAGAAGAATTATCTTCCTTTGCTTCCATGCTAGCCATTTCCTTTGCGAGAAGGCATTTCATTTTCCAGTATGTCTTGACTGATTGCTGGAAGAAGGATACACGACCTCTGGTGCTTCTTGGGTCTGATATAAAGTCCATTTTGGCAATCTGTTCTTTCATGTCTTCATCTTCACTATCAGTTTGTCTTTCCCAACCATGAATTGTATTTCGTATATGAACCAAATTCCCAGATTCATACACCTGAGCTATATTCTCCAATACTTGCTCATTTGTCTTCCTTCCCCTTTTACATCGTCCTGTATATTGATTACTTTGTCTATTGCGGTTTCCTCTACCATTTTGGCTTTTAACCATGATGAACCAACAAGAATCTACTCCCAGAAACCTGGATAGAAGACGTGTGTGTAGAGAGGGATTAGTAATATGAACCAACGAAACTCTGTTGAATACCTCAGGAGTCCAAAAAATCCCCAGAACCTTTGCATCTGCGAATAGGGTTATATGACAGTAAAAATTGTTAAATAAAACAACCACATTGAACCTGTTTAACATTTGAGTTTTGCAGAGAGGAGATTTGTGCAAAAGCAAAAGACGATTCCTCCACAGAGTAAAGTAAAACTGCCCTTGACAATGCAGACCCAAAAACAAACCCTTACCCCACCTGTAAAGGCCGATATACCAATATTTTATCCCCACTAATTCTCCATATAACAGATTTTGAAATCCAACTGAGAAGTGAATGGAATTGAGCTTATCAACCTTACCCAACTTCAAACAAGTACCGACGTGATACTGATAATCAAAGTAATTTGATAGACAGGGACAGACTTTTGTCGAAATGCAAACCCACAGGAAATTTATGAAAATCAAGATTAGACCATCAAAACGACACTGCATGCAATGACTCCTACCAACCTTATTGAGCCTAAACGAGAAATTAAAGGACTGAGTGATCATTATCAAGTTTTTAATGAATCCCAAAGGAAAAAACAAAGAGATACTGGCAGAGAGAATACTAAAATACGAAGGATTACCCTTTAAATCATGGAGAAATGTGGCTTGCAATATTCCTTCTCACTACAAAACAAGATAACTACACCTTTATACATGTGTTTATACTATGTTAAAAAATCAAAAGAAGGTGACTCCAAATCTATATAAAGAGTGAAAGTATGTTGAAATACGGATCTATATACATTAGGTTTAGTATGATTTTAATTTAGATTAATACTAATAAAGTTTTAATTTTATTTTGTGATATTTTTATTTGGGTACTCTATCACTTGACTTTTCAATTTTTTTTGGCTCACTTCCCTCGCCTCTTTCCTCCTTTTCTTCCTCTGATGAACATCAAATTAAGGGTGGCTTTGGTCTTGACTTCCTCTTCCGAGTACCTCTCCTTCCTCTTGGGACCATTAATTATCTGACCGAGCCCAATTGATCTCATGTGACCCTGCCACTTTGATCTCCCCTATTTCTGATCAATTTCCAAACTCTTAGGGTAGTCTTGACTATTCCCCCATATGTCACACATGGATCCACATATTTGGGGTATCCATCTTCCTCCTGATTCCCATGTTGAGGCCTCTGAGACTAATATTGGTCCCCATCCAACAACTTCTCCCCACGCCCACCTCCTTCCCTCCCATAAGTTGACTATCCCCCGATGGACTCCTCTTCTCGCAACTCAATGGGCAGTGAAATTGAACTCCTAATGAGGAATCCCGCCATGGATATGTCTTCCTTATCCATCCATAAATCGAAGGTCTTCCCCTCGATTTCCTCCATTAGTTATAGCTCTACATTGAATATCACAATCCATAGATGAGGGGGAAAGGGTAGTCACCATATCTGTGATAGGTCATATGCCAAAGCCTTATCATTTGGACTAGATGCAGACCTCTGTGATGCCCCCATCATATCCTCTATTGATTCTTGGGCCCTTAGAGATCTTGTGCCCATTACCGGGGGGTCTAAAATGATTTTTCTCTCCGTCAACTTGAGAGGTCTCGGGTATGCCTCAAAGAAACTATCCCTCAAACATCTCATTTCCTCGGTTCACCATTTCATCATTTCATTGAAAAATCCATGTGTGCAAGGGATAGAGCTTGTGAATATTTCCTTTGGATTTACTCGAGCTGACATTTGGTTGTTGTTTATTCGTGCGGCTTATCTGGGGGTATGGTGTCTCTTTGGGACTCGAAATGGCTGAATATGAAAGCATATAAATTCTTTGGAGTTACACTTATGTATGGCTTTATTAGGATCTTTTCTTTCCACCTACGTTTTCTCAACATATACACGTCATGTCATGACAAGCTCACATTCTCAAAAAGATTGGATGCATGTGGGGTTCTAAAGATAGGGTGTTTGCTCATTGTTGGTAATTTGAAGGCTAAAATGTTGAGCGAGGAATGTTGGGGTTCGCGCAGTAGAAGGGATCTTCTTGCTACTCGAAATTGTGACCTATTTGAAGCTAATCGCTTGGTGGACGTTCGGCCTCACCCATTCACTCCTGCTTAGAGTAATGACATGGTCAGTGATAATCATATTGGGAAACTACTTGACAGATTTATGGTACATGAAATTTCATTGTAGCTTCTAAGAAATATGAGGTCGTGGGTTCTCCGAGCTCACATTTCAGATCACCTTCTAATTTTTCTTCAATGGTGGAGGGAGGATATTAGCAAGGGCCTTCCTTTCAAATTTAATAGAATGTGGTTGGGAGATGAAGATTTTTTTGAGATTGCACACAATTTCTAGACCTCCTCGAATCACAATACGTGCACTCGGCTATGAACCAGATCACTCTGAATCTAGGGTGGTTAAATAGAGTGATTAAGACTTGGGAGAGCTATGAAAAACATAAGATGAGTCTGAACTTGAAAAAAATTGATACTGAGATGGCACACTTTAGTAGTATTATGGACATCATATCCTGTTCGAATGCAATATTGGCGAGCTTGCAGCCACCTGTAAAGGAGAATAGGGTTGCCTCTTGGACACTTAAGACTCATGCCTTATGGATTAGGGAAGGAGATCAGAACACATTTTTTTCACCTGTTTGAAAATCATCAGAGGAACATTAATACTATATGGAAGATGTTGTTTGCTTCAGGGGATAGAGTTTTCACCACTACTAGTATTCAGAGTGAGGTCGTGTTGTTCTTTGATAAATTTTTCTCTTCTCACTCAGGCAATGACACTCAAGATCAACTCTAAGGGATTGATACCTCATATTCACAGAAGATGGAAACATTGCAGTGGGTCATCTTGTTTCATTAGAGCAGGTTGAAAAAGTCCTCAAATCCTTTGCAAAAGATAAGTGCCGAGGCTTGGATGGTTGGATAGTGGAATTTTCTTTAAGCTTCTTTGACATCATGGGAAGGAATATACTTGATATGGTTGATGAATTCCACATCTTGGGTTGTACCTCTGGGGAAATAAATTCCACCTTTATTGTGCTCATCCTAAATTCATCTCATCCTCTTTCTTTCTCAGATTTTTGGTTGATATCCCTATGTAATATCACATACAAACATATTTCTAAAATTATCGCATGCATGATGAAGAAGGTTCGCTCTCAATTTATCTCTCAATAGAAACTCATATTTCTCTCTAACTAGTTGATTCATGATTTGGTGGCTACAGGGAAAGAGTGCATACACCCAATTCAGTCCAAAAAGTTGGATCCCCTAGTTATGAAGCTAGACTTGCATATGGCCTATGATAGTGTTGATTGGAATTTTTTGTGATTAACAATGTAAAATTTGAAACAAGAACTATAAACTAAAACGGGAACTCTAGCAAAAAAATCCCCAAAAAACATGAAAAACAACTCAAAAACGAAAAGTGTGTATTCGAGAATGAGGTTTTATTTTTTTTCAGTTTCAATTTGCAACATTTTTTAAAAATGGAAGTCAAACCAATTTTCGTGTGCCAAATAAATAGAAAAAACACACTAATGTTGTTGCTAGAATACCACTTTTATTTTCTGGGTACAATTTCAACATTTTTTTAGTAATGACGTTAAATATAAAATAGTGGGATTTTAAACACATTAAATTTTCAGAAAAAATTATCGATGTCATTTAACATATAATATCATGACACTAAAATTACCTATAATTCTAATGGTTTTCAACCATAATGTTAAAGATACAAAAAATAATTCGTAGTTTTTCACCCTTATAATTAAAAAACATTAAGTTTTCAACATATTCAACCATGATATTATGGAAAATTTGTATGACTAAAATAACCAAATGAAACATAAATTATATTAAGTTATTGTTTCATTGTGAATATTTTAAACAAATGAAGTCATCATAATTAAATCATATAATCCAACAAACATTAAAATGATTCATAACTTCATGTAAGATCGTATGGAAGTTAAAATATCATTTTCATTACTCAATGCAAACATAATTTATATAAATTGTCTTACACAATTATTCCAAACCACTCATATTTTTTGCACACCATCAGAATTCAAA
This sequence comes from Pinus albicaulis, assembly GCA_034641835.2. Classification (NCBI taxonomy): domain Eukaryota; kingdom Viridiplantae; phylum Streptophyta; class Pinopsida; order Pinales; family Pinaceae; genus Pinus; species Pinus albicaulis. Next base: position 1,551,292,758 of record CM076581.1, on the reverse strand, counting down.
ACTTTTCATGAATGACTGGATGCAGATGAATATGTTCAATATATTTCTCTTTCGTCAACTATTGCCCCATCTAAGTCAACATGCATGCACACCATTTGAGGTTTCAAAAGTCTTCTAGATCTACGACTCGGTTCATCATACTCCCATCTCAACATTGTTTCTTCTGGTAGCAACCTCTTCAAAATCTCTATCATCCTAGAGCGAAGAGTTCCTCTCTTTGTTAAATTGATGTCATAAACAAGTATGTCAACTTCCTCCAATTTTAAGAGTTATGTGCAACTACGATTTATATTTGTACCCTTTCTTTTAATATTTCCACCAATTTTTTTATCAACTACCATCTCTGGCATGTACACACCATTGAATGGGTGTGTATTTGCGGCATACCAATGAATTCAAGACCTGTAACATCTTCATTTTGTGTAATGACCTTTATAACATTGGAAACCCAAAACGGATATCCATGTGCGTCTCCATATTCTAACCCTGCGATCATGCAACCCTCCTTAATATCTTGTACTCAACCACTATAAAGGTATTCCATGGCTTCATATTGTGCACGAGATATTCTAGAACTAATATACATTTCTCTTTCCTCCATCTCTGTAGAATTAATAATACCTTCAGATTGTTTTTTTTCAACAATGTTTGTTTCCTCATGTTCATTTGACACATTTTGTGGCCAAATAAATGGAGTCTTCAAAAACATATCTTCATTTGTTGATATTGAAAGGATATCACTCTAATCATTGAAAAAGGACTCCTACCAAATAGAATCAACAACATCAAAGTACTCATATGTATATATAATAGATTTTTTAATTTCTTTGAGGAATTCAGAATAATCTATATCTCTCTTCGCCCTCTGTGAATTATGAACTTCAACAACTGATTGTAATAACAATATATTTGACGCAAATATTGGATGATCTAAAATGAACTTCAAAAATGTCAAACCTCATGACGACGCCCATTTTGCAGTAGCTGAATACTTCTTTCCCCATATAAGTGTTTTCCCATCAAATTTTTGGATACAAAATTGATGTTGGAAGTTAATGTCATTATGTTGTTCAATGCATTTCTCCTCTCCAAGTGATCCCAGAATAAACCTTCACATGTCAAAATTTTCTTCTAACACATGAAAAATAGGCTCCGACATATATGATTTCTTAATACATTCAATTAATGATGGGAAGCTAGTAACATCCTTCCTCGTCAATGTTACTGAAAAATTACTGAACATCAGATCAATATGGTCATGAGTGTGCCCAACAAGAAGGAAACAAACCTTTACCTTATGAAAAATTCTCAATTCAACTAGCAGTTATAAACCCCATAAGTTTACTAACAGTTACATTTCAGTTGGGTTGGTAGGTTCATCCCAAATACCAGAGAAAACCAATTCAATAGATTTTGTTTTCTGAAAATTAAAAAAAAACACATGGTCAGAGGGGGGCGCCCAATAGAGCCTCACACGACCCAAATGCATGACCCGAATTGACCCGCCTCAATGCACGACCTAACCCGCTCAAGTGCACGACTAGACCTAACATTCCCGAACGCACGACCCAACCCAAGGGGGGCGATTCTCAGAATCGGTCCCATAGGGTTGGGTCATGCGTTCAGGTGAGTCGGGTTGGGTTGTGCATTCAGATTATGTCATGTCATGCTGGGCCCCAGCAGAGGCCCTCGTGTGGGTGTACCCACCCATAGAAAAATGACGTATGTCGATGTGTTATGGGCAGGAACACCCACAGGAGGACGTCCGCCTGAGCCCCACAACACGACGTCGTCGATCTCGGGTGGGAAACCCGCTGTGGGCATGCCTACCCGTAGCACAATGATGTGTGTCATTTTGTTGTGGGTTAGCATGCCAAAATGAAGGGCTCGGGCAAGTGCGCCCCTATGGGCATGCCTTCCTACAACACAGTGATGCGGCACATCGTTATGCTCTGGGCTAGCACATCCACAGGGGGCACCCTCTCGAGCCAGCAACGTCGTGCATCAAGGCTTGGGAGGGTTCCCCAGTGTGGGTGTGCCCGCCCATAACACAACAACACTCGTTGTGTTGCGGGGGGGCACGAAGATAGGGGATGCCAACTCGAGCCTGCGGTGCAGTGTCATGGGGCTTGGGCGGGTAGCCCCCTATGGGCATTTCTTCTCGTAGCACAATGACACATGCTACTATGTTGTGGGCAGGCATGCCCACAGGTGGGCGCCCACCCGAGTCCTGCACAACCCGAACAACCCGAACGCATGACCGACCCCACCCCCGAAAGCACGACCCAACTTGCCGGAAAGAACAACATGGCTCGACTGCTCGAATGCATGACCTGACCCGCTCGAGCGCATGACCCGACCTGATCCAACCCAAAGGGGGCTAATTATGGAAGGGGAGTTGATTTTTTTAGGCAGGCACCGTAGGGCCTGGGCGGGCGATGTTGAGATTCAACAAGATGATGAGCTTAGTGAAAAGTAAGCACCTTCACTAAGTGGGGCCTGCAAGCTATTTTTAGGTGTATGTCTATTTTTAGACATGGTGAGCATATTCTATAAGTTGCAGGATGCTATTTGTAGAAAATGTGAAAGTAAATGAAATTATCTTTTTAGAATATTGGGAAAAGTCTATTTATAGATCGTCAATCTAAAAATATATGCATGTCGATTATTATTATCCCTTAATAATAATCCGACAATAAATATCAACTTATTCTCTTGGAGCACTTTATTTCAATGAACAGATTTGGAAAATCAATGGGCTGAAGGAATTATGCAATTCCTAGGGTTATTGGTGGCTCATGCATGGAGGACTCAGTTAGAACTGATGTGGCAAACTTATGACAGAGTTGGAAGAGTAGTTACGGGAGTTGTTATTTAGTTTAACTCAGTTAAGTGAGTTAAACTCAGTTGATCTAGTTGTATCTAGTCTAACTGAAAGATACACTAGTGAGAGTTTAGTGAATTAATTAGTTATTTAATTCAGAACCAATAAATCACTAAAAACTGAATAAATACAGCAGTTAACTACTTACATGTCAGTTCGAGTGGAGACCCAGTGGAGAGATAGGTGAAAGAGTGAGATGGACTATCCATTGTGACTATAGTGATGCATTCAATGCATCTGACACACATTAGAGTTTCCAATGAGGATTTCAGTCAAGGCAAGGCCAATTCAAATTCATTCATGGGTCTTCTTCAGCAGGGATTGCACAGTGGAGGTAGGTTGTCAGGAGGCAAGAAATTGGTGCATAGATATGCAAATTTCTGCATGACAGTGTGTAATGATTGTTGATTGTACTGAGAGCTTGATGTACTAAGATTTGTATGAGATTATTACATGATTCCATTGATATACATAATATATGATAGTTTGGTTTTTTAGCTTTAAGCTTTCCCGTTAGACAACTGTGTTATGTGCAATTGAATTTATTCACATGTGTTTGCAATTGAGTTTTAAATTTCCGCAAGTTTAACAGTGGAAGGATTTTGTATTTAGCAAGAAGATAAATATTGTTAGATCAGGAGAATCCAGTAGTACATCAATATTAATAAATTTATACATGGTATCAGAGCTTTATTGATCACTGGAGATTGCAATTGTGAATAAGTGTTGAGTTTTGTGCTGGTGGACAGTTCGAATTTGCTGCAGAAATTTCTTGGTGTGACAATTTAGTATTCATTGAAATGTCTTTCAATGGGTTGTCATTGGAGTATGCCCTTGAGGGTAGCTCGAATTACATATCCTGGAAGGATAGGATGGAGGTGGTGCTTGAAGATAATGGACTGAAGGAGTTCATCGATAGCGATGTTCCTAAGCCTTCTTCTAGCGATGTTGCAGGACTCGACACATGGAAAAAGAAGCTAGAAAAGACAAGAAGAATTTTTTTGGAAGGTGTGAAAGACCAAATTGTGTCAAGCCTTCACAGGAAATCCACTCCATTTGCAATGTGGAAGGCTTTGAAAGATCCTTTCCAAAGCAGCAGTGACCATAGGAAGTAGGCGCTAAAAGATAAGCTCAAAAAAATAAAAAATGGAGAAGGGTGACAGTGTTCCAAAATATCTCACGAAGTGGTCCAATGTAGGGATGAACTCGGAAGTGTGGGGCTTACACTTGTAGATGATGACTTGGTGAGCTTGGCTCTCCTTGGGCTTCAAAAGAGTTGGCATAGCTACGAAGACTCTGTCAATCGAGAGGAGAAACTGCCGGATTGGGAGCGACTTTAGTCAGATCTTGTGCAGGAGGAGATGAGGCGGAATACCAGGGATGGATCTTCATCGAAGAATGATGATGAAGAGAATTTCGCTTTGACTGCCAAAGAAAGGAAAGGGAAGGGGAATAAATCCCATCCAAAATCCAAGGCTAAAGGTAAGAAGCTGGATTTTTCCAAAGTGAAGTGTTTTCATTATCACGAACATGGCCATCTTGCCACTAACTGCCCACAGAAAAAGAAGAACAAGAAGGTTGTTGGATATGCATCTGGAGAGGCCTTAGCTTCACAATTTGAACTTTATTTCTCTTTGATCGCATGCTTGGTTTCCATCTCAATGGGATCTGTGTGGTATCTTGATAGTGGTGCGTCTTTCCATATGACGGGAGACAAGGAGTTGTTTAGTGACTTGGAGGAGAAGGATCTCCAAATGCATATAGAGATGGGAGACGATGGTAGATACAGTGTGACCGGAATTGGAACCATTACCTTTGAGAGGGATTTAGGTAAACCATTTATGTTGAAATATGTTATGCATGTTCTAGGTCTAAAGAAGAACTTGGTCTCGGTCGCAATGTTGGAAGACGGAGGTTATGACGTTGTTTTCAGCGATGGAAAAGCTTTCTTGCGACGTAAAACAATGGTTCAAACCAAGAGGATAGGGATTCGAGTTAAGAATCTCTAAAATATGGAGGTAGATGGCTACGCTGCAATTATGGGCAAAGAAAAAGAAGTGGTGAGCCCGGATGAGGGTTAATTATGGCACAGGAGATTGGGCCATCTTCACCATGGCGCCTTGAAGATTTTATAGAAGATTTCTACTGGTATTCCCAAGGGCACTCTTACACAGTTAGATCAGTTCAAGGGATGTACTATGTGTAAGTTTGTGAATACCACCTTTCATGAGAAGGAGAACTGTGCTTCGGTGATCTTAGAGAGAATTCACAGAGACGTGTGTGGACCTTTCTAGGTTTCTTCAACAGCAAAACACAGGTATTATATTATTTTTGTTGATGACTATTCTTGTAGATGTTGGATCTTATTCATGGAGAAGAAGACTGAAACATTCTCAAAGTTTTGTGAGTTTAAATCATTGGTGGAGAAGGATTCGGTGAAGCAAGTGAAGGCTCTGCGAAGCGATAATGGTGGTTAATATATCTCGAACGAATTCAAATACTTTTGTAGCAAAGAAGTAATTTGAAGAGAACTCATAGCGCCTCATAACCCACAGCAGAATGGGGTCACAGAGAGGAAGAACAGAATGGTCGTGGGTGTTGCATGAGCTATGCTGCATACCAGGGCTTACCAATGCACTTATGGGTGGAAGCATGCAACACTGCGGTTTATGTTCAAAACCATTTTCCTCATAGAGTACTTGGCATGAGTACACCTGAAGAAAATTTCATTGGTAAGAAGCCTGATATTTCTCATTTGAAAATTTTTGGCCCATCTATTTACATTCATGTGAAAAATGATGCCAAGAAGAAGCTGGAGCTGACTGCAAAAGTTATGATATTTGCGGGGTACACAGAAACACCCCATAATTATCATGTGTATTTTCCAAACAGTCGAATGACTGTGGTGCGAAGGGATATAAAATTCAATGAGGTGAAATACATGAACTTGTCACTTTAGAGGGAGTTACACTTGCATGCGGAGGAGGAACTTCTTGTTCCCAAAGATGAGCCTCTAGATGTGGATCAGCCACAGGAAGAGATTCATGGAGTGGAGGAGTCCACTCATGCAGAACCAAACATCAGATCTGGCAGAAAGCGTACCACAGAAGCTGAGAGACTGAAGATTGATGCAATAGAGAATGTAGGAGTCCCTACATCACATCACAGATAGAGACAATCACCTAGCCAATTTACTGGATACAAGGCTCTTATGAGCAAGTGTGTTGTGATAGAGCCATCTTCTTTTGAAGAAGCAGCGCAGGAGCCCACATGGGTAGATGCCATGGTGGAGGAGTATGACTCCCTTGTCAGAAACAGTGCTTGGGAGATTGTTCCAAGGACAGTGGGGAAATCAGTGGTAGATTCGAAATGGATCTACAAGGTAAAGAAAGTTGCTGATGGGAGCGTCGAGAAGTATAAGGCAAGATTTGTTGCCCGAGGCTTCTCACAGATCGAGGGGATTGATTATGAAGAAACCTTTGCACCTATCGCATGATATTCTTCCATAAGGACCATCCTTACTCTCTTAGCGCAGATGGGTTGGCACATTCATCAGATGGATGTGAAGACTACGTCCTTAATGGGATCATTGACGAAGAGGTGTACATTGAGTAGCCTAAAGGATTTGAGATCTTCAGTAGTGAGTCGCATGTGTGCAGACTCAAAAGAGCGTTGTATGGGCTGAAGCAAGCACCATGTGATTGGTACACACAGATCAATGGCTATTTCACTAGACTTGGCTTCACCATGAGTGATGCGGATGCAAACCTATACCAAATTGTGGTGGAGGGTAAGCTTTTAATCATTCTTCTTTATGTTGATGATTTAATACTAATGGGTGATGAGAAGTTGATACACTCATGTAAGGCAGATCTTGTAAAGGAGCTTGAGATGAAGGATTTGGGCCTCCTTCATTATTTCCTTGGACTGGAAATATGGCAGTGAGAAGGTGAAATGTTTGTGTCTCAAGGCAAGTATGCTCGGGAGATACTTGGTAAGTTTCACATGGAGGACTGTAAGCCCATGGATACTCCTCTTCCAGGAAATTGGAGGAAAGAGGATGCTACATCGACAGAGGTAGTGGATGACACTGTTTATCGACAGTTGGTGGGTTCGCTCATGTATTTAGTTAATACAAGGCCGAACATATGCTATGCAGTGAACTAGCTTTCACAAGTGATGGTTAAGCCTACCAAGCTCTTTTGGAATGCAGACAAGAATGTCTGGAGGTATCTCAGGGGGACATCTGAGTATGGATTATGGTACAGATAGATGGATGAGGTGAGGTTGCATGGCTTTACGGATGCAGATTGGGCAGCTAGCCCAATGGAAAGAAATAGCACATCAGGAGGGTTTTTAAGTATTATATCTACAACAATTTCTTGGTACAACAGGACAAAAAGATTCGTGGCACTAAGTTCAGTGGAAGCAGAATACATGGAAACAAGTCAAGCTGCATGTGAGGCTATCTGGATGAGGAAGATCCTGGTCGATTTGTTTGGTTCACATTTAGATCCTACACTGATACATTGTGATAATCAGAGTTGCATTAAAATCTCAATTAATCCTATGTTTCATGATATATATAAACATATTTATATCGGTATCATCATATCAGAGATTGTGTGCAGCGGAAGATCATGTTGCTTTAGTAAATTCCTATAGAAGATCAAGATGCAGATATTCTAATGAAGGCGCTCGGCAGCAGCAAATTTGAATACCATAGAGGCAGGATCAGGGTGAAGGACAATCCCTATCTTTTTGAGAGGGAGTGTTGATATTCAACAAGATGATGAGCTTAGTGAAAATCAAGCACCTTCATTAAGTGGGGCCCACAGGCTATTTTTAGGTGTATGTCTATTTTTAGATAGGGTGAGCATATTCTATAAGTTGCAGGATGCTATTTGTAGATGGTTGATAAAATGTGAAAAATAGATGAAATTCTATTTTTAGAATATTGGGCGAATTCTATTTATAGATTGTCAATCTAAAAATATATGCATGTCGATTATTATTAGCCCTTAATAATAATCCGACAATAAATATCAACTTATTCTCTTGGAGCACTTTATTTCAGTGAACAGATTTGGCAAATTAGCGGGTTGAATGAATTACGCAATTCCTAGGGTTATTGGTGGCTCATGCATGGAGGACTCAGTTAGAACTGAAGTGGCAAAGTTATGACAGAGTTGGAAGAGTAGTTACGGGAGTTGTTATTTAGTTTAACTCAGTTAAGTGAGTTAAACTCAGTTGAGCTAGTTGTATCTAGTCTAACTGAAATATACAGTAGTGAGAGTTTAGTGAATTAATTAGTTAATTAATTCACAAATAATAACTCACTAACAACTGAACAAATACAACAGTTAACTACTTGCATGTCAGTTCTAGTGGAGACCCAGTGGAGAGATAGGTGAAAGGGTGAGATGGACTATCCATTGTGACTATAGTGATGCATTCAATGCATCTGACACACATTGGAGTTTCCAATGAGGATTGCACAGTCAAGGCAAGGCCAATTCAAATTCATTCAAGGGTCTTCTTTAGCGGGGATTGCGTAGTGGAGGCAGGGTGTCAGGAGGCAAGAAATTGGTGCATAGATATGCAAATTTCTGCATGACAGTGTGTAATGATTGTTGATTGTACTGATAGCTTGATGTACTAAGATTTGTATGAGATTATTACATGATTCCATTAATATACATAATATATGATAGTTATGGTTTTTAGCTTTAAGCTTTCCCATTAAACAACTGTGTTATGTGCGATTGAATTTATTCACATGTGTTTGCAATTGAGCTTTAAATTTCCGCAAGTTTAATAGTGGAAGGATTTTTTATTTAGCAAGAAGATAAATATTGTTAGATCAGGAGAATCCGGTAATACATCATTATTAATAAATTTCTACATGCAACCCCCTATGGATCTGCTCGCTCGAAACAAATTTGTTTGTGCGTACGAGCGGGTCATTTCTTGTGCTCATGTGAGTCGAGTAGTGCGTTAGGGTAGGTCAGGTGGGGTCATGCGTTCAGGCCAAGTTGGGTCATTGGTGGTTCTAGCTCTTCCCCCGAACGCATGACCCGAACTGACCCGCTCGAACACATGAGCCGACATGCCTGAATGCATGATTTGACCCTCCTAAGTGCACGACCTGACCCAACTCGCCCGGACGCTGGACCCAACCCTCTTGAGTGTACAACCAGACCTGACCTCCCCGAACGTATGACCCGACCCAAGGGGCTTGACCCCCCTTCCTAGTAAGGGGTCGATTGGTCGATTATGAGAATCACCCCCCTTCCTAGGCATGGTGGAAGATTCTCAGAATTGGCCCACCTTCCAGGCACGGGGGTCGATTCTCAAAACAAGCCCCTACCAGGAAACCCAACCCCTTGAACGCACGACCTGACTCGCGAGAATGCCCCCTTCCAGACAGGGGACCCGATTCTTAGAATCATCGACCATGGATTGGGTCGTGAATTCGGGCGAGTCACATCGGGTCATGCACTCAGGCAGGTTGGGATGGTCTAGTCATGTCTTGTGTTCGTGAGTGTTTAGGGGTCAATTCTTAGAATCGAGTCCCCTACCTAGCAGGGTGGCTGATTCTGAGAACTAGGTCCCTTGCCTAGCAAGGGCGGAGATTCTCTTAATCGACCTCCCTGCCAGGCATGGGGGGCATTCTCAGAATCGACCCCCCTACCAGGAATGGGGGATGATTCTTAGAACCAGCTCCCTGCAAAGCGGGGGGCTCGATTCTTACAATCCTCCCCCCTGGGTCAAGTCATGCATTCGGGCAGGCCAGGTCGGGTCGTGTGCTCAGGTGGTCAAGTCATGCGTTCAGGTGGGTCAGGTCATGTTATGTGTTTGAGAGGGTTGCGTCATGCGTTAGGGGGGGGGGTCGGGCTACCTGGCAAGGGGGTTGATTCTCAAAATAGGCCCCATGGAAGGCAGGGGGGTGGATTCTTAGAATTTCCCCCCTAGAACGGGCGGTTCAGGTCATGTTTTCAGGCGAGGAAGGGTCGGGCTTCTTGATAGGGGGTCGATTTGTATCGACGGGAGCCATGGGGCTCAAGTGGGCGTCGTAGGACTCGGATGCGCACCCCCTTGTGGGCATGTCCACCCGCAGCACATCAGCGTGTGCGTTTGAGTAGGTCATGTCATGGAATCAGCCGGGTTGGGTCAAATGTTCGGGAAGGTAAGGTTGTGTGGGATCAAGTGGGCATCCCCCGAACAAATGAGTCGACCCCATAAATGCAAGGCCCGACCAAACCTATCAGCATGCACGACCCGACGCAGTGATAATTGGCCTCCCTGCCTCACCCGACCACCGCGAATTCACGGCCCAACCAACCCGAATGCACGACACGACACAACCCTCCTGAACGCATGACTTGACCAGCCTAAGCGCATGACCTGAACTGACCCACCTGAACGCATGACCTGACCTGAACTAGGGGTTCCGATTATAATAATCATCCCCCTTCCACGCAACCTGACCCCCCCAAATACATGACCCGACCTGCCCGAGCGCACCACATGACCCGACCCGCCTGAATGCACCACATGAACTGATCTGCTTGAACACAATATCTGACCCTAGGGGGTTGATTCTGAGAATAGACCCCCTACTAGACAACTCGACCTTCCCGAACGCACGACCCAGCCCTCTCGAATGCATGACATGACCTGACCATCCCGAACGCATGACCTAACCTGACCCGCCTGAATGCACGACCCAACCCAAGGGGGCATATTCTTTGAATCGTTCCCCATGTCTACTAAGGGGGATGATTATGATTATGAGAATCCCTCCCCCTGCCTGCCTGGGGACCGATTCTAGAAATCGACCCCCCAGGTAGGCACGCGTGTTTATTTTGAGAATCGTCCCCCTTCTAGGAAGGGGGTCAACCCCCCTCCTTCAAAATGGGTTGATTCTAAAAATCACCTCCCCCCCCCTTCCTGGTAGGGGGGGCGATTATGAGAGTCAACCCCTTGCAAGGAAAGGTGGGCGATTATGAGAATCTGCCCCTTGCAAGGAAGGGGGGGGGGGTTATTCTGATAATCAACCCCTCTGAGTCTAGTCATGCATTCGTGGGGGTTAGGTTGCCTGGCAGAAGGGTCGATTTTTTTTATGGGGGTGGGCGGGGGAATTCTCATAATCACCCCCCTATCAGGGAAGGCGGCCAATTCTCACAATCACTCCCACTGCATAGGAGGGGGTGATTCTCATAATTGATCCCCCTAGGTTGGGTCGTACGTTAGGGCGGGTCGGGTTGGGTCGTGCACTCGGGCGCATCGGGTTTTGCGTTTGGGAAATTCGGGTCGTATCGTTTGTTCAAGCGGGTCGAGCTGCTAGATAGGGGGGGGGCATTTGTTTGGGGGGTGTGATTCTAAGAATATCTCCCCCTGTTGATTCAGATAATCACCATGCTTGCCTGGTAGTCGGCCAATTCTCAGAGTCGATCCCCTGGAAGTCAGGGGGGTTCATTCTAATAATCACCCCTCTTAGTTCGGGTTGTGCATTTGGGCGAGTCAAGTCAGGTCGTGCGCTCAGGTGGGTCAGGTTGTGCGTTCGAGCGGGTCGGGTTGTGTCGTGCATTCAGGCGGGTTAGGTCTTGTGTTTAGGGGTGCGGGGGGGGTCTAGCTACCTCATAGGGGGACCGATGTATTTGGGTGTGTACCGCAGAGCTCTAGCGGGCACACCCTTCTAGGTGTACTTGCCCGTAGCACAACGACGTGTGCATTCGATCAGGTAAGGTTGTGTGTTGAAGTAGGTCGGGTTGTGCATTCAGGTGGGTTAGGTCAAGAAGTGCGTTCGAGTCAGGTTAGGTCACATCGTGCATTCGGGTGGTTGGGTGAGGTAGGGGGGCCAATTCCCATAATCATCCACCTGGGTCAAGTCGTGCATTTGGGGGAGTCAGGTCGGTTCATTCCTTGAGGCGGTTTGGGTCGTGCATTCATTGGGGGGTCGAGTCGGTTCGTTCATTTGGGGGTGCCTGCATAAGCCCCACATGACCTAACCCAACCTGAATGCACGACCTGCCCCGACCCACCCAAACACATGATCCCAATCGCCCGAGCCCATGATGTGACTCACTCAAACACACACACCGATGTGTTGCGGATGAGCATGCTCACAAGGGGGTGCCCTCCCGAGCCTCACCACGTGTCCTCGAGCCCCATGACTCCCGCCCAAACAAATCGCCCCCCATGCCAAGAAACCTGAACCCCCCACCAAACGTATGACCTGACCCGCCCGAACGAACGACATGAACAAACCCACCTGAACGCATGACCTGACCCGCCCAAGTGCACGACCTAAGTTGACCCGCCCGAACGCATGATCCGACCCGACCTGCCTAAACGCATGACCCGACCTAGGGGGGTTGATTATGAGAATCAGTCCCTTTGCCTAGAAGCATGGTCAATACTTAGGATCTTCCACCCTACCTACTAGGGGGATGATTGTGAGCATCGCCCCCATGCTAGCCAGGGGGTCGATTCTAAGAATCAACCCCCCTGCTAGGAAGCCTGACCCCTCCTAATGCATGACCCAACCTGCCCGAACACACAACACGACCTGACCCACCTAAGCGCATGACCCAACCTAAACCACCTGAATGCATGACCTAACTTAGGAGGGACGATTATGAGAATTGATTCCCTTGCTTGGTAGAGGAGTTGATTCTGAGCGTCGGGTCTCCTGCTCGGCAAGGGAGCTAATTTTGAGAATCGTGATCTATGAATCAACCCCCGTGCCTGGCAAGAGGGTGAATTGTGAGAATTGCGACCCTTACCTGGCAGGGGGGTCAATTCTGAGAATCACCCCCCTGCTTGGAAGGTGGCGATTCTCATAATCGTCCCACATGCATGCAACGGGGTCGATTCTCATAATCGTCCCACATGCATGCAACGGGGTCGATTCTCATAATCGACCCCCCAACCTGCCTGAACACATGACATGACCTGACCCAGCAAAACACACAACCCGACCCAACCAAGAGCACAACCCGATCTTCCTAAGTGCATGACCTGACCTGACCCACCAAAATGCACGACCCGACCCATGAGGGTCGATTATGAGAATCAGGTCTTCTACCTGGCAGTGGGGGCCGATTCTGAGAATCGGTCACCTTGCAAGCAAGGGGGGAGATTTTTAGAATCAGCCCCCATGCATTGGGTCATGCGATCAGGCGGGTGGGGTCGGGTCATGCAATAGGGCGGGTGGGGTCGGTTCATGCATTTAGGCGAGTCGAGTCGTGTCGTGTGTTCGGGTGGGTCAACTCGTGTCGTGCATTCAGGGCCGTGGGGGTCGAGTCGTGCATTGGGGGGATCAGGTCGGGTCATGTGTTTGGGTCTAGTAGGGTCATGTGGGGCTTGGTCAGGTGCCCCCCATGTGGGCATAACCTCTTGCAGCACCGTGACACATGCCCTAAATGCATGACACGACCCGAGCCACCCAAATGCACGAATCGACCCACCTAATCACATGACTCGGCATAGGGGGGCCGCTTCTGGGTATCGCCCCCTACCTATAAGGGGGGTGATTCTAAGACTCGACTCCCATTCCAAGTAGGGGAGTCAAGTCTCGAAATCTCCCCCCTGCTAGGCAGGGGACCCGATTCTCAAAATTGACCGTCGTGGTTCAGGTCGTGCATTCGGGCAAGTTAGGTCGAGTCATGCCCTCTAGCGGGTTGGGTCATGCGTTTGGGTGGGTCGAGTCATGTCGTGTGATCAGACGAGTTGGGGGGTTGATTCTTAGAATTGGGTCCCCTACTTGGCAGGGGGGATGATTCTAAGAATCAGGTCCCAGTGCGAGTATAATAATGAACTAGAGGAGAGTTAAATTAAAAAAATCTCTCGATTAGAAATTTCATTTTTACCATCTATAGTGATGTAGAGCTCTAAAGCACTAATACCACTCTTTCCTTATGCAATATTCCTCACGCCAGTGCCTCTCTTTCTCACCGTCCTTCTGTTCCATGCTCAATGCGTGCCTTTCTAATTTTCTCAAATGGTGGTGAATTTTGTTTTTCTCATTTACGTGTCAACAATGCCTCATCGACATAAAAATTTCTAGTTAATGTCTATATTTCTCTCTAATTTAATTTTTTAGCATATTAGAATTGTAAATTAGCTAAAAAATCCACTTTTTTGAAAGAAAAAAAATCTTGGGCGATGCGCTCAACAACTTTGGCTCGCACCAATAGTTGTGCACCCTGTAAATTTACATGGTGCATCGCCATTATGTGTGTAAACCTGATGATGAAGCTCATCAATAGGTACATTTTAAGGGGTTACAATGCCATATTTCAACTTATTAAATATCTCTCTTTCACATTTCTTTACATTTTTATCATATTATGCTTAGTGAGAAGGGTGAAAGATGTGTGTCATGTCAATGATGTAGCCCAATATGATTTAATTACAGGAAATGAAACAATTTTGGAGACAATTTTCACCTAATGGCTCGAAGTAGACAACAAGGAGATATTTTATGAGGGTTTTCTACCTCCTTAACTCCCTTAATTAGCCCAATATCACACCAAGATCTCTCCCATCAGCTCAAAGGAAAAGGAAACCAAGCAAGTGGTAGTTATGAGGATCCAAGCTCCACTCTTCTCAAGATCAAGGAGAAAATATTCCTATTTTCTAGGGAGTTATTGGTATCTACCATTTTGTACCGGTGCCAAATGGGGGACCTGATTCTTAGAATCGACCCCGCTGGGTCAGGTCGTGCGTTCAAGCAGGACAAGTCAGGTCGTGTGCTCAAGCGGGTCGGGTCGTGTGTTTGGGTGGGTTGGGTCATGTCGTGTATTCAGGCAGGTTGGGTCATGCGTTCAAGGGGGTCAGGCTGCCTAGCACGAGGGCCAATTCTCAGAATCTGCTCCCTAGTAGGAAGGGGGCCGATTATCATAATCAACCCCCTGGTAGGTAGGGGGGAGATTTTCAGAATCGGCCCCACTTCTAGGCTGGGGGACTGATTCTCAGGAATATGGTTTCCTTGAACACTTCCAATAACCCCCTAGAAAATAAGAATATGGTCTCCTTGATCTCGAGAAGAGTAGAGCTTGGATCCTCATAACTACCACTTTCTTGGATACCTTTTCCTTTGAGCTAATGGGAGAGATATTAGTGTGATATTGGGATAATTAAGGGAGTTAAGGAGGTGGAAAACCCTGCTACAATATCTCCTTGTTGTCTACTCTGAGCCCTTAGGTGGAAATTTTCTCCAAAATGGTTTCATTTCCTGCAATTAAATCATATTAGGCTACATGACGTGACACACATATTTCACCCTTATCACTAAGCATAAACTAATAAAAATGTAAATAAATGAGAGAGAGAGATAGTTAATAAGTTGAAATATGGAATTTTAACCCCTTAAAATGTACCTATTGATGAGCCTCATCATTAGGTTCACACACATAATGGCGATGCACCCTATAAATTTACAGGGTGCACAATTATTGGTGTGAGCCAAAGCTGTTGAGCACATCACCCAAGATTTTTTTTTTCTTTCAAAAAAGAGGATTTTTTGAGCTAATTTATAATTCTAATATGCTAAAAAATAAATTAGAGAGAAACATAGACATTACCTAGACATTTTCATGTCGATGAGGCATTATTGACACCCAATTGAGAAAAACAAAATTCACCACCATTTGAAAAAATTGGAAAGGCACGCACTGAGCATGGTATGGAAGGATGGTGAGCAAGAGAGGCACTGGCGTCAAGAAGCTTGCATAAGGTAAGAGCGGTACTAGTGCTTCAAAGATCTCCATCATTATATATGGTAAAAATGGAATTTACGATTAGGAGGTTTTTTTAATTTAACCCTCCTCTAGTTCATTATTATACTCGCACCGGTACCCGATTCAGGGATGGGACCCGATTCTTAGAATCGCCCTCCCCCCCCCCCTCGAGTCAGGTCATGCATTCACGTGGGCTAGTTCAGGTCATTCACTCATGCGGGTCAGGTTGTGAGTTCGGGTGGGTTGGGTCGTGTCGTGTATTTGGGTAGGTTGGGTCGTGCGTTCAAGGGGGTCGGGTTGCCTGACACGAGGGCCAATTCTCAGAATCTGCCCCCTAGAAAGAAGGGGGGTTGATTCTCAGAATCAGCCCCTTGGTAGGCAAGGAGCATATTTTCAAAATTGGCCCCACTTCCAGGCAAACAGATTGATTTTTAGAATCACACCCCCTCGGTCGCGTCGTGCTTTTGGGCGGGTCGGGTTGGGTTGTGTGCTCGAGTGGGTTTTATCGTGTCTTGCATTCAGGCGGGTGGGGTCGTGCGTTAAGGGGGTCATCTTCCTTGTAGGGGGGCAATTTTTTTGGGCGGGAGTCGTGAGTCTAGAATAAGCGGAACAGGGCTTGGGCGGGAACCCCCTTATAGGCATGCCCACCTGCATCACATTGGTGTTTGTGTTGAGCTGGTCAGGTCATGGGCTTGGGCGGGTCAAGTCATGTCACGTGGGGCTTAAGCAAGTGCCCCAAATGCACAACTTGACTTGACCCCCTCGAACGTACAAGCCAAACCATTTGATGACACGACCTGACCTAACCCACCCGAATACATGACCTGACCCAGGGAGGCTGATTCAGAGAATCAACCCACCTGCTTGGCCCGACCACCCTGAACGCACAACCTGACCCGCCGGAACGTGTGACATGACCAGACCTGCCTGAACGCATTACTTGACCTACCTAAGCGCATAACCGAACTCCGCCCAACCCGCCCGATTGCACGACCTCGCTTGAATTAGGGGATTTGATTATGAGAATCAACCCCCTGCCAGGAAAATCGACCTTCCAAATTCACAACCAGACCTTCCCGAACGCAAAACATGATCTGAACCACCTGAAAGAACAACATGACCCGACCTGCCTGAATTCATGAACCCACCTACCCGAGTGTACAACCCAACCTAACTCGCCCGAATGCATGTCCCGACTTGCCCGAATGCACGACCTGACCTGACTCGCTTGAATACACGAACCATCCCAGGGGGGCAATTCTTAGAATCATCCCCCATGCCTTTTAGGTGGGACGATTCTAAGAATCACCCCCTCTGCTTGCTTTAGGATCGATTCTAAGAATTGAGAATCAGCCTCATGCCATGGCCCCTCTACCTCGGAGGTGCCTGATCTCAGAATTAGATACCGTGCCTGGGAGGTGGAAGATTTTGAGAATCAGCCTCCCTTCCTGCCAGGGGGGCCGATTCTCAAAATCAGGCCCTCTTGGTCGGGTTATACGTTCAAGAAGGTTGGGTCGGGTCATGCGTTTGAGCTATTCGGGTCATGCATTCGGGCAGGTCGGGTCGTGTCATGTGTTCGAGCGGGTTGGGTTGTGTGTTCGAGGCATGTGCTGCTATGTTGGGGTTGGGGACACCCACACGGGGTGTCCGTTGGAACCTTGTTCAACATGACTTGACCTGAACGCATGACCTAAATGAGTCAAATGCATGAACCAAGACAACACACTTGAATGTACAACCTGACCTGACACGCCCCAGTGCACAACCCAACCTGACCCACCCGTATGCAAAATCCAACTCAGTGGGGGCGATTCTAAGAATTTCCCCCTCCCTGTCAAGGGGATGATTATGAGAATCAACCCCCCAGGTAGGAAGGGGTGCCAACTCTGAGAATCGCCGCCCTTCTAGGAAGTAGGGGAAATTATGAGTATCACCCTCCCTGCCTGGTATGGGGCCAATTCTCAGAATAGCCCCCCCTTCCTAACATGGGGGGAGATTCTAAGAATCGACCCCTTGCCAGGAAGGGTTATTATGAGAATCACTCCCCTTGAGTCAGGTTGTGCATTTGGGTGGGTCGGGTCATGCGTTCGCAAGGGTCAGGCTGCCTTGTAAGGGGGTCTATTTGTTTGGGGGAGGCGATTCTCAAAATCGCCCACTTGCCTAGAAGTGGGTGATTCTCGGAATCGACCCACTTGGGTCAGGTCGTGCATTCGCGCAGGTTGGGTGCAGTTGTGCGCTTAGGCGGATCAGGTTGTAAGTTCTGGCAGGGCAGGTCATGTCGTGCATTCAGGCAGGTCGGGATGCCAAACAGGGAGGCTGATTTGTTTGGCGGGGTATGATTCTTAGAATATGCCTCCATGTCGTTTCTGAGAATCCCCCCCTGCCTGGTAGGGGGATGATTCTTAAAATCTACCCCTTGGCAGGTAGGGGGGTTGATTCTCACAATTGGCCCCGCTGGGTTAGGTAGTGCGTTCGGGCGGGTCAAGTTGAGTTGTGCACTCGGGTGGGTTAGGTCATGCATTTGGGCGGGTCGAGTTGCGTCGTATGTTCAAGCGGGTCACGTCATGCGTTCGGGGGGGTTGGGTTTGTTGGTAGGGGGGGCGATTTATTTGGGTGGGCACCGTAGGCCTCGGATAGGTGCCCCCTTGTGGGCATGCTCGCTTGAAACCCAACGACATGTGCATTCAAGCAGGTCAGCTTGTGCAATCGGGCAAGTCAGGTCGTGCATTCGGGCGGGTCAGGTCATGCATTCGGGCGGGTCAGGTCAGGTCATGTGTTTGCTTTGGGTTGGATCGTGCAGGGCTCGGGCAGGTGCTCCCTGAATGCACGACCTGACCTAAGCCCCCTCTGAACGCATGACCCGACCAGCCCAAAAGAATGACCCGACAGACCTGAGCACATGACCTAACCCAACCCGCATGAACGCATGACCGGACCCAGGGGGCCAATTTTGATAATTGGCCCCCCTGTCAGGCGGGGGGTGATTCTCAAACTCAACCCCTTGCGAGGCACCCTAACCCCCCGAAATGCACAACACAACCCACCTAAACGCATGACATGACCCAACGCGCTTGAATGTGCGCCCCTACCCAAGGGGTGGGTCAAGTTAGGTCATGTGTTTGGGAAATTCGGGTCTTGTCATGCATTCAAGGCGTGTGTCACTCTGTTGCAGGTGGGCACATAGATAGGGGCCACTGACCTAAGCCCCCATGAGCTGACCTAACCTGAATGCATGACCCGAACCCCCTAAATGCAAGATCCGACCTGACCTCGCCAAATCCACGACCTGACCCAACCTCGCCAAATCCATGACCCGACCTGCTCAAATACACGACACAACCTGACCCACCCAAATGCACGACCAGATCCGCCTGAGCGCACGACCCGACCTGAAAAGCTTGAACACATGACCAGAACTAGGCCCCGCCCCTGCGAGGTAAGAGGGCTGATTCTCAAAATAATCCTCCCTAGATTGGGTCGTGTGTTCGGGCGGGTCGTGTCATACGTTTGGGTGGATCAAGTCATGTCGTGAGTTTGGGCGGGTTGGGTCGGGTCTTGCTCTCGAGCGGGCCAGGTCATATGCTTGGGCGAGTCAAGTCAGCTTGTGTGTCTGAGCGGCTCGAGTCGTGCATTCAGGGGGATCGGGTTGCCTGTTAGGGGGATAATTCTAGGAATCGGCCCCCTTGGGTCCGGTCATGCATTCGAGTGGGTCTGGTCTTTTCATGCGCTCGGGCAGGTTAGGTCATGTGTTCGAACGGGTTGGGTCATGTCGTTCATTAGGGTGGATTAGGTTATGCATTTCGGGATGTCAAGCTGGGTCATGCGTTCATGGGGCACTCGCTTAAGCCTCACACAACCTGACCCGACCTGAACGCACGAACCGACCAGACCTACCCGAATGCACGATCTGACCTGACCCGCCCAAGTGCACAACTTGAACCAACCCGCCCGAACATACGATCCGAATGCACGACCCGACCTTGACCTGCTCGAACACACTGTTAGCCACCTTTCAATTTTTGTGAAGAAAACAGGTGGCTAAATTTGTTTCTGAGCCTTCAAGAGATACATTTCCCCTGAAAATCTCTCATTCTTGAAGCCTCCATGTGTCTTTTTCCTTTGAGAAGATCTTCACTGCTGTTTCCATCAAAAATGCCTCACTGTTTGTGAAAGAATTTGCTCAGAAAAAGCCTCCATCTGCCCCTTATACCCCTGCAAAAATCCCCACTTTCACCTCTTTTTCCCTTCACAAAATTTCCCTACAAACCCTCAAAATCTCTTCCTTAGCCCTCTAAACCATCAAATTCCCCTTTAAAAACCTTATGGCTCCCTTCATTTGGTTTAAAAACCCCTCATTCCCTTTACCGGAACCATTGTTTGGCCTTAAAAAACTCTGTTTTTGAGCCTAAAACCCACTTTTTACCATATATCAGGCTTAAGCCCCTTTCGGCCCAGCCCTCAGCCCTATTTCTGCATATGACCTGGCACCAAGACCAGGTGCTAAGCCTTTAGGCAATAATCGCAATCGGAGTTTGTTATGAGCGCATTCCCTTTGCAAATTGAAATCCTCCAATGCGATTGTATTTTGTTCTGCAGACCTCCGATGCGATCTCAGTCATTGATCTATATAGATCTAATGGCCAACACTAATCACATAGCATCTGTCACTCCTTTTCATTACACCTCCACTTCAATCCGAACTGTTGATCAAGTCAGATCCTACGGTCAGCGCTTGATTGCAGATCACAATGGAAAAGTCCCTTTCCTGATTCACCGCCGATGCGATCCAATCTTGACCGCTGAATCCACAAGAACCAATGGCCCAGATTGAATCACGCTCCACCCCTGTGCCTCCATCGCTTCCCCTCCGATCAGATCTCCACCATCGATCTCCACCTTGATCCAATGGTCTGCGCGCAATTGCAACATCAACCATCGGAGTTTTGGCCCCAGCCTTCTCCGATTACGATTGGATCTCAGCCGTTCATCTGATAAGATCCAACGGTCCTCCTTTCTGCCGCCCATTTCATTTCACCCTTTTTCCTCCGCTCTCTATGTTAAATCTCCGCTATCCATCCCTTAAATCTGACGGTAAGGATTTGTTCCGCCCGTCTTTATAATATTTTCCCTTTGGAACATTAGGGCCCATGCCTTTAATATTGACCATCCATTATCAGATTTGACGGCCCACAAAAAACCCGCCTTTGACTTTGCACCACTGTATCAACTGCACATCTTCCCAATTGTGCTCCATCCTGCACCATCAGATCTCACGATCCCACATCCAACGGCTGATGTGCATTTCACGTTTTTTCTGCGTCCGACAGTTAACACTCCAAATTTACGCGATAAAAATGGTTTTTAGGAGGACACGTGTCGGGCAGCAAGAAATATCGCGTTTTTTTGGGCAAATTTTAAAACCACTCTTTTGCTGCGCGAAAATAGTTGTTTTCTCCTAAAGACCACTTCCCCTCTTCTGCCTTCGACAACGCTTCATGAAGATCCCGACCGTTGATCTGTATAGATCTATGGTCCTCATTCCATCGCATTTTTCATTCATATTTTGTTCATTGGACCTCCAAAGGACTTCATCGGAGCATCTCAACCGTTGATCTCCTCCTGAGATCCAACGGCCCACAGTCGATCTCCCTCCGCCCTCCGAGTCCCACCACCAAAGCCTCTGTTTTCGCTCATTTTACTCCATTTTCTTTGTAGTTCACCCAAGGTCTAAACTTTTATGTTTTACATTAAAGTTTATTTCTTCTGCCTAACTCATCTAAAGCATCTCTACTAATAAATCTTGGCCGTTGGTAACCACCATCAGATCTAATCTAACGGTCCAAAACCATTTCTTCACCATACCTTCATCAGATCATGTTTTCACCATTTCACAGCTTTTTTCGGCCATCTTCCATTGCATCCACCGCATCCATCACTGCTGCGCTGCCATTCCCATAGTCTTCCACAACATCCATCCTCCCTCCCACATGATTTTCTTAACATTTTTTTGTGTTTTGCAGGGTTACAGATGGTGAAAACTGTTATTGCTCACAGTCACAGTCATAGTGACACAGAGCGCAGAGACAGCTTATTTCGAGCCAAAGATTGTAGAGAAAATGCCTGGGAAGGTTTTGAAATGAAATATTTCATTAAATACCAATTTTTAACTCTGTAAAACCCCCAGCACCATTAAAACTGCATTTCCACAAACAGATACAATCAAAGAAGTGGCAAAGAGTATTATTGAAGGATTAAAGAGGTTTAATGCCCATTATTTAAGATTTTAAGCTTTAATTCAGTGTTTAAGGGGAAAATGTACAAGATCGAAGACCTTATGAATGAAAAAAAATTCCTAATGAGGCCTAAAGCACAAAAATAGACCTTATCAGCGTTTCACATCAACAGAAGTTTCTTTCCCAAGAAAGGACAAAGTTCCCATAATGTTTTTTACCCTTCATCAATGTTCCCGAGAAGATTTCCACCCTGACAGAAAAATCCTAATACTTCCAGAGCATTTGTTACACAGTATGGCAAGCCTACAAGTCATTTAATTGCCTTACTTGTCCCAGAGTACTATAGAGTACAAACAGCTGAAAAGTACATCAAAGAACATACCTCTAAAGTTAATATCAGCCTATCGTAGACCACTCTATCATCCAAAGAGTACAGAGAATCAATGCAGGAGCATTAAAATAGAATGGGCCTCGAGAATTCTTCTTCCTCTGTTTTAATGTTTCATTATAAGTTCTATCTACCTCCTCTTCATCTCTTTCAACTATAAAACTCATGAAAATTACATTTTAAAGGTTGTTGATCGGATAATTGTGGATTGTTAGTTGTTCCTGTGAGATAGAGTTCTGTGTTTATCAGTTGTAAAATAGGCTAAGGAGATGATTTCATACTGAATATCAAGTTGTTGGACAATGTTGTATATGACTGGTGTTGCTCTTTAATATGACAAGCAATTTCTTTGGATCCTTATTTAAAGCAGCAGTGATGTGTTCTATCTTTGTCTCTGTTTTCCTTCTGTAATTCATCATATTTCGTTTCTTTGATAAGAAATCAGTAATCTGGCTTAGGATATACCCTTGCATGGTACCCTAATTCTCCTACTCTTCTTATCTTTGATGTTTTCTACTAATTGTGCAATCTGAGAACTAGTCCAAGATAATTTAACCAGTATAGTGGTTGGTATTTCACTGCTTATTGATGTGTGAATTTAAGAGTCTACTCTTAGATGTTCTGGTCTGGTTTAGCTGAAAGTATTGGGATACTGGGAGATTACAATTGATTCTGTCTCACTAGGGTCATTTTCTAATAGTTAAGCTTTTCTAAGTTCCCTTAAGTTGAATGTCAAAGCATTGAAAGTTCAAAGTCTTTCTCTGATCTCAGGCTTCACCTTTGTGTCAAATCTTAAGTGTTTCTTATTGTCCGAAGAGCTAGATTTCTTAGGAGTTTGATCATAGGTTTTTAAGGCATGCCCTGTCCCTAGATTTACTTCCTAAGTGGTTACCTTGGAGGTTTCCTTGTCATTCACCTTCATTCCTTATCGTCCAATCCCATACTATCATCTTTAAAAGATCCTCTGTTTTAGATGACTAGCCCATTTGAAAGGCTTGGATATTGAATGGCAAGTAAACCCTTTTATGACTCCATTTTCCCAATGGTCTTGATTTTTTCTTGAATTGTATCCCACAGCCAAAAATATTCTTTTCTCACTCTTTGTCTTACATCGAACCCTTCTTTCATGTTTCCCAACAACCAAACAAACAAAAAAACAAAACAAAACAACCCTTGCGCCTTACAACTAGCCTAATACTTTAAGATCGAACTTCAAAGAAATATATTTCTTTTCCTATTACAGAGAGATCCCTCTCTGGACCCAGGAGGGATAGATCTTGAGGTCCCAAAGTGGTTTGATGTTGTCTTGTCTTTTGGTATTACCAAACTTGCCAAAACACAGGAACCCAACATAATGGCGACTCCGCTGGGGACTAATACCATAGTAGCCTAAGTTTGGAAGTAAATCACTATGGTGGATAGTAGACCTTCTTGAAACATTCTAAACCTTCCGCCTAGCAACTCCATAATCCCTTAACGAACATATGAATTCACTGATGATCAATGGGCCTGCTGGTTATCTTTGTTTTCACTAGACTCTAATGGGAGACCAATTTACACTTCAACATCATCCATTTTAAAGGAAAAACATAGGAATAAGCTTCTTTATTCAAAGATATTTTTCCACCTAAAGAATGTCATATCTGGCTTACCTTCTTTGTTGAGTCTTGAGAGCCAACATACTGGCTTCAAGAACAATTCACACAAGAGCTTATCCTAACCCAAATCCACCTGAAGTAGTTGACAACCCAGAGAGTATTCTTAGGAAGCCTCATACACCTAAAGAAACAACTATTTTCAAACACATTAATAGAGCTAATTCAGCACCTGAGAACTTTACAGCTCTATCAGAGACTCGATTTGACTCAGACTTATCAAAGAATTGACCAAGAACTCTGTCATTCAGTGCCTTAGACCAGAGAAACTTTGAGCCTTCAAGTTCATCACCACCCAGTGATCAAAACATTAGGGACAGAGAAACCCCTCCATCTACACCCCTTGATATTCATTTTATCCATAACTTGGGTCTTTCTCACCCTAGATTTGCTCAATAGCTTGTTGTTGGTCCTAGAATTTATGTCATTCATATACCTGTTGCTCAAGCACACCCTTTACCTCCACAAAACACTACCATGGCAGCATGGTATGCTCCCTTGGTGTTACTGCAGCCTTTGGCTCCACTACCCAATGATTATCAGACAAAAATAACTCATTTCAGTGGCAAAGATTCCACCACAGCCCAACATCATGTGGATAAGATGGAAGATGCCTTTGACTACATGGAAATCGAAGATGAAACTATCAAAATGAGAATCTTCACCCAGAGTTCAGGAGGAGAGGTGAATAAGTGGTTTAAAGGTTTACCTCCAAATAGCATCCATGATCATCCCTCATTACATCAAACCTTTATAAAAAAATGGGAAGTCAAGACCAACCCTCTCCAAATACTAGCAGAATATAAGAATCTGAAAATAAATATAGGAGAGAGTGTCCATGACTATTCTACAAGGTTTAACAGTGTTTACAATGCTCTTCCTCCTCATATGAAACCTCCCCAAGGAATGGCTTTGGTGAAATACCCTGAAGGATTTGATGTTGACATGGCCTACCAGCTTAGGGAGAGAGATTACAACACATTAGAAGACATGCAAAAAAGAGCAGTGAGCATCGAAGCGAACCTGATTGAAAAAAGAGCTAGAATGAGGACTGAGAAAAAGGTAACATATAGGGATGACAACATAGCTTCCACATCTGATCCCAAATATGACATTCTAGCCAAAAAAATGGAGAGACTAGGAAAAATGGTGGAAAATTTGACTATCCAAGTCAGCAACCAGAATAGAAACCAAAATCAAAACCAGAACCAGAACTATAGGAGAAACAATCCCCCAAACAGACAGAGAGACTCTGATCAACAAGTCATACCCTCATTTCAAGAGAATTTCCTTGATGAAGATGAGGGGATAATAGAAGAGTCTGATGGAATTGCCATAAATATGGTAGAAGTGGATAACCGAATTCACTCCTTCTCTACAGATGATAATCTGACCTCGTGCTCACCTTGGGATGGGGAAGGATTAGAATCTGAGGATTACAAGTTGGGATTTGAAAATTCCATCATGCAGGTCAGAGAACAGTATGAACTTAGAAGCAAGAAAATCCTAGACACTCCCAAAACTAAAGCTTCTAAAATTACCATTAATAAAAGACCTGAGAAGACTCCTAAAGTGATTGTTGAAATTAACAAATTAGTAGCTGAGAGTTCTGGAAAGAAAAAATAAAAGGACATCCACACTACTGGAAAACAAAGTCAAGAAACTAGCAGCACTAGCATCACAGCTAATGCTCCTGATAAAACAGCTACAAGCACTGTACATAGTGAGAATCAACAGGCTGATTCTGCCACTAAAGTAGTGGCTAATAAAACAGAATTAAATCTCACAAAAAGCCAATCTTCTTTCAATTTAGAAAGTGAGATAGCCAAAATCAAAATCTCAGTTCCACTCTCTGAGCTGGCCACTCAGGATGTATATAAAGGAAAAAAATTTAAAGCTTTAAATCTAGGGGAAAACAGTGACACTGTCAATTTAAGTGATGATCAACCAACCCTTCTGTTTGGTCCCAAGATAGAAGGGAAGTTTCAGGAAGGGGTAGTACCTCCTTTTTATATCAGCCTCAATATCCATGACAAGATCCTTCATAATGCTATGCATGAATCTGGGGCATCACACAATCTAATTCCTAAGGTAATTATGGAGAAGTTAGGCCTAGAGATAACCCGACCCTATAAGGATTTATACTCATTTGACTCTAGCAGAGTGAAGTGCCTTGGCCTAATCAAAGATCTCTATGTGAACCTGACCCAAATCCCAGCCAAGTCTATGGTTATGGATGTTGTAATGGAAAATGTGCCACCTAAGTATGGTATGTTGTTGTCAAGGTCATGGGGTTCGAAGCTGCAAGGTACAATGCAGATGGATGGGTCATATGCCACAATCCCTATCTTTAGCCAGCTTAGGAGACTATATAGGGATGCACAAATAAATTTTATGGTTAGCAGCCCTGAAAAACCTGAAAAATTCACCTCAGTACTCTGTCCACACAGATCTAGACTCCTTTATCCTTTTCAATGATGAATCCGTGGATGAGCCAGAACTCGAAGATAGAGATTCAAACAATAGAGTAGAGCTCACAGATCTTAACATAATAGCCACTCTAGATATAGAGGGAGACAAGAGAGAAACATTAGAATAGTGCACTGAATCAGAGACTCAGAGCGAAAAATACCAAGACTGCAAACTGCAGATTACTCATCACTCTGAACTGCATGCACATCATGAAGAACAAAACACTCCACACCATGGTGCAGACCCCATAATACAACATAATGGTGAACCCAACATTAGGGATGAAAATGATGATAAAATTGAAAACCATCCCTCATGAAGAATGGACTTTGATGGGTCTTGCACTTGGAAGAATGTAGGGGCTGGGGTATGGATACATAATACTGAGAGTAACTATGCTGAGAGTCATGCCTTCAAGCTAGAATTTAAATGTACAAATAATATTGCAAAGTATGAGGCTCTTATCCTAGGATTGAATCTATTGAAAAGACTAGGAGCCCGAAGGATAGCTGTACATGGAGGCTCTGAGTTAGTCATCAAACAATTGAATGGAGAGTACACTGAAAAGCATCCTAGATTGAGGGCATACATAAATGATGCCATGGATTTACTGAAAAACTTTGTAGAATACGAGCTCATGTTTGTTCCTAGGAGTCAGAACATTATTTCAAATGGATTAGCCTGCGTTGCAAGTTCATATCAAAAATCACCTAGTGACAAAAAAATCATCATTCAAACAAAATACAGACCTGTAGTGCCAGATAACAAGAAATATTGGTAGGTCTTTGAGGGCGACAAGCAGATAGAGGATTTCCTGATTGGCAGGAATGAGTTTGAATTCTCTGATTTAGACTCTAAATCCGATGAAAGCTGCCTGAGTGAAGAGCCCCCCGATGAAGAAAAATCACCCCACAACATAGAAATAAACATGTTAACTAAATAACTTGGAACTCAAATTGAAGAATACCAGAACGCAGAAAAGGAAGACATTAAGGTGCTGTAGTCAAAAGACAAGAACATAGCTAGAGGGCTGGCACCCCTAGAGGACCTGTTCGATTTTAACGATGTAGCAAAGAAACCCACTATAAAACACACAGATTCTGATGTCGAGGAATGCAACATAGGCACTGAGGATAAGCCCAAGATGATCAAATTAGCTAAATCCTTGCTAGTAGACATGAAAAAGAAATACATTGACTTATTTAAAGAGTTTGTTGATGTGTTTGCCTGGAGCTATGAGGACTTAAAAGCCTATGAGACAGAAATCATCCAGCACAAAATCCCACTAAAAGAAAACCAAAAACCCTTCAGACAGAAACTGCGTATAATTAACCCGGTACAATTGCCTCTTGTAGAAAAGTAAATCAAGAAAATGTATGAGGCAGGAATCATAGTGCCTGTGAGGTTTTCCGACTGGGTTTCCAACCTTGTAGCTATGAGGAAAAATACAGGTGAGATCAGACTGTGCATTGATTTCAAAAACCTTAACAGAGCTTCACTCAAAGATAATTACCCCTTACCAAAGATGGAACACATCCTACAGAGGGTAGTTGGCTCAAAAAGGATCTCCCTGTTAGATGGTTTTTCAGGGTATAACCAGGTTTTAGTACTCCCAGAAAATCAACTCAAGATAGCTTTCACCACTCTATGGGGCACTTTCATGTACGTGAAAATTCCTTTTTGACTAATGAACGCTAGTGCAACCTTCCAAAGAGCTATGTACATAGCCTTCTCAGAGGAAATAGGGCACTTCATTGTCATCTATCTTGATGACATAACAGTCTATTCCAAGACTGATGAGGAGCACCTTAAACATCTGAGAAGAGTGTTTGAGAAATGTAGAAGGTTCGATCTGTATTTAAACCCCAAGAAGACTATATTTGGCCTCCAAGAAGGTAAGCTTCTTGGCCATATTATATCAAAAAAGGGATTAAAATAGATCCAAAAAGAGTTGAGGGAATACTACAGATTAGCCACCCAAGAAACATAAAAGAATTGCAGTCTTTTATTGGGAAAATTAACTTCCTAAGGAGGTTTACTCCCAAATTATCAGAACTCCTTAGAGATATGAAAAACATGTTGAAAAATGATGTAGGAGTCAAATGGACTTTAGAGGCCAAATTTTTTTTCAAATTAGTTAAACTTGCACTCACCCGGGTGCCTGTCCTAATCAGCCCTGATTTTTCAAAAGATTTCCTTATATTCTCCTTTGCCTTCGAACATACAGTGGCTACAGTCTTGCTGCAGAAAAATCCAGAGGGACAGGAGCAGCCCATTGCTTTTTTCAGCAAGGCTCTGAGGGATGCACCCCTGAAATATAACATAATGGAAAAACAGGCCTATACCCTTGAAAAATAAGGATGCTTCAAAGTTTCAAAATTTCAAGCCTTCACATTTTTTTTTTAAGTTCCTGCAAATTTTAGTTCATGTGCAGCTGTCTTTATGCCATGGACCCATAGTAAACCAGACAGTCTAATCCTGGTTTGACTGTTTTTAAATTTTTGGTGTAGAATGTAGAGAAAGAAATCTACTAGACTGTTTAATCCTAGCAGATATTAGTTTAGGTAGAGAAGCTATGAGGCCAACTATTTAATCTGGCCTCATGGAGGAATAAAGGTAGAATTACATTATTTTGTTTTCTGCTTTCAATAAAAATGATGAAGAAGGTCTGCAAATTTAAATGCACCTTGAAGAAAAATGTTAGGACTATAGGATGGGTAGGTAGATTGTTTGGGAGAATATTTTTTGCTGATATGATGTCTTCATGATTTGTGGTAGCTGATCAAAGAAAAAGGGATGTGTCAAGTACCAGGCATCTGGCCTACTCCCAAAGATTATTTTCTGAATTCTTGACACCTTCAGGAAGATGCCATCCCCATGTGGAGCCACTGTTAGCCACCTATAAATTTTTGTCAAGCAAACAGGTGGCTAAATTTGTTTCTAAGCCTTCAAGAGATAAATTTCCCCTGAAAATCTCTCATTCTTGAAGCCGCCATGTGTCTTTTTCCTTTGAGAATATCTTCACTGCTGTTTCCATAAAAAAGGCCTCACTATTTGTGAAAGAATTTGCTCAGAAAAACCCTCCATCTGCCCCTTATACCCCTGCAAAAATCCACACTTTCACCTTTTTTTCCCTTCACAAATTTTCCCTAAAAACCCTCAAAATCCCTTCCTTAGCCCTCTAAACCATGAAATTCCACTTTAAAAACCTTATGGCTCCCTTATTTGGTTTTAAAACCCCTCATTACCTTTACCGGAACCACTGTTTGGTCTTAAAAAACTCTGTTTTTTAGCCTAAAACCCACTTTTTACCATATATCGGGCTTAAGCCCCTTTCGACCCAACCCTCAGCCCTCTTTCCGCATATGACCCGGTGCAAAGACCAGGTGCTACTCACAATCGGAGTTTTTTATGAGTGCATTCCCTTTGTAAATTGAAATCCTCCGATGCGATTGTATTTTGTTCTGCAGACCTCCGATGCGATCTCAGCCGTTGATCTATATAGATCTAACGGCCAGTGCTAATCACATAGCACCCGTCACTCCTTTTCATTACACCTCTACTTCAATCTACACCGTTGATCAAGTTAGATCCTACGGTCATCGCTTGATCGCAGATCACAATGGCAAAGTCCCTTTCCCATTTCACTACCGATGCGATCCAATCTTCACCGTTGAATCCATAAGAACCAACGGCCCATATTGAATCACGCTCTGCCCCTGTGCCTCCATCGCTTCCCCTCCGATAAGATATCTACCATTGATCTCCACCTTGATCAAACGGTCCGCGCGCAATCGCAACATCAACCATCAGAGTTTTGGCCCCTGCCTTCTCCGATTGTGATTGGATCTCAGCCGTTCATCTGATAAGATCCAACGGTCCTCCTTTATCCGGTCCATTTCATTTCACCCTTTTACCTCCGCTCTCTGTGTTAAATCTCCATCGTCCATCCCTTAAATACGACGGTCAGGATTTGTTCTGCCTGTCTTTATAATATTTTCCCTTTGGAACATTAGGGCCCATGCCTTTAATCCTGACAATTCATTATCAGATCTGACGGCCCACGGCAAACCCGCCTTTGACTTTTCACCACTGTACCGACTGCACATCTTTTCATATCGCGTTCCATCCTACACCGTCAGATCTCACGGTCCCACATCCAATGGCTGAGGTGTATTTCGCATTTTTTCTGCGTCCGATAGTTAACACTCCAAATTTACACGATAAAAATGGTTT
The DNA here is from genome assembly GCA_034641835.2 of Pinus albicaulis. NCBI lineage: Eukaryota > Viridiplantae > Streptophyta > Pinopsida > Pinales > Pinaceae > Pinus > Pinus albicaulis. The sequence continues at coordinate 1,551,262,141 of CM076581.1, read as the reverse complement.
TGAGGAGGACACGTGTCAAGCGGTAAGCGATGTCGCATTTTTTTGGGAAAATTTCAAAGCCACTCTATTGCAGCACGAAAATAGTTGTTTTCTCCTAAAAACCACTTCCCCTCTTCTGCCTCCGACAGCGCTTCACGAAGATCATGACTGTTGATCTGTATAGATCTATGGTCCTCATTCCATCGCATTTTTCATTCATATTTTGTTCATCGGACCTCCAAAAGACTTCATCGGAGCATCTCAACTGTTGATCTCCTCCTGATATCCAATGGCCCATAGTCAATCTCCCTCCGCCCTCCGGGTCCCACCACCAAAGCCTCTGTTTTTGCTCATTTTACTCCATTTTCTTTGTAATTCGCCCAAAGTCTAAAATTTTATGTTTTACATTAAATTTTCTTCTGCCTAACTCATCTAAAACATCTCTACCAGTAAATCTTGGTCGTTGGTAACCACCATCAGATCTAATCTAACGGTCCAGAACCATTTCTTCACCAAACCTTCATCAAATCATGTTTTCACCATTTCACAACATTTTTCAGCCTTCTTCCACTGCATCCACCGCATCCATCACTGTTGTGCTGCCATTTCCACAGTCTTCCACAGCATCCATCCTCCCTCCCGCGTGATTTTCTTAACATGTTTTTGTGTTTTGCAGGGTTACATATGGTGAAAACCGTTATTGCTCATGGTCGTAGTCATAGTGACACAGAGCACGGAGAAAGTTTATTTTTAGCCAGATATTGCAGAGACAACGCTTGGGAAGGTTTTGAAACGAAATATTTCATTAAAGACCAGTTTTTAACTCTGTAAAACCCCCAACGCCATTAAAACTGCATTTCCACAGACAGAGACAGTCAAAGAAGCAGCAAAGAGTATCAGTGAAGGATTAAAGAGGTTTAATGCCCATTATTGAAGATTTTAAGCTTTAATTCAGTGTTTAAGGGGCAAATGTACAAGATCAAAGACCTTATGAATGACACAGAAGGACTACTGAGGCCTAAATCACAAAAACAAACCTTATCAATGTTTCACATCAGCAGAAGTTTCTTTCTCGAGAAAGGACAAAGTTCCCATAATATTTTTTACTCTACATCAATGTTCCCGAGAAGATTGCCACCCTGACAGAAAAATCCTAATACTGCCAGAGCATTTTTTACAAATTATGGCAAGCCTACAAGTCATTTAACTTCCTTACTTGTCCCAAAGTACTACAAAGTACAAACAGCGAAAAATTACCTCAAAGAACATACCTCTGAAGTTAATATCAACCTGTCGTAGACCACTCTATCATCCAAAGAGTACCGAGAATCAATGCAGGAGCATTAAAATAGAATGGGCCTCGAGCATTCTTCTTCCTCTGTTTTAATGTTTCATTAAAAGTTCTATCTACCTCCTCTGCATCTCTTTCAGTTATAAAACTCATGAAAAATACATTGTAAAGGTTGTTGATCAGATAACTGTGGATTGTAAGTTGTTCCTGTGAGATAGAGTTTCGTGTTTATCAGTTGTAAAATAGGTTGAGGAGATGATTTCAGACTGAATATAAAGTTGTTGGACAATGTTGTATATGATTGGTGTTGCTCTTTAATATGACAAGCAATTTATTTAGATCTTGATTTAAAGCAGTGGTGATGTGTTCTATCTTTGTCTCTGTTTTCCTTCTGTAATTCATCATATTTCGTTTCTCTGATAAGAAATCAGTAATCTGGCTTAGGATATACCCTCGCATGGTACCCAAATGCTCCTGCTCTTCTTATCTTTGATGTTTTATGTTGGGGTTCCCATGTTTTGGCAAGGTTGGAAATACCAAAAGATGAGACAACATCAAACCACTTTTAGACCTCACGATCTAGCTCTCCTAGGTCCAGAGAGGGATCTCTCTATATAAGCAAAGGTTTTATGTATTTTAAGCTCAAAGTTTTAAGATGTTAGGGTAGTTATAGGCACAAGTTTTGTTTGTTTGATTTGTTTTGATTTGGTTGCTGGGAATCAGGAATGTGTTAGACTCCTATACCAATAGGTGTCATTTTTCATGATTGTCTTGATTGAACTATGGAATATGTTCAAACCTTTTTCTTGGACAAAGGTGTTCCATATTCTTGAAAAACCAAAAAATCAAAAAATTTTAAAAATGTAAAGAGGGTATACCCTAAAAGAAAAATCAAAGGGTAAAAATAATAAAAATGGCCAAAAAGTAAAAGAAATGAACCCCATCAAAAACAAAGGCCAAGGACAGTGTGCAAGTCTAAATGCCACTACTTTTTACTCTGATGTAATAAACAAATTGTGTGCAGCTTGTCAAACTTTTGCCACAATTTATGAAGAGTCAAACTGTTTAAACTTGACTCATTCATTTTCAATTTTATGTTGTAGAATAGAGAATAAATATCTGACCAAACAGTTTAATCTTGGCAGATAAGTAGATAGGTAGAGTTAATAAAATGTGCTCAACAGTTTAATCTGAGCCCTTGGATGTAATAAGGGTAGAAATAGATAGATTTATCATGTAAAAAGAAAAGGTTGAAAAGGGTTTGCAAGTCTAAATGCACCCTAATAAAGAAGAGAAAATGGTAGTAGTAGATAGGGTAGGTAGATGGTGTTACAAATTTTTATCTGATGAATGATGTTGCTACATGTTTTTGATCCTTTACTTTCATCACAAATACTGAAGCAGGAAATACACTGGAAAATCACAGCAAACAAAGTCAAAATCATTAACTTCCCTCATCACTTTCCCCTTAAAGTTTTACTAATTTCCCCCAAAGTACTAAGGTACTTGGAGATCAAAGGGGCTCAAGGCATTTCCTTGACTTCTGGAGGGACCGGACCCTCGGCCTAATGATCAAAAAGACCTAAGTACTTGAGATAATTCATCATCATAATCATTCACCTTCAATTTTTTCCTAAGTAAAATCCCATTTTACTTAGGAAACTCATGCAAAATTTCATAAAAATCCCTCAAGATAACTTGCTATTCTAAGTTTAAGTGTTGGAGATAAAATGTTGCAATTTACTTCAAAAGTTTTCACTTTCTTGGATGTGCAAAAATGTTTTGAGTTTCCCTGTCCCTTTGTCATATTAATGTTTAACTTTATTTACTAAATCCCTAGTCAAATACCCTATCCTAAGTATATAAATCCCTTTTTATAAATAACCCAAAAAAACCCCCCTATTATAAAGTTTAACCAAAGCATTTTATATCCCCGCGCATTTAAAATAAAAACCCATTATATGCCCTTTGGTTAAAATTATCAATATGTTATAATCTCGCCCTTATGGTAATTAAATAATGATTGTTTGTTACCATATAAATAAAATATATATATAAAAACTTTAAACATGCGATATGTGTGTTTAAATACAAAAAATATCAATAAACTTCCGAAAAGTTTCATGCCACCGTGGTTTGTCCACCTGGCAATCCACTTAATCAAACCCCGCCGCAACCCCTTTCTTTACGCATCCGGGATTAATTAGTCATCAGGACTAATTAATAACCTTTTCCGCCTATGAAATATCTCCCGGGATGATTAGATTAAACGTTAAACTGATTTAAAACCCGACGGGCCCACACCTGAATCCTCCGCATGTTCCCCCATCTCTTCAGCCGTTGGATCACCCCTTCGTAGATCAACGGCCAGTGTTCACCCCGCTGCCCATCCCTTGTCAGCATTTTAACCAGCGGGGGATGGGTGGTTTTTGAATAGTCTACCATCCACGTGGCGATCATCCTGTGGAATCGCTGCCCTTCCGATATAAACCACCATCGACCAAAAGCGGTGCGGGCGCTTACCGCTTACCGCTTATCACCCGACTTTGCATACGTCACCCCGTACGTCAATGACGTCACACCTCGGAAAAATAAAAACCCTTTTGACTTGCAAATAAAGCCATTTTTTCATGTTTTTCCTGTTATTTTCGTTATTCTGAAAACGATAGAGCTCCCGCTGCGATTTTCAAATTTCCACTGTAATTGACTGATTCACTCCAAGATTCCGCTGCGCCCGTGTTCAAGTACAGTCCCACCATCACCTGTTACCTGTTAAAGAACCAGCCTCCCTCTAAAAACAGGTATTTATCCTTTTCCGCCCCGACTACAAGTAAACTCAGTTCTCTTTGTTTTTCGCTGAAATAGTGATTAAAAATCATCACTGAGTCTTCCCCAGAGGTTTTAAAACTGAGTAATTTTTCCCTGGACCAACAAATTGTGCCAATTTCCTTCATTTTAGAAATCCCACCCGGCATGTGAGGAATACCAAAAACCTCCATTTTGAATCCACAAGAACCAAAATGGAGGCCCCGGCAGCGCTGAATATCACTCCACTGAATGCTCCTCACCGTGAATTGGAATATTTACCTTTGATAGATGAATATTTCCAGATTAAAGACTTGCATTTTGATGAAAGTCCCTTTCTGAGTTATTGTCGCTGCAGAGACGAATACTCAAAGGGGCAAGATCTCATTGGGTTGTGGGAATCCAATCTCCCAAGGTATCTCATCCCTTCAGTCATTTTTTTCCCAGAAATTATCCACTACTGTCATGCCAATTATGATCCAAATCAGAAACCAGTTTTATCCCCAAGTCAAAGCGTATCAAAATCAAAGAGTATCAGTGGATAAAGTGTATCAGGTAAAAGTCAGAGTGAAAGGTCAAAACAAAGTTACAGAGCAGTCAAAGGTAAACAGTAAAAATGAAGTTACAGAGCAGTCAAAGGTAAACAGTAAAAATGAAGTTACAGAGGCAGTAAAATGGTAAAAAGAGATGAGAATACTTTCACAAATAGTGAGGTTTGTCTAAAGTGAAATTAAAACAGTCAAAAGAGCAAGAAAGTAAAAAGATGAAAAAACATAACAAGAAGGAACATTTTTGCAGAAATTGCATGTTTTAGTCATTGTTTTGAAGAAACTATTGTGACCAATACAAGATTAATTTTGAAAAATTGAAGGAGGTTTATGTTCTTAAGAGGGCCATCTACAAAAACCTCTCTCACTTTTCTAACAGCCATTATGGTTTTGGAAATATTAAACAATGTTGGAAAACACTTTTTGCAGAAAATTCCAGTTTAAGTCATCATTTTTCAGAGAGGATTGTGGCCAATAAAAGATACTTCATACAAAACTGAAGGAGGCTTTTGTTCCTAAGATACCCATATACAAAAACCTATCTCAGTTTTTGCACATTGGTTTTATAATGAGAGATACATGCGCATCTTTACAGGCCATTTTTTCAGACTCTGTAAAACTCTGTTTTACACATATTTTTTACAGAGACTATTATGCATAGATGGAGAGGAATTTTGGGAAACTGAAAGGGGTTTATCTCACCAACATATTGATCTACAATAACCTCTTTCACGTTTTACATATCTATTACGGATTGAGAAATAGAAAGATATCATTTGACCCCAAGTTTGCAGAATTGTTGGAGCAGATTACACAAAGAAAGGAAGCAGTTAGTGACTTGGATGCCTCATCATCAACTAAGAGTTGGATAAAATTCGAATTCTTCTCTTTTTCATCACCTATCCATAAAAAATAGTTCCAAATAGATGCATTAGTTTGATTTTCCTTTAATTAAGTTCTATTTATGTAAATAGTTGGAGAGATTTGTGAACCAATTTTGATATTTGTTTCAAGATATTTTAGTTTAGAATTTGTATAAATACTCCACTCTTGGAAGCATTTGGTGTGGATTCTATTACTTTGCTGTAACATTGAGATTTTCGGAATAAAATCATTTTGGAGAAATTTATTCGTGGCTTACTGGATGACGATTTGAAGCTCAGGACTTTTTGCAGGATTCATGTGTTGGACTGCAGTTCAATAAGTCTTTCTACCCTTTTGTCTTAAGTTTTATATCAGTTTATAATATCATTATGTCCATTTCTGAATAATTTACATAAAGGATTGAATCAGAATTTACTTAATTTTACTCTGATTTCAGATGTGATTGTTCTTAATGTTTTCCTCTAAATTGGTTATAAGCATGAATTCTTAAATGCTCTTGCTTTGCTAATTTAAACATTGTTGATTACTATAATAAAGAATTCTTCATTTCTCTTTGTTTGTAATCATCTCATTTCTTTCTTTTGAACATGGTGAAAGATTCTTAGCTGCCTTTCATCCCTTCAAAATCATCCCATCCACTTTAAATTTTAAGGATTGTTCTCTGTCTGGCTATCTTGCCCTGCAAAGCCATCTTGTGTGTAGAATAGAAATCCAGTAAAGCCATCCTTCGACTCCATAGCCCAATGGACTGAAAATCCTCAACCTTGCCCTTAGTTTGTGGATTCCACCATTTTTCCAAAACAAACTCTTGAATCTATAACTAGCCTAAAACCTTCCAAGAACAAAGATAAATCATAAAGAGAGAGCCCTCTCTAGATGCAGATTGGCTAGATTCTGCATCTAAAAGGTTGGTTTGTGGTTACCTCGGGTATACTTTCCTCTTACACAACTTCTAGGAAAACCTGAGTGATAACATAGTGGCGACCATACTGGGGACCTGAATCATTTTATTGATACTATTGTTTGATTTATAAGCTACAGACAGAGTCTGAAGATCAACCAGGTAGCCTTTGAAATGCTTTTGCTCTGCAACTGCATAGTAAACAAATGCTGCTTCAGTCTATCTCTGGTTTAGCTTATAAACTGAACTTTGGATTCAAAACATTCAATCAGACTCTCTAGTTCAATAAATCTTTGAGAAAATTTTAATTGAAAATCTTAAATTTCTTAAAGAAATCATAGAAGTTGTTTTGAAAATTCATAAAAAACAAAATAATCATAAAATACTCAAAGTTTGGTTTCCTGAAGAACTAACTTTTTCTTCAAAATTGTTTTACAGGTTTAGATCTGATCTATGATGGTGGACAGGGATCAGACACACAAAGGTTAAAATCATCCACTTGGCGACTCCAAATCAATTTCAGAATCAAGACTCCACTGGAGGAATGAACCTCAAAGGACAATATGGAAAGATCGGGCTTTCAACTTGGATCTTAATCCAAGACATTATGTTCTTTCTCATTAAGAAATTTTTTCAATGTATATTGTATTTTATAGAAGATCTTAGATTATTTTTTAGTTATTTTCCTTTGAAGTTTGTAAGTAATAATTCTCCTAATCTCTTTGAGCAGCTTTCTTATGAATCTAATGATGATCATTTTCCAATTAAGAAGCCTCAAATAATCAAGACTGATCTTACAATCCCTGTACATATCCTTGTACCATATAAAGTTCCAGATAGATATAAGCCCCTTATTTTACCTCCTATACTCCATGATTTTCCTAAAAAATACTACAAGTATCTTCCTAGATTTGATGGAGAGAATGATATCACGGCCCAAAAACATATTCAAGGTTTTGAAAATTATTTGGATTTATTTGAGATTGATGAAGATGATGTTAAAATCAAACTTTTTGCTCTTTCTTTGCAAAATAGAATAAAGAGTTGGTTCAAAAATTTTCCTAATGCTAGCATCTCAAATTTTCAACAGTTTATCAAACTTTTCCTTGATAGATGGATAATCAAAGTTAATCATTTTGTGATCATGGAAGAATATAATCAATTAAAAAGACATCCAAATGAAACAATACAACAATTTTCTGACAGATTTAATCAAGTTTATTATTCAATGCCAGAAAATATTAGACCTCCTCATGATTCAGCTCTCTTGCATTATCCAAGTGCCTTTGATTCGGAAATAGAATTTCGGTTAAGAGAAAGAAATCCAAAAACACTTGTACAGATGCAAAATATTGCAGTTGATGTGGAAGTTAATCTCCAAATCAAACAGGAAAAGTTGAAAGTAGAAGAAGAGGAAAGGAAAAACATTGCAGAGGTAAAACTCAACCTTTTGGTAAGAAAACTAGATGAAGTAACACAGGAGATCACTATGAAAGAAGAATTTTTTATTCAAAATCACCATGAAGAAATAGAAGAGGTTGATAGCCATGAAAAAATTCCTCTTAATTCAAATTATCATAAATCAGAAAATGAATTTACAAATCAATATGAGGAAGAGTAATCTATTGTTCTAATGTGTATGTTTGATGACATTCCTTATTTTGATGATTTGCCTAAGTATGATCATTATGATGATAGTTATGTTCTCCAAAGTCAAGCTAACTTTACAGAGATATCAGAAGCTAGTTTTGAGGATGAAGAAATGCAGTTTCGGCAGATTGAAGACAGTGATCAGCCAATACAGATCAGCCATGAGAGTGAGGAAGGAAGAGCAGAAAATGTGGAAATAAGTGAAGATTCTTTACCTCTTTGTTTTGCTTCATTTCAGTTCATTAGAGAAAACTATCATGCCATAAATAATCAGCAATCTTTAGGAATTGTGATTGACAACAAAGAAGATAATGAAACTATTGATCGAGATTTTTCAGTTTCACAATTACAGTTATCAGTTCCCATTGAAATAAATGATCAAATGACACAAGAAAGTTCCATACCACTATTTTTTGAACCATTTCATCTTTTAAAGGAAATGTGGTATAACATATTTAAAGAAAAGAATGGGAAACTTGTTGAAGTTTATGAAGTCCCATGGAATTTTATATGTCATAGGTTCCAGCAATTTTCCCAAGATTTTCAGGATCCAATAGCAGATATGTTGAATATTGAAGGCATTCAAAGCATTCCTCTATTAACTAACTATGATTTTCATAATCAAGATGATAAAGGATTCAACACTCAAACATTACAATCAGTAGGGATATCATCACAAATCTTATCTGAAAGTTTACAGGGAGATAAAGATGAAAATAGAATTTCATATTCATGGTATGGAGGCCATCCAAAACAGATGTACAGTTTTTCAGATAAGTTAAACATTAGTGTATATATTTTGGAAGATCCTTTTGTACAGTTTCTAGAGTCAACAAAGGAAATCAAGTGTTTCCTTATCCTCTCATTTGTTGACAAGTTTCTAAGAGGTTGCAGAAGTACAATTTTGATAATCAACAAGAAAATGCAACAAAATCTATCAAAGTACATAATGCTTGAATGGTTGCATTGGCTATTTCATTTTACCTAACTAGAAGTTGAACAGTAGATTGAGTAGATAAATGAGTGCCAATAAGCTCAGAATTTTGAGCAATTTTTTTTTAGTTTTCAATTTACAACTAGTTTTTTATTAAGTTGGTTTGAAAATTTTTGTGTGTTGTTTTAAGTTTCAAGATTAGTTTTTCAGGTTGCAGAAAAAGGACTATATTCAATTCAAGATTTTCAGCCACAGCTAATGCATCAGTTTTAATTGGATGGTGACTTCTTGAAGTTGAAGCCCGAAGTGAAGGCCCTAAGCTTCAAAAGTTTCACTATCATATGTACAATGAAGCTACCAGAAGAAGGAGATTACATAGTTCAGTTTGAAGACATGTTTAGGCATCTGATCTGCTGTTCTTGACTTTCCACAAGGAAAAGCCATCCCCAAGTGGAGCCAGTGTTAGACTCCTATACCAATAGGTGTCATTTTTCATGATTGTCTTGATTTAACTATGGAATATGTTCAAACCTTTTTCTTGGACAAAGGTGTTCCATATTCTTGAAAAACCAAAAAATCAAAAAATTTAAAAAATGTAAAGAGGGTATACCCTAAAAGAAAAATCAAAGGGTAAAAATAATAAAAATGGCCAAAAAGTAAAAGAAATGAACCCCATAAAAAACAAAGGCCAATGAAAGTGTGCAAGTCTAAATGCCACTACTTTTTACTCTGATGTAATAAACAAATTGTGTGCAGCTTGTCAAACTTTTGCCACAATTTATGAAGAGTCAAACTGTTTAAACTTGACTCATTCATTTTCAATTTTATGTTGTAGAATAGAGAATAAGTATCTGACCAAACAGTCTAATCTTGGCAGATAAGTAGATAGGTAGAGTTAATAAAAGGTGCTCAACAGTTTAATCTGAGCCCTTGGATGTAATAAGGGTAGAAATAGATAGATTTATCATGTAAAAGAAAAGGTTGAAAAGGGTTTGCAAGTCTAAATGCACCCTACTAAAGAAGAGAAAATGGTAGTAGTAGATAGGGTAGGTAGATGGTGTTACAAAGTTTTATCTGATGAATGATGATGCTACATGTTTTTGATCCTTTACTTTCATCACAAATACTGAAGCAGGAAATACACTGGAAAATCACAGCAAGCAAAGTCAAAATCATTAACTTCCCTCATCACTTTCCCCTTAAAGTTTTACTAATTTCCCCCAAAGTACTAGGGTACCTGGAGATCAAAGGGGCTCAAGGCATTTCCTTGACTTTTGGAGGGACCAGACCCTCGGCCTAATGATCAAAAAGACCTAAGTACTTGAGATAATTCATCATTATAATCATTCACCTTTAACCTTTTCCTAAGTAAAATCCCATTTTGCTTAGGAAAATTATGCAAAATTCCATAAAAATCCCTCAAAATAACTTACTATTCTAAGTTTAAGTGTTGAAGATGAGATATTGCAATTTACTTCAAAAATTATCACTTTCTTAGATGTGCAAAGTGTTTTGAGTTCCCTTGTCCCTTTGTCATATTGATGTTTAACTTTATTTACTAAATCCCTAGTACAATGCCCTATCCTAAGTATATAACTCCTTGTTTATAAATAACCCAAAAAACCCCCTATTATAAAGTTTAACCAAAGTATTTTATATCCCCGCGCATTTAAAATAAAAACCCATTATATGCCCTTTGGTTAAAATTATCAATATGTTATAATCCCGCCCTTATGGTAATTAAATAATGATTGTTTGTTACCATATAAATAAAATATATATATAAAAACTTTAAACATGCAATATGTGTGTTTAAATACAAAAAATATCAATAAACTTCCGAAAAGTTTCATGCCACCGTGGTTTGTCCACCTGGCAATCCACTTAATCAAACCCCGCCGCAACCCCTTTCTTTACGCATCCGGGATTAATTAGTCATCAGGACTAATTAATAACCTTTTCCGCCTATGAAATATCTCCCGGGATGATTAGATTAAACGTTAAACTGATTTAAAACCCGACGGGCCCACACCTGAATCCTCCGCATGTTCCCCCATCTCTTCAGCCGTTGGATCACCCCCTCGTAGATCAACGGCCAGTGTTCACCCCGCTGCCCATCCCTTGTCAGCATTTTAACCAGCGGGGGATGGGTGGTTTTTGAATAGTCTACCATCCACGTGGCGATCATCCTGTGGAATCGCTGCCCTTCCGATATAAACCACCATCGACCAAAAGCGGTGCGGGCGCTTACCGCTTACCGCTTATCACCCGACTTTGCATACGTCACCCCGTACGTCAATGACGTCACACCTTGGAAAAATAAAAACCCTTTTGACTTGCAAATAAAGCCATTTTTTCATGTTTTTCCTGTTATTTTCGTTATTCTGAAAACGATAGAGCTCCCGCTGCGATTTTCAAATTTCCACTGTAATTGACTGATTCACTCCAAGATTCCGTTGCGCCCGTGTTCAAGTACAGTCCCGCCATCTCCTGTTACCTGTTAAAGAACCAGCCTCCTTCTAAAAACAGGTATTTACCCTTTTCCGCCCGACTGCAAGTAAAACTCAGTTCTCTTTGTTTTTCGCTGAAATAGTGATTAAAAATCATCACTGAGTCTTCCCCAGAGGTTTTAAAAATGTGTAATTGTTCCCTGGACCAACAAATTGTGCCAAATCCCTTCATTTTAGAAATCCCACCCGTCCTGTGAGGAAAACCAAAAACCTCCACTTTGAATCCACAAGAACCAAAATGGAGGCCCCGGCAGCTCTGAATGTAACCCCATTGAATGCCCCCCACAGAGAATTAGAATATTTGCCCTTAGTGGATAAGGACTTTCAAATTAAAGACTTAGTGTTTGATGAAAGCCCCCTTCGGAGTTATTGTCGCTGCAGAGACGATTATTCGAAGGGATTGGATGTCATTGGGTTGTGGGAATCCAATTTCCCGAGATATCTCATCCCCTCAGTCCTTATTTTCCCAAAAATTATCCACTGCTATCATGCCAATTATGATCCAAATCAGAAAGCAGTTTTATCCCCAAGTCAAAGCGTATCAAAATCAAAGAGTATCAATGGATAAAGTGTATCAGGTAAAAGTCAGAGTGAAAGGTCAAAACAAAGTTACAGAGCAGTCAAAGGTAAACAGTAAAAATGAAGTTACAGAGCAGTCAAAGGTAAACAGTAAAAATGAAGTTACAGAGGCAGTAAAATGGTAAAAAAAGATGAGAATACTTTCACCAATAGTGAGGTTTGTCTAAAGTGAAAGTAAAATAGTCAAAAGAGCAAGAAAGTAAAAAGATGAAAAAACATAACAAGAAGGAACATTTTTGCAGAAATTGCATGTTTTAGTCATTGTTTTGCAGAAACTATTGTGACCAATACAAGATGAATTTTGAAAAACTGAAGGATTTTTATGTTCTTAAGAGGGCCATCTACAAAAACCTCTCTCACTTTTCTAACAGCCATTATGGTTTTGGAAATATTAAACAATGTTGGAAAACACTTTTTGCAGAAAATTCCAGTTTAAGTCATCATTTTGCAGAGAGGATTGTGGCCAATAAAAGATACTTCATACAAAACTGAAGGAGGCTTTTGTTCCTAAGATACCCATATACAAAAACCTATCTCAGTTGTTTCACATTGGTTTTATAATGAGAGATACATGCGCATCTTTACAGGCCATTTTTTCAGACTCTGTAAAACTCTGTTTTACACATATTTTTTACAGAGACTATTATGCATAGCTGGAGAGGAATTTTGGGAAACTGAAAGAGGTTTATCTCACCAACATATTTATTTACAATAACCTCTTTCACTGTTTACATATCTATTACGGATTGAGAAATAAAAAGATATCATTGGACCCCAATTTTGCAGAATTGTTGGAGCAGATTACACAAAGAAAGGAAGCAGTTAGTGACTTGGATGCCTCATCATCAACTAAGAGTTGGATAAAATTCGAATTCTTCTCTTTGTCATCACCTATCCATAAAAAATAGTGCCAAATAGATGCATTAGTTTGAGTGTCCTTTAATTAAGTTCTATTTATGTAAAATAGTTGGAGAGATTTGTGAACCAATTTTGATATTTGTTTCAAGATATTTTAGTTTAGAATTTGTATAAATACTCCACTCTTGGAAGCATTTGGGGTGGATTCTATTACTCTGCTGTAACATTGAATTTTTCGGAATAAAAGCATTTTGGAGAAATTTATTCGTGGCTTACTGGATGACGATTTGAAGTACAAGACTTTTTGCAGGATTCATTTGTTGGACTGCAGTTCAATAAGTCTTTCTACCCTTTGTCTTAAGTTTTTTATCAGTTTATAATATCATTATGTCCATTTCTGAATAATTTACATAAAGGATTGAATCATAATTTACTTAATTGTACTCTGATTTCAGATGTGATTGTTCTTAATGTTTTCCTCTGAATTAGTTATAAGCATGAATTCTTAAATGCTCTTGCTTTGATAATTTAAACATTGTTGATTACTGTAATAAAGAATTCTTCATTGCTCTTTGTTTGTAATCATCTCATTTCTTTCTTTTGAACATGGTGAAAGATTCTTAGCTGCCTTTCATCCCTTCAAGATCATCCCATCCACTTTAAATTTTAAGGATTGTTCTCCGTCTAGCTATCTTGCCCTGTAATACCATCTTGTGTTTAGAATAGAAATCCAGTAAAGCCATCCTTTGACTCCATAGCCCAATGGACTGAAAAATTTCAACCTTACCCTTAGTTTGTGGATTCCACCATTTTTCAAAACAAACTCTTGGATCTATAACTAGCCTAAAACCTTCTAAGAACAAAGATAAATCATAAAGAGAGAGCCCTCTCTGGATGCAGATTGGCTAGATTCTGCATCTAAAAGGTTGGTTTGTGGTTACCTCAGGTATACTTTCCTCTTACACAACTTCTAGGAAAACCTGAGTGATAACAGAATGAAGGGTTCAATATAAGGCAAGGCGAGGCAAAGAATATTTTAGGCAACGGGAGATAAATTCAGATAGTATTCAAGACCATTGGGAAAATGGAGTCAGGAAAGGGTTTACTTGCTGTTCAATATGCAGGCTTTCAGTTGGGCTAGTCATCTAAAGCATTGGATCCTAAAAAGATAGGTGGAGTGAAACAATCAGGGAAGAAAGTGAATGAATGAGGGTAAACCAATTTCTGTCTATAGATCAGGTCAGAGGTCATTTAACTCCAGACCTGCTTGGACATACTCTTGGGAAACTCTCAGAGAAAGGAAAGGAACAAACTGAGGGAACTTAGAAAGGTTTAACTAACTGAAAAGGATCCTAGTGAGACAGAGACAGAGTTATAAACTCCCAGTGTTCCCAATTCATTCAATTAAACTCTAACAAGAACATCTAAGAAGCAGATTCATTAACTCATACATCAGCTAGCAGGCAATAACATCCACTACACTGGTTAAATTAACTGAAACCAATTCTCAGATAACACATTTAGCAGAAAACATTAAGGCATGGAGAGCAGAAGCATAGGGTGCCTAACAAGGGAAAATCCTATTCCAGATTTCTGATGCAAGCCAGAAGAACTGAAATGGAATGAAATAAAACATAGAGACAGAAAAACATCACCGTTGCTTTAGATCAGGATCTGAAGAAATGTGCTTGTCATATTAAGAGCAACACCAATCAGGTACAACATTTTCCAATAGCTTGAAATTCAGTTTGAAAGCATACTCCTCAGCCTATCTTACAACTTTACACAGTGAGCATGCCTCAAGAGAATGCTTCCAATTCTCCGATATCTCATCAACAACCTTTACAATATTTTCTTCATGAGTTTTATAAATGAAGAGAAGCAAAGGAGGTAGGTAGAAAAATAAATGCACCATTAACATTCAGAAGAGGAAGAGGACCGAAGCTCATTCTGTTTTAAACTCTGAGCATTAATCTCCGGCACTCTTTGGAGGAAAGAATGGTCTTCGTCAGGCTTCATTAACTCCAGGTATGTCTCTGATGCATCCTGGTTTGCTGTACTCTGTAATACCTTTGGTGAATAAACAACAGGTAAATAAATGACTGAATGGTCTGCCATACTTGTGAAACAAATGCTCTGGTAGCTTTGGACTGTGGTCTGGGCGGAAATCACCTCTGGAGCACGACGTAGAATAAAAGCAGTATGGGCAACCCACCCTTTCTTGGGAAACACATTCTGCTGATGTAGAAAAACCTGTTATATATTAACTTCTGCATATCTGTATCCTCTGGTGGCCTATGACGTCTTTGACCTGGTATCTTGCCTTGAAAAACTTGGTTTAAGGCTCAAAGATCTTTGTTTTCATGCCTGGAACTCTCTGCATCTTCATTAATACCTCTGTTAGTGAAAACTTGCCGTTGTATCAACACTGTGCAATCATGGTGGCGTTTCAACTTCTGTACCGAAGGACGGGCAAAGTGATAGCGCGGCGGTGGTAACAGTGGTTTAATATGAAACAACGGTGAAAATGCTTTGATATGGTGTAACAGTGAGAAAATAGGGTTTGACCAAAACCTGCATATGAACCGTTCGATCATGGTTTGGAGATGAAAATCAATGGTGGAGATCAAACAACAGGATGATTTATGAACAACGAGTGGAAAAAATATGAAACATAATACCTTTAGTGAAAAACATAAAACTTTGGTTAACGGTGGAAATACAAAGGAATTTGGACGAAATGTAATGAAATGTGAGGGGAAAGATCGTACATGGTGTGACCCAGTGTGGTGGAGGGCGATTAGATCTGAGCCGTCAAATCTTTAGATCCAATGGAAGGTTGAGATTAATTCGGAGCATCGCAATCGGGAAGGGGCAGGGGGAACACAATACATAAGTTCTGATTGCGATTGGGAAAGGGGATGCGATGACTGTTGGATCTACCCGGGAATCGACGGTGGAGATGTGGATCGGGGGATCACAATCGGAGGGGACACAAAGGGGTGGCACCAACAAACTTCCAATTGTGATTGGGCGGAGACATGCGATAGCTGTTGGATCAGTGGGGAGATGGATGGTTAGGATCTGTTCGGAGTAATTGCAATCGGGAGGGGGATAGGGGTGACACATATCAAAGTTCTGATTGCGATTTGGGCGGGGAGTGCGATGACCGTCGGATCGTGGGTTAGACGGACGGTCGGGATCAGATCAGGAGATGGCGTGATCGAGCAATCGGAAGGCGGGATGCGATCGGAAATCGGAGGAAAGAGTTTGCAATCAGAAGGGAAATGTGATTGCGATGATCGGAAGGGAGCTGCGATCAATCGCATCGCAAACATTTGCGATGGGTCGATCGAGGGACTCAACAAAGGCATTGCGATTACAAAGGTTTGCGATTAGCGCGGGCCATCCGATCCCGATAACAGATCAATGGTGGATAACACATCGCGGGACTTATAGAGTAGGGAAATCACATTGGAGATTTTCGATGTAACAAAATATTTTTCCCCTCTGACAACTTCCGATTGCGATTGGCACTTGAAGTCTAAGCGCTTGGTCTCAACGCTGGGTTATATGGGGAAAAGTTTGGAAGGGGCTGGCGGGAAAGGGGCTAAGCCCTAACATAAGGTTAAAAAGTGGGTTTTTTAGCCCTTTAAATGGATTTTAAAGCCATAGGAGGGTAACGATAGGAGGACTAAGGGGGAATCTGGAAAAACAAAGGGCAAGGGTGGTATTTCATTGGGATTTTGGTGAGATTTTGGAGAGTAAGGGGGGATTTAGGGGGAACAAAGGGGACTTTGATAAAAGGGGAAAAAGGGGTGAAATGAAGCATTCTGCAGAGGTACAAGGGGCAGATAATGGCCTTTTGGAGCACAATTTTTATCATCAGCAAGGCTTACTGACTTCTAACAGCAGAGGGAAACAGTCAAAGGCAGGGAACATAAAAAGGCTTCAAGGATGATGTGTTTTCAAGGGAAATGCATTCCTTGAAGGCTCATAAGACATTCTAGCCCCTTGCTTGCTTGTCAAGGAATTCATAAGGGGCTAACAGTGGCTCCACATGGGGATGGCTTCTTCTTGAAGGAGTCAAGAATTTAAAAAATGATATTTGGTGTAGGCCAGATGCCTGCTGCTTAAGCCACCTTTCTTCTTTGATTCTCAGCTGCCACAAATATGATAGATCAGCAGAACATTCTCAACAATCTACCTACCCATCCTACAATCCTAGTATTTTTTCTTCTAGGGTGCATTTGAACTAGCAGACCCTTTACATCATTTATTTTTATAACAGAAAAGAAACCTATTCTAAATCTACCCTTATTACTCCAAGAGACCAGATTAGACTGTTGGTCTCATATGTTTCTCTACTTAATCTAATATATGTTGGGATTAGACTGTCCAACAGATTTCTTCTTTACATTCTACAATATAAATTTAAAAACATCCAAACTAGGATTAGACAGTCTAGTTTGTTGTAGATCCAAGGCATAAAAACAATTGCACATGGACAGAAAATTGCTGAAAACTAAAAACAAAACTTTGAAGGCTTGAAATCTGAAGCTTGGAGTATCCTTCTTCTCTTTGTGACTCGGGTTTTGAGCATATTAGAGCCAATCTTTTGCACATCAGAGGTTCATGTTTTGAGCATGTCTAAACCTCTCCTTTTTTCTATGTTTTTTGAAACATTTTTTTCTTTTTTCTTGAAAACAAAAAACTGCAATGGTATGTACAATGGAAATGGAAACTGGAAATTGTAAATTAGCAGAAGTAGTCTTTGAGCATCCTGCCATTGACAGGATCCCCAAACAGCTCTGTACCATCTAATTCATGTAGGAAGAAAGCATTTGGACCCACAGTGGCCTGGATGATGTATGGACCTTGCCACAAACTGTCAAACTTGTCGTGCTTTCCTTTATCCTCTCTTCTTGAGTCCCACTTCATAACTTTATCCCCAATTTTGAAATCAGCAGCTTTGGTTCTCTTGTCAAACAACCTCTTTATGTTTTCTTGAACTTTGATAGCTCTGTTATGGACATCTTCCCTTGTTTGCTGAAGATGAATTGTTTGGTTTATCCTTCTCACCATACTGTCTTCTTCTGACTGAATCTCTTGAACCAGCTTGATTACTGGTACCCCAAGGCTGGTAGGGAAAACTACTTCTGCACCATAGACAAGATGAAATGGTGACATGCCAATAGATTTCTTTGTTGTAAGCTTGTCAGCCCACAAGGCATGCACCAACTTGTTATGCCATGACTTTTTGTTCTCTTCCAGCAGCTTTTTTATGATGATCACCAGGCTCTTGTTCGATGATTCAGCTAAGCCATTACCCTGAGGATAATAGGCAGTTGAATGACCAAGCGTTATTTGATACCTGTGACAAAAATCAACCATTTTTTTGGATCCAAAAGTAGCAGCATTATCGGTGATTATTTTCCTTGGGCATCCAAACCGAGTGAGGATATGACCTTCTAGGAACCTAATGATGACTGAATCTGTGGCATTCCTAGTAGGTATGGCCTCTATCCACTTAGTGAAGTAGTCTGTGGCTGTTAAGATCCATTTGTGTGGTGCAGAAGAAGCAGGGTGGATTTCTCCAATAAAATCTAGGCCCCATTGCATAAAAGGACCTTCAACAGTGATGGGTTGTAAATGGAGGGGAAGGAGTTTTCTCTTGCCTTAAAACATCTGGCATTTGTGGCAGGAAATTACCATCTTATTGATGCCATTGAAGAGTGTGGGCCAGTAGTAACCAGCCCTGAGTATTTTGTTTGTAGTGGCCTTCCAATTCAGGTGGCCTCCATACTCTCCTGCATGGAATTCTTGCTTAATCCTCAAAGCTTCAGTTTCTGGCAAACATTTAAGAAATAGGCCATTTGGATTTTTCCAATATAAGTTTTCATTCAGAATGAAATAGCTTCTGGCTTTCAGCTTCAGGAATATGCCTTGGTCTTTGATACTTCAGGTGGAGCATTGAGGTTGGTGAGCACATAAAGGATATCAGAGTACCAGGGAGATTTCTGAAACTTCTCCTCAGTAGTGGGAATAGGCAGCCCTTCCTACTCATCCAAGGCATTTACCATGTTAATTTCAAGGGCTTGTAGATTTGATTTAGCCATTAACTTATCTAAGCCCTGACCTTTGATCAGTTTTGTGGGTTTTATCTCAATGTTGTATTCTAAAATCACTGCAATCCATTTTCCCCTCTTCCCATCTGGGTCTTGGGACAGAATATCTTTGACTATTATGTTAGGCACATAAGCTATGTTGTGGGAATGAAATATGTACACCCTAAAGTCCTTTAAAGCCTTAACAAGAGCGTAGGCCTGTTTTTCCATTATGTTGTATTTCAAGGGCGCATCCCTTAGTGCTTTGCTGAAAAAGGCAATTGGCTATTCCATTCCCTCTGGATTTTTCTACAGTAAGACTGCAGCCACTGTATGCTCAGAGGAAAATGAAAAGATCAGGAAATATTTAGAGAAATATGGGCTGATCAGAACAGGAGCTTGGGTGAGTGCAAGTTTTATTGATTCAAAATATTGTTTAGCTCCAACAGTCCATTTAACTCCCACACCTTTCTTCAGAATGTTAGTCATATTCCTAAGGTGTTCAGCTAGGTTGGGAATAAACCTCCTAAGGAAGTTAATCTTCCCAATGAAGGACTGTAATTCTTTGATGTTTCTTGGGTGTGTGATCTGTAGTATTCCCTCAACTCTTTGTGGGTCTATCCTAATTCCCTTTTCAGATATAATGTGGCCAAGAAGTTTTCCTTATTGCAGCCCAAATACAGTCTTTTTGGGATTCAATGATAGACCAAAACTTCTACATTTTTCAAACACTTTCCTCAGATGTTTTAGGTGTTCTTCTTCAGTCTTATAATAGATTGTTATGTCATCCAAGTAAATAACAATGAAGTGTCCTATCTCATCTGAAAAATCTATATCCATTGCTCTTTGGAAGGTTGCACCATCATTCATCAGTCCAAAGGGAATTTTTACATACATAAAGGTGCCCCATGGAGTGGTAAAGGCTGTCTTGAGTTGGTCTTCTGGGATTACTAAGACTTGGTTGTAACTTGAAAAACCATCCAACAAAGAAATCATTTTTGAGCGTACTACCCGCTGTAGAATGTGTTCCATTTTTGGCAAAGGGTAGTTGTCTTTGAGTGAGGCTCTATTAAGATTTCTGAAGTCAATACATAATCTAATCTCCCCATTTTTCTTTCTCAGAACCACTAAATTCGAAACCCAATCAGAGAACCTTACAGGAACAATTATGCCTGCCTCATACATATTTTTATATTCTTTTTCAACTGCAGGCAGTTGCTTTGGGTTTATTCTATGGAGTTTTTGTCTGAAGGGCTTCTGATTTTCTTTCAAAGGTATTTTGTGTTGTATGATGTTCTTGTCATAGGCCTTTAAGTCTCCGTAGCTCCAAGCAAACACGTCTATAAATTCCTTGAAAAGGTCGATGTATTTCTTTTTCATGTTTGCAGGAAGAGACGTAGCCAATTTAATCATTTTGGGCTTATCTTATGTGCCTATATTGCATTCTTCTACGTCAGAGTCCGCGTGCTCTATGGTAGGCCTTTTTGCCACATCATCGAAGTCAAAAAGTTCTTATAACGGCGCCAGACCTCGAGGTATGTTCTTATCTTTGGCCTGCAGCACCTCTACTTCTTCACTGTCTGCGTTTTCACACTCTGTGGTTGAATTTCTAGTTTCTCCATTTAAAGAATTTATTTCTACATCGTGGGGTGTAGTTTCTTCCTCGTCCGAGGGTTCCTCACTTAGGCAGCTATCACTAGACGTAGAGTCTGAATCGGAAAACTCAAACTCGTTCCTGCCCATCAAAAAATCTTCAAATTGTTTGTCGCCCTCAAAGACCTGCCAGTATTTTTCGTTATCCGGCACTGCAGGTCTGAATTTGGTTTGAATGATGATCTCTTGGTCGCTTGGAGTCTTAGGGTATGAACTGGCTAGGCAAGCTAATCCATTTGCAATGGCGTTCCGATTTCTAGGAACAAACACTAATTCGTATTCAACAAATGTTTTCAATATATCCACAACATCGTTCCTATATGCTCTCAACCTAGGGTTTTTGGCCATGTATTCACCGTTCACCTGTTCTATAACCAATTCAGAGTCTCCTTGCACGGCTATTCTAAGGGCTCCTATTTTCTTCAACAGATTTAAACCCAGGATAAGGGCCTCATACTCTGCAATATTATTGGTACATTTGAAATGTAGATTGCAGGCATGGCTCTCTGCGTAGTCGCTCTTTGTGTTACGTAGCCATACCCCCCCGACAGTTCTTCTTATGTAGGACCCATCGAAACCCATCTCCCACAGGGGTTCACTCTCGGTTTTTTTTATCATTTCTTTCCCTATGGCTGGGTTCACCATTACGTTGTGCTATAGGGTCTGCGCTAGGCTGTGGGCTGTTAAGTTTTTCATTGTGGGTGTGGAAGTCAGAGAGGTGACTAGTTGGATGATTTCATTCTGTTTCTAGTTCACTTTGCGTTGTTGTTTCTGTGCACTGTTCAAATTTTTCTACGTCTTCCTCCTCTGGGTCTAGGGTAGCCATTATGTTAAAATCCATGGTTTCAACTCCCCTATTTGTATCTATGCTTTTTGGTGCTGGTTCTCCCATGGACTCATCATTGCAGAAGATGAAAGACTCCAGATCTGTGTGCACAGAGTATAAAGGATAATTCTTAGGTTTTTCGGGGCTACTAACCATAAATTTCATTTGTGCTTCCCTGTACAGTCTTCTAAGTTGGCCAAAGATCAGGATTGTGGCATAAGCCCCATCCATCTGCATCATTCCTTGCAGCATGGCTCCCCATGATCTTGATAATAACATGCCATACTTGGGTGGTACATCTGCCACCACAACATCCATGACCATACATTTAGCAGGAATCTGAGTAAGACTCACACACAGGTCCTTAATTAGGCTAAGGCATTTTACCCTGCTAGAGTCGAATGAATATAAATCTTTGTAAGGACGGGTTATCTTTAGGCCTATCCTTTCCATGACTACCTTAGGCATTAGGTTGTGTGATGCTCCATAATCATGCATTGCATTATGAAGAATCTTATCATGAATATTGAGACTGATATAAAAAGGTGGAACTACCCCCTCCTGAAACTTCCATTCAATCTTTGGGCCGAACAGAAGGGCTGGTTGGTCATCACTCAGATTTACAGTATCACTATTTTCACCTAGGTTCAAAGCTTTCAAAATTTGGCCTTTATATACATCCTGAGTGGCCAGCTCAGAGAGTGGGACCGAGATTTTAATTTTTGCAATCTCACTCTCCAAATTGAAAGTGGACTGACTCTTTGGAATGTTCAACTCTGTTTTGTTAGCCACTGCCTTAGTGGCTGAATCAACGTGCTGATTCTCGTTATGTACAGTGTTTGTGACAATTTTATCAGGAGCACTAACTGCAGTGCTAGTGTTGCTAGCTGGTTTACCTTGTGTGTCAGTGTTTTGGTTGTCCCTTTCTTTGTTCTTTCCAGAACTCTCAGCTGCTGATTTGTTACTTTCAGTAGTTGCTTTAGAAGTTTTCTCAGGTCTTTTTTTGATGGTGACCTCAGAAGATTTTGGTTTGGCAGTTTCTTGGCTCTTTTTACTTCTAAGTTCATATTTTTCTCTGACCTGCATCATGGCTTTTTCAAATCCCAACCTGTAATCCTCAGTTTCTAACCATTACTCATCCCAACCAGAGGGTGAGGGCTGATCTTGTTCTGTGTAATAGTTATGGATTGAATCTGCTGTTTCAAACATGTTTATTGTATTCCCCTTAAGTTCTTCTATGATTCCCTCATCTTCATCAAGAAATTTCTCTTGAAATGGGGGAATAACTTGCTGATCTGATTATCTTTGTCTGTTGAGAGTGGCATTGTTTCTTCTAAAGTTTTGGTTCTGGTTATGGTTTTGATTTCTATTTTGGTTACTAACTGTGACAACCATTTTTTCCATCATTTGGTATAGTTTCTCCACCTTTTTAGATAGATGGTCATGATTTGGATCGGATGTGGAAGCTACATTGTCGTCTCTATATGTTACCCTTTTCTCAGCTCTTAATCTTGCTCTTTTCTCAATCAGATTTGCCTCTACACTCACTGCTCCCTTTTGCATGTCTTCCAACATGTTGTAATCTCTCTCCCTAAGCTGGTAGGCCATGTCAGCATCAAAGCCTTCAGGGTATTTCGCTAGAGCCATACCTTGGGGAGGTTTCATGTGTGGAGGGAGAGCATTGTAAATGCTGTTAAATATCGTTGTGTAATCATGGACACTCTCTCCTACGTTTCTTTTAAGGCTCGTATATTCTTCTAGGAGTTGGCGAGGGTTTTCCTTGACCTCCCATTTGTTTATGAAAGTTTGATATAGAGATGGAAGATCATTAATGCTACCCGGATGCAGGCCTTTAAACCATTTCTTCACATCACCCCCTAAGCTATGGGCAAATATTCTCATTTTGATTGTATCATCATCTATCTCCATGTAGCCAAAAGAATCTTCCATCCTATCTACATGGTGTTGGGCTAAGGTAGACTCTTTTGCAGTGAAGTGCGGGATCTTTGATTGATAATCATTGGGTAATGGAACTAGAGGCTGGGGTAAAACCAGAGGTGCATACCAGGCTACCATGATGATGGTTTGATGAGTTAAAGGGTTGAATTGGGCAGCTGGTATATGGATGATAGGGATATTATGCCCAGCAGAAGACTGATGAGCAGATTTAGGGTGACTGAGCCCCAATTTTTGAATGAAGTGAATATCAGGATGTGTAGATGGAGGGGTTTCTCTGTCCCTAATGTGTTTACCACTTTGAGGTGGTGAATTATGAAGCTCAAGGTCTGGCTGATCTAGAACACTGAATGACCTAGTTCTTGGCAAACTATTTTGAGTGCCTAGGTCAAAAAATGGGTCTGATAGAGCTATAAAGTTTTATGGTGTAGAGGTAGCTCTATGGATGTGGCTGGAAATAGTTGATCGTTTATGTGTAGGAGATCCCTTGAGGATGCTCTCAGGGTTGTCAACTATTTCAGGTGGGTCTGGGTTAGTATAAGCTCTTGTATGGATGGTTCTTGAAGCCAGAATGTTGTTTCCTGACCAAGCAGCTTAACCCTACTTGTTACTTCTACTGAGGTTGATGTTGTAATGGCTTTGGTCTCCTAGTGGAGTCTAATGTGAACCAAAATAATCAGCAGGCCACTAATCACCAGTGGAGTCTTTGAATCGTTTGGGAATTATAGAGTCGCCAGGTGGAGGGTTTTAGGATGTTTCTGGAGGGTACACTGTCCACCACAGTGCTTATGAGATGTCCCTTTTCAAGGATATCTTGAAAACACAACAAACTCAAACCAGAGATTGACTGGGAGGGCTTTTACCAGATGTGTCACCTCTGAAAGAGTGTGAGATCTGGAGGCTACCTAGCCCTTTCCAGACTCTGTCCAAGAGTATGGGAGAAACACAACAAATGGTATAGAGTTTGATGTGTGAATAGGAGTGTTTAACTGCCAACCTAACCAGAGATTTTAGGTTTCTGAGGTTCTTATGATGTAGTAAGATGGATGGTACTGAAATTTTCCCCAGTGGAGTCGCCATTATGTTGGCGTTCCCATGTTTTGGCAAGGTTGGAAATACCAAAAGATGAGACAACATCAAAACACTTTTAGACCTCAGGATCTAGCCCTCCTAGGTCCAGAGAGGGATCTCTCTATATAAGCAAAGGTTTTATGTCTTTTAAGCTCAAAGTTTTAAGATGTTAGGCTAGTTATAGGCACAGGGTTTGTTTGTTTGATTCGTTTTGATTTGGTTGCTGGGCATTAGGAATGAACGGTTCAATATAAGGAAAGGCGAGGCAAAGAATATTTTAGGCAACAGGAGATAAATTTAGATAGTATTCAAGACCATTGGGAAAATGGAGTTAGGAAAGGGTTTACTTGTTGTTCAATATGCAGGCTTTTAGTTGGGCTAGTCATCTAAAGCATTGGATCCTAAAAAGATAGGTGGAGTGAAACAATCAGGGAAGAAAGTGAAAGAATGAGGGTAAACCAATTTCTGTCTATAGATCAGGTCAGAGGTCATTTAACTCCAGACCTGCATGGACATACTCTTAGGAAACTCTAAAAGAAAGGCAAGGAACAAACTGAGGGAACTTAGAAAGGTTTAACTAACTGAAAAGGATCCTAGTGAGACAGATACAGAGTTCTAAACTCCCAGTGTTCCCAATTCATTCAATTAAACTCTAACAAGAACATCTAAGAAGCAAATTCATTAACTCATACATCAGCTAGCAGGCAATAACATCCACTACACTGGTTAAATTAACTGAAACCAATTCTCAGATAACACATTTAGAAGAAAACATTAAGGCAAGGAGAGCAGAAGCATAGGGTGCCTAACAAGGGAAAGTCCTATGCCATATTTATGATGCAAGCCAGAAGAACTGAAATGGAATGAAATAAAACACAGAGACAAAAAAACATCACCGTAGCTTTAGATCAGGATCCAAAGAAATGTGCTTTTCATATTAAGAGCAACACCAATCAGGTACAACATTTTCCAATAGCTTGAAATTCAGTTTGAAAGCATACTCCTCAGCCTATCTTACAACTTTACACAGTGAGCATGCCTCAAGAGAAAGCTTCCAATTATTTGATATCTCATCAACAACCTTTACAATATTTTCTTCATGAGTCTTATAACTAAAGAGAAGTAGAGGAGGTAGGTAGAAAACTAAATGCATCATTAACACTCAGAAGAGGAAGAGCACCGAATCCCATTCTGTTTTAAACTCTGAGCATTAATCTCTGGCACTCTTTGGAGGAAAGCATGTTCTTTGTCAGGCTTCATTAACTCCAGGTATGTCTCTGATGCATCCTGGTTTTCTGTACTCTGTAATACCTTTGGTGAATAAACAACAGGTAAATAAATGATTGAATGGTCCACCATACTTGTGAAACAAATTCTCTGGTAGCTTTGGACTGTGGTCTGGGCAGAAATCTCATCTGAAGCACGGCGTAGAATAAAAGAAGTATGGGAAACCCGTCCTTTCCTAGGAAAAACATTCTGCTGATGTAGAAAAACCTGCTATATATTAACTTCTGCATATCTGTATCCTCTGGTGGTCTATGACGTCTTTGACCTGGTATATTTCCTTGAAAAACTTGGTTTAAGGCTCAAATATCTTCGTTTTCGTGCCTGGAACTCTCTGCCACTTCATTAATACCTCTGTCAGTGAAAACTTGCCGTTGTATCAACACTGTGCAATCATGGTGGTGTTTCAACTTCTGTACCGGAGGACGGGCAGAGTGATAGCGCGGCGGTGGTAACAGTGGTTTAGTATGAAACAACGGTGAAAATAATTTGATATGGTGTAACATTGAGCAAATAGGGTTTGACCGCAACCTGCATATGGACCATTCAATCATGGTTTGGAGATGAAAATCAATGGTGGAGATAGAACAACAGGATGATTTGTGAACAGCAGGTGCAAAAAATATGAAACATAAGACCTTTAGTGAAAAACATAAAACTTTGGTTAACGGTGGAAATACAAAGGAATTTGGACGAAATGTAATGAAATGTGAGGGGAAATATCGTACATGGTGGGACCCAGTTTGGTGGAGGGCGATTATATATGAGCCGTTAGATCTTCAGATCCAACGGACAGTTGAGATTAATTCGGAGCATCGCAATCAGGAAGGGGCAGGGGGAACACAATACATAAGTTCTGATTGCGATTGGGAAAGGGGATGCGATGACCGTTGGATCTACCCAGGAATCGACAGTGGAGATGTGGATCGGGGGATCGCAATCGGAGGGGACACAAAGGGGCGGCACCAACAAACTTCCGATTGCGATTGGGTGGAGACATGCGATAGCCGTTGGATGAGCGGGGAGACGAATGGTTAGGATCTGTTCGGAGTAATCACAATCGGGAGGGGGACAGGGGTGACAGATATCAAAGTTCTGATTGCGATTTGGGCGGGGAGTGCGATGACCGTCGGATCGTGGGTTAGACAGACGTTCGGGATCGAATCGGGAGATGGCGTGATCGGGCGATCGGAAGGCGGGATGCGATCGGAAATTGGAGGGAAGAGTTTGTGATCAGAAGGGAAATGCGATTGCGATGATCAGAAGGGAGCTGCGATCAATCGCATCGCAAACATTTGCAATGGGCCAATCGGGGGACTCAAGAAAGGCATTGTGATTACAAAGGTTTGCGATTAGCGCGGGCCGTCCGATCCCGATAACAGATCAACGGTGGATAACACATCACGGGACTTATAGAGTAGGGCAATCGCATTGGAGATTTTCGATGTAACAAAAAAAATTGCCCCTCTGACAACTTCTGATTGCGATTGGCGCTTGAAGTCTAAGTGCTTGGTCTCAGCGCTGGGTTATATGGGCAAAATTTTGGAAGGGACTGGCGGGAAAGGGGCTAAGCCCTAACATAAGGTTAAAAACTGGGTTTTTTAGCCCTTTAAATGGATTTTAAAGCCATAGGAGGGTAACGATAGGAGGCCTAAGGGGGAATCTGGAAAAACAAAGGGCAAGGGTGGGATTTCATGGGGATTTTGTGGATATTTTTGAGAGTAAGGGGGGATTTAGGGGGAACAAAGGGGACTTTGAAAAAAGGGGAAAAAGGGGTGAAATGAAGCATTCTACAGAGGTACAAGGGGTAGATAATGGCCTTTTGGAGCACAATTTTTATCATCAGCAAGGCTTACTGACTTCATAACAGCAAAGGGAAACAGTCAAAGGCAGGGAACATAAAAAGGCTTCAAGGATGATGTGTTTTCAAGGGAAATGCATTCCTTGAAGGCTCATAAGACATTCTAGCCCCTTGCTTGCTTGTCAAGGAATTCATAAGGGGCTAACATTTTCTACTAATTGTGCAATCTGAGAACTAGTCCAAGATAATTTAACGAGTATAGTGGTTGGTATTTCATTGCTTACTGATGTGTGAATTTAAGAGTCTGTTCTTAGATGTTCTGGTTTGTTTTAGCTGAAAGAATTGGGATACTGGGAGATTACAAATGATTCTGTCTCACTAGGGTCCTTTTATAATAGTTAAGCTTTTCTAAGTTCCCTTAAGTTGAATGTCAAAGCATTGAAAGTTCAAAGTCTTTCTCTGATCTCAGGCTTCACCTTTGTGTCAAATCTTAAGTGTTTCTTATTGTCTGAAGAGCTAGCTTTCTTAGGAGTTTGATAATATGTGTTTAAGGCATGCCCTGTCCCTAGATTTTCTTCCTAAGTGATTACCTTGGAGGTTTCCTTGTCATTCACCTTCATTCCTTATCGTTCCATCACATACTATCATCTTTAAAAGATCCTCTGTTTTAGATGACTAGCCCATTTGAAAGCCTTGGATATTGAATGGCAAGTAAACCCTTTTATGACTCCATTTGCCCAATGGTCTTGATTTTTTCTTGAATTGTCTCCCACAGCCAAAAATCTTCTTTTCTCACTCTTTGTCTTACATCGAACCCTTCTTTCATGTTTCCCAACAACCAAACAAACAAACAAACAAAACAAAACAACAACCCTTGCACCTTACAACTAGCCTAATACTTTAAGATCAAACTTCAAAGACATATATTTCTTTGCCTATTACATAGAGATCCCTCTCTGGACCCAGGAGGGCTAGATCCTAAGGTCCCAAAGTGGTTTGATTTTGTCTTGTCTTTTGGTATTACCAAACTTGCCAAAACACAGGAACCCAACACACACAACTCGACCCGACCTGCCCGAATGCATGACTCGACTCCGACCTACTCGAATGCATGACCTCACCCGACCTGCCTGAATTTACGACCCGAACACATGACACGACTCTGACATGCCCAAAAACGTGACCCAACTCGACACGCCTGAACGTACGAACCGAAAGTATGACCTGACCCAGACCCACTCGAACGCACGACCCAACGCGACTTGCCCGAACGCACGACCTGGCCCACAATCGACCCCGTAGACTCTTATTATATGTTCAATATTTGTATAATGTGGATTTCACTTTATTTTTAATATAAATCATTTAATTTTCAAAAACAATTGTGATTATTATTAATCTTTGACATAAATTTCATAAAAATTTCTATTTTTTATACTTTCTTTGTTAATTTTTTCCTATAAAAATGGTTTATTTGACATGTCACTTTTAGCTGAAAAGTCTCAATTTCTTCTTTTTTTTTGCTATATTTATATTTAAAATGTGTATTTTTATGTCAATTGTTAAAAAATATTGTTTTTTTTGTAACAATTATTTCATGTACAATGAAATATTATTTAACAATATATAATTATATAGAAGATCGAAACTTAAAAATTTTGACTTTTTTTTTAACACTACAAAAAATCAAAGATCTCACTACAAAAAAAATATGAAAAGAAAAAAGAAAAAAACTTAAAAATAATATGTTAGGGAAGAAGAAGAAGACGAGTACTTCAAAAAGTATTAAATTTAGAAAATAATTATTAGCATTTAATACATTAGAAAATTTAAAGTAAAAAGTAAGTCTTTTAAAAAGGGGGGATGATGTTGGCATCAACACTTTTCAAAATCAACATAAAAATCAATAAAATTTTAAAAATAATGTTTATACTTGGTACATAAGAAAATTTAAAGTGTCAAAAACATGTTGAAAAAGTATGAGTATTCTGAATCAACACTTTTCAAAATCAGATGAATTTTTGCTACCTAAAAAAAAATAGGTACTTGTTTCCGTTCCCGTTTCAAAGTTTACATTGTTGATTGATCCTCACTAAAAATGGGCTTTCTGTAAACAATTTGATTGGATTATGGCATGCATATCATTTGTTAATTTTTTTGTTTCATCAATGGTTTCCCAATGAGGTTATTTTAGGCTGGTCAAAGTTTACATCAAGGTTGTTCCTTATCTCCATTGCTTTTTATTCTTGTCATGGATGGATTAAGTAAGAATATCGACGAGGCTCAATCTCTGGGTTTATTTGGAGGAAAATAAAATTACTCAACGGGTTTCTGTTAAACACTTGTTCTTTGTTGATAATGCGCTTACCTTCGATCAAGTCTCACGGGAACAATGACATATATTGCATTACATTTTTTTATAGGTATGGTGATGCATCTGGTTTGGTTTTGAAAGGTAACAACTCCATCCTAATCCACTCTTCTAGTGACATGGAGGACATTGAGTACATTTCTAGCCTCTTTGGGGTTAAAATATAAAACTTGAAATATTTTTTCACTTATTTGGGTTTATGGCTGAAACCGAACAAATACAGATATGTCGATCTTTTGCAGGTACATTTTCTAGCCAGTTTCTTCTACGATGCAGCACAAGTTGGACATTCTAGCTATAGTTCTTGGATGAGACTCACTCTCAAGTCCCACTTCCTTCTCTTCTGGAGTGATGGTCCTGACACAAATACTATAACCGAATCGATATTTTTCTGTGGATTTGTGTGGTTTTCTAAAATACATCGGGTTTTCAACATTTCCATATATGGTGACTCCAGATCTATTATTAATGGAATCTCTAGACTGAACATATTCTCTCCTCCCCGCCTTGAAAATTAGGTGGCTCCAATCCTGTTCCTTAAGAACTCTTTTGAGAATATCATATTTTCACATGTTTTAATAAATTTGAATTATGTTGTTGATGGTATGTCGAAGAAGGGTCTCCTAGCTACTATGGGAAGTGTACATTTTAGAAATGTGTCTTATGAATTTCTCGTGGAGGAGGGAAGACTGCCCCAAATCTAGTACTCTTATGTTTTTATATATTTTTATTCTTTTTTGGTTTTACTATCGAGACTCTCTCAGGGTCTGTTAGCTCAGTATTTTTACTTCTGGCTTTACTTCCCTGGATATATCTTGGTGTATATTGGAGATCTATTATATTTGCTAGTGTATTTTTGTCTTTTAAGTTCAAATGCAGATATTTTGTTAACAGAGAGAAGTGATACTTATATTTTAGCTTCATGTTGAGGATTGTGATATATGTCTTGGTTTTTTATATCATACAAATACCAATGTTTTTTTCTTCTAAAAAAAAAAGAGACATGGTAGGTAGATTTCACTTTTAAATTATCTATTTTTAATAAAATAATTGAATTACATAGATATCAAAGAGCGCACAAATGGAGGGAAAATTTTCAACCTTTGACCTCGGTCACATCGATGAGCCAAAGTAATCTTCAGCGCAAAATACATGAATATCACATTCATGCATGGTCTGGTTACCTTCCCATGCATTTTAGACACAATAGCATATGAAATTGTCAATAGGGGGATGATTGGCTCATTACACCCACCCAAGCATTCACCGAGGAGCATGAAAAATATGTTAAACCATTGCGGCTAGAGTGTCGCATGGCATTCAAAGATTCATAGGGAATTACCCTCCCAAGGTGCCACAACTAAGACTACCAACCAACAACAAGAGAAACCACCATATTTGGTCTAGATATAAGCATGCACTCCACAAAAACCATGATAGTTGTGTACCACTATAAGGATATAACAAAGGATATTAATTAAAACATGTGAAACTGAAGAAGAGAGCCATAAAAATCCCATAGAAACACATAACCATGACCATAATATTTCATCACATTATGAATATCAAGAGATGATCAAGGAATCTACCATAGGAAAAAATAACAGGTTCACGAAAAAAACTAGACTGCGACACCCATCATCCATGCTCACTAATCATTATCTGAGGATAAAATGTTAGTGAGAACCCTTTCCCTAGATCGAGGTGGATCAATTACGTCCCAAACATATTTTTTGTAGGAAATGTGTCTTTCAACATGCACATGCATCAATTTTCTCCAATTATAATCTCATGTTCCTAAGAATCCTCTTAACATCCTCCATAGAGGCTAAAATATTGTATTTCTCCACCAACTTATACCTTAATACCAAGCCCAGTAAAGTCTTCACTTTTCAATGAAGTACTTCTAAGTTTAAATATTTTTTTCTCCTGCCCTTAGTGTACCGAGAGTCTAGCATAGAAACTGACATCTCCTTTAACAACTTAGAGTAAAAAAGAGACTACCTTACCTCTCCTAATTTTGTCACGACCTCATGAATTTGTTGCAATGTTTCAAGTGGAACTACATTGAAATAAGTTGCCACTGAATCATGGGCAAATACCCTTTCCCATCTCTGCCAAATCTGGGCTCTTCCACTGCCACCCCTCTTATTCCTCATCCTCTACCTTGGAAGCATTGTCGATTCTCAGGGGGGAGATTCAATATCACTACAGGGTCTTCCTATACCTTTAATAAGGCATAAATAATAACTTTACCCACCCTCAACAATACCATGAAACAAACATACTATCTCGTCGCAAAAAAACCAAACATAAAATGTAACCTTAGACGTGGACTCACTAGAGAGGGCGTATGAAAATACTTCCTTTACCAAATACTCTTCACTCTTGACCATTGAAGAAGAAAGGAGCCACCCTGGGACCAAGAGAATTTGACACCCAAGAGAACACAGACCATTACCCAATTCCCACCCCCAACAATAACCTTTCCACAGAAATAAACCCACATAATTCGACCCTTTCAGGGAATTCTAGCTATACCCAACCACACCCTCCTTACTATTACATGTAATTTTTTCACAGTAAAAAAAAATACCCTAAATATCGATCCATCATTATCTGATGAATAATTCTCATCATTTCCCTACAAATATGTAAGAAGAGACATTCTTAGAAATAAAACAATCTTGGATTACATTGCTAAAAACCCTAATTTTAGCCCTCATCACACCTTTCTTATTGTCAAAATGTGATGCCACACCTGTAACTATTGAAAACATGCAATGATCAATGTATTTTTCCAAACAAAAAGTGAAATGAGAACTATATATGTGTAAAATAAAAGTAAATTCCAGAAGCATTATTCAAGAATCTTCTTCAAACTAAATGAGCTCAAGTTCGCACCTATCTGGTCATTATCCCCAATTTAATGGATCCAATCCCATTCATTATGGATCGTATCTCTCATCATTTGGATCTCACTTCTTCATAAGTGGATCTACAACCTCTTCTCTTCTCATATAAATACAGAGTAGACAAAAGAGGAGGGGGTTGGCTTTTGAAGTACTTGGGTTATGCCCTTATGATGTCCAGTTGAGATTGAAGGCTTGTCATTATAAAGGATTGGAGATATTTGAGTAGAGGCATATGACATCAAGGTCTTGGTTGTATTCTCTCCCTCTTGTTTTTTATATACAATATATATTATTTTTCTAACATGAAGTATTTATTACTTGCATTCATTGTATCATAGATACTTGATCTTCTGATTAGTATTTGTTTGAACTTATTTATCCATAGTATGTGTTGATCCTTTTGTTTGTCTCTATTATTATAGGTTCTAGTCTTCAGATATTGAAGTGGAGTAATAAAGCAAGAACGAATAAGATTGAAGTGAAGAGTTATTTCGTTAAAAAATTAGTCTTATTCAAACTTTACTAGAGAATGATAATATGCATTGTCCTATTTGTTCTATATTTGATCATTGAGTCTAGGGAGATTACTCTTATCCATAACAAGGATTTGTCCAATAAAAAACTAGGTGACTCCATCATCACATTTTGTATTTAGAGACAGAGAAATGAAGTGCATTATTCCTATATAGAAAGTGTGTCATTTGCACTAGTGTCAAATATCTACCTATGCTAATAACGGGGAATTGAAAAAATTAATGAATTTCCTTTTTGGGTATGAAAATTTGATTAATTCTTACTTTTCTTGAGTGTGTGGTCAATCTAGCAAGAAAAATTTGTGCTTTGATTTTTATGTGTTTGATCTGAGATCTCATATTTTTGTGATCCATAATGTAAAAGAGAATGCCTTTCAGATTAATCACATCATTAGGATTTGGTCGACGTTTCAAAACAATTAATGTGGTTAATCCTCGGGACAAAGGTGAAAAAATATATCAATCTTACAAAATAAATAGCAAGGATGCATCGGGGTCCAGAGTTTTCTGTTAGAAATTAGCCATTAGGAATTAGTTATTAAATTAATTGAGGTAAAATTTTGTTATAAATTAGTTGTTTGAATTAGCTATTATTTATTATTTTAATTATATATATTTATACTATAATATTATAAAATTATATTAGATAATGAGAGTTTTTTTTAGAATCTACGCTTCTGTGATCCATATAAAATAGTAAAAACTCTTCTGGTAATAATCACATCATTCCTTGTTCCTGTGGAACGCCTTACATTGGTGAAACTGGTCGGTCTATAAATCAAAGGATTTGTGAACATGCTGCTGACATTAAGCATGGAAGATCCTGCTCGTCTTCCCTAGCTGAGCATGCAGAAAAGACTAACCATCATATTTGCATTGAAGAGGCGAAGGTCATTGCTAGGATCGACCATTTTCATCATCGGAAGTTAAGAGAAGCCTTAGAAATCGAAAAAAGACCCGTTAATCTCAACAGAGCTGATGGTTGGAACATCAGCAAGTGTTGGATACCTGCCTTATGTTCCTGAGCGTCCCTTTTTTTTTTTTTGTTAATTAATTAATTAATTAATTTATTATTTACTATTATTATTATTATTATTATTATTATTATTATTATTATTTTTCAATATTTTCGAAAGTTTGATTATTATTTTATTTTTGATTTATTTATTTTTTAATTAACTTTATTTTTATTTTATTTTGTTTTATTTTTATTTTTATTTTTCTTATTTTTTATTTTTTATTTATTTATTTATTTATTATTTTTTTTTATACTTATTTTATTATTATTATTATTATTTATTTATTTCTTTTTAAAATTATATTTTTATTTTTTATTTTTATTTTTAAAAAGTTTGATTATTATCTATTTATTTATTTATTTTATTTTTTATTTATTTATTTATTAATATATTTTTAATTAATTTTATTTTTATGTTTATATTTATTTATTTATTTTGTTTATTTTTTATTTGAGCCTCTCGTTTTTTTAAATAAATAAAATTGGTAATTAATTTTTATATCAACTAATAAAATAAATAAATAAATAATATTTATATAAATATAATTAATTAATAAGTCTATCAATCTATTAACTAGGTGAATAAATTAATTAAATAATTTAATAATAGAAGGGAACTAGCCGTTATTAATTAAAAAGTCAAACTAGCCGTTTTCTTAATGACTAGTTTAACCATCTCTACATCTATTTAAGCTTATTGATTTGATCTGATCTCTCACCTAGTCCTGATGATGAACCACAATTGTTGGTTCGAAACGCGTCGACAATGTTATTTTGCATGTGATTATTACCAGAAGAGTTTTTACTATATAATGAGAGTATTATGATAATATTAAGTCAATTAATATTAATATAATGGTTGAATATTATTTATAAATTATTATCATAAGTTTAATACCTATTAATATTAAAATACATTAATTAATTTTTTTAATTATATTAAGAGTATAAGTAAAGGAAAAAACCCAGTGTAACAAGTATAATTTTTTTTAAAAGAGAATAGGATAGCATATAATTAGTTATATAGAGAAATTCATTTATTTACATCTATAATGCATAATAATAATAAAAGAAGAAATTAAAAAGGTGGGAAACAAGGGGGAATCAAGAAGAGAGGGCCGAAATCTAGTTCCTACTCAGTTTCCAACCATCATCCCTATTAAGGTTGATGGCATGATTTTCAATTTCTATAGCCTCTCTAAGCTTCCTATGGTGGAAATCGTCAACCCTTGCAATGATTTTTAAATCCTCAATGCATACATGGTTCTTGGATTTCTCCGCACATTCAACAAGAAGAAGAGTGCGACCGATTATGCCTAATTTTTGCAGCATGCTCTTGGATTCTCTTGATAATGGAGCGACCAATTTATACAATGTAGGGAATCCCAGATGAACAAGGTCTACTCAACTCCTTATTAATGTGGGATTCCCCACATTGGAGAAATTAGTCACTCCATTAACCAGAGAATCCAATAGCATGTTGCAGACATTAGGCATAATAAACCGCGCTCCTCAGCTCTAGCTGAACGTCGACCAAAATTCTCTTTAGTGTTTGATGTTCTTTTGGGAAAATTATTCAACTATGCATTACTAGGGTTGTGAAGTTGTATTATGTTAATCGATCTATTGAAAGACATTTTATTTCTTCTAAAATCAAATGTATGAATTTGTATTCTTTTAGTAATCTGGTCAAAATATTCATTGCATCTATTGTGAAGAATTTTCCATTATTGAAACTTAAGTAGTTTTGATCAAAAGAAAGGTTTAATTTGAGCATATTTTGTAGGTTTAAACCCTGAACAGAAATTATCTACACACGAATCTTATAACAGAAAATAAACAATAGCGAGAGCATAAAACATAAAACAGATAAACACAGAGATTTTCCCCTGGATCACAAATCGGGACGACCAGCTTGATTTTTCATTATATTCCTTTTAGTGTTACAACACATATATATACATGCCGAAGCATACATAAACCCCAATCCATTAACCCTGGATTAGAACATAACCGTAATTCCCTTCACCAGATCTACAAAATACCAAGGCCCGAAAACCATCATACCCCAAAACCATGTGCAAACTCATGCACAAAACATTGGTGGGTCCGCCTATGAGTGGGACCGCATACCAAAAAAAAATTTCCTGGGTGCTGTCGCCCCCCCTGTGACCCCCCTACTGCGCCCGGCGCAATGTACAAATCATGGGGCTAGTCGTGGAAAGAATATAACACATACCCAACATTTTTTAGAGATATCAGTATGAATGATTCTTGCATTTGCGTGTTTAAAAGTTTTCCCCTTCACGTAAATAATATTTGATGAAATTTAAGAACCTGTAAATTCATGTTCACTGCATTAGTTTGTAGTTGAGTTATTATACCATTTATTCATCATACATTCTAAGTTATTATACCATTAACATTACCTTTCATGAAAATTGAGACATTAAAATCAATAA
Organism: Pinus albicaulis; assembly: GCA_034641835.2. Classification (NCBI taxonomy): domain Eukaryota; kingdom Viridiplantae; phylum Streptophyta; class Pinopsida; order Pinales; family Pinaceae; genus Pinus; species Pinus albicaulis. The sequence goes on along the minus strand of CM076581.1, from coordinate 1,551,225,204 downwards.
AAATATTTAAAATAAATAATTAGTAAAAAATAATCACATTTAGTGTGGGTCTAGGTTATAAGACGTGTTTCAACGTCTATAAACATAGGAGTTGTCATTTCTTGTCAATGTTACATTGTGCGGGTGGTATGGTTCTTACATGTACATTAGAGTATATATGATCGTTCTTCCATGTACCTTTGGGTATATAGGAAGGTTCTCCATGTATTATGAGTATATACGAAGGCCTCCATCGTACAATTACAAATTAGACAACATTAACATGGACTCTTCCTCCACATACCCTCAGATATATATGAAGACCTCTTCTAAGTTGCAAACTAGCCATAAGTAACCGAGTTCTCCGCCTTGTTGTATGTGATACACCAGACAAAAAATTCACGGAGCATATCCTACACATACATAACGGTATAAATTAGGTCACAACAACTTGGTAGACCTTTGATATCTAGTGCCCCCTTTTACTACTATCATTTTTTCTATTGATAAAAATTATGAATTTAACTATCATACATTGTCAAAATTATTAAGTAAAATTCACTATGGTAGATCCACCATGATGTTCTCGTTGGATGCAGGGTTTACCCCCTAATATTACACCTGAATCATCTAGTTCTACAAGACCTACAATTAAATAGCCTAAAGCAATGAAATCTAGTACAGTTCAAATGAAAATGGTAGAACCTTAAGTAATTCAAGGTGAACCTGAAGTACCTGAAACTTTAGAAATAGAAACAACTAAAACTAAAACTGAAGTAACTTAGTCTGAAATTTCCGAACTTAATATACATGAAGAGTGGTTCACTGAACCAATAACTCCAGAAACACAGGTTTCACCTTCACTTTGTATAGTTTATACTCCTCTACCGATTACGTCTCAAGAATCTGTAACTTCAAGTGACTTACCACCCTGTCTATTAAGAATTGAAGATGTTACGAAAGAGGAAGTTCATGAAAATCCTCCTGTTACTATAGGAGGTCCTTTGGTTGAAATCCCTTCTCCTTTTCAACAATACTCTTGGTATACAACTCCTTTATCTTATTTACCTAGGGTAACTCCTCGATCACACACTCCTTTATCTTTCTTACCTAGGTGAACCATGACGAATTTTTCAATTGTAAGTGAAACTTAATATACTCGTGAGAGTGGACCTAGTAAAGTAAGTACGACTTCGATGTTTATATGACCTCTTGAATCATTTATCTATGGTGGACCCTCTGTAACTACTAGGTATCAATCACTCGTAGGAACCTTTTCAAGGGTTACGCTTGATCTTCCTTCTTCTCATATTTCCACTTGGTATTCTGGAATCTAATCTAGTTTATCATCAATTAATGTAGAACCTAGTGCCCAAACCATGCATTTTTTACAAAATTATATGCTTGAAGTGCCATCAGCATTTTATCAGCAATCAAACTTCTCATATGGTGGTGTATGTATCCCTTAACAAACCCTAGTTGGCTCTTATCCTTTGGTTAGGGGACAACCGTCCTATGGACCGTATTTTCCTCAAGGAGGGAAAACTCTTGGAGGACCTTATCCTTCATATATAGGACCATTTTTTAGTGGATCTTAGCCAACCATTGGTCAAATACGTCAGGTAGGCCCAAGTCAACCTTTTTTAACTCAACCCTTGATTTCATTCCCTAGAATTGGAGGTACTATTTGAAATCTTGCTTCTGGTGGTGTACCCCATTTACCTTCTTGTTAGACTATTCAGGCTACTCCTCAATGGTTTCATTAGGGGAATTTTGAGGTCTAAAATGGGCCTCCTAAGGAAATTATAAAATAATAGTGGAAATAGTAAAATAAGATTTCATTACATCATCAAATTTTAGAGGGAAAAAAAAAACTACTTTTTCAACTCATATTTTCAACCTATCTCCCAAATTTTTTAATCAAATTTCAAGTGAGAGTACTCATTGGATGAAAAATTTAATTCCTCATCCAAGGAGTACCCATGTTGCATACTTTTGATGGATTCTGCTACATGAATAATGAGAAATACATGAAAAGCATGATTGCAATATTGTTTTTTCATGTATTTCTCATTTTTCGTGTAGCGGGGTCCATCAAAAGTATGAAACATGGGTATGGCTTGGATGAGGAATTAAATTTTGCATCCAACGAGTACTCCTGCTTGAAATTTGAGTAAAAACTTTGGGAGATAAGTTTAAAATACGAGTTGAAAAAGTAGTTTTATTATTTTATTATTTTTTTATATTTTTACCCTTTTACTTAAAAAATGGTGAATCATCCCCCATGGTTGACATCATCATCTTGAATCCTATTGTTTCTTATAAAGTTTATCTTGGTTGTATATTTTTCTTAGGAGGCCCATTTTAGACCTCAAAATTTCCCTAATGACTTATCAACATGTCGAAATCATTGGCCAGACTACACCTTAGACCCATGTTCAGTAACCTTTCCTGAGTACAAATCAAACCCTTGTTCAACAACCCATTCCAACTACACCTCAAAAACTATTGATACTGCAAAATAAAAAACTATCCAAAGTATGCCTCAAATACCAATTCAACAACCTGCATAGACTATACCTCAAGAAAATGTTTATTAACCTGGTCAAATTATACTTCAAATATCTGTAGATCCAAATTCTCAAGTGATCTCGTAGATGCCTTTCGGTCAACTTAAATTGGGTGTATCTCAAATGCCATATCAAGGGAAACCTTATCAAAGTTAAACTTACAAGGGCCAACCATATCGAGGTCAACCTTATCTGGGTCAATCTTGTTGGGGTCAGCCATTTTAAGTATAACCTTATATCGGTCAACCTATCGAAGCTCAACCCTACCTAGGATAGCCTTTTCAAGGATTTCCCTTTATAACTCAAACTAGTAGGGGTTACTTTGGTTATTGTGGTCGAATGAAAGTGCCAACAGCTCAACCTATTCTAGGATACATTGGATATTCTCCCCCAGCGATCAGAATTTAACCTCAAGGTTATCAATATCTTTAATAATATTTTACCAAGAATTTACCCTTCATTATGACTTTAAATTTATCCTAACTGTCGTAACTTACCAATGACCGAATTTATGATTATCCGTTTTAGTTGGCTATTCGTGCAAAATTACCACGCGACATACTAAAGTTCGATGGAAAATCTGGAGAAGACCCATCAAATCACGTGATGACTTATCATTTATGGTGTTCATACAACTCCTTGAATGATGATTCCATTCAGTTACATCTTTTCTAATGGAATTTAACTAGTTCTACAACTGAATGGCACATAGAGTTACCAGGTGCATCCTTCCATAACTTGAATGCCTTAACAAAAACATTTTGACACACTTCCAGTTACCTATCTGATATGAAACTAGTATCGAGCTTTTTAACTTCTTAAATTAGTCCAACTCTACTCACATTTTTAATCATATACAAGAGTGGAGACATCGTTGTCATTTAGTAAAAGCTTATTTTCTAGATAAATTTTTAGTTGAATGACTTATCATATCATTACTTCCTGATATAACTGAATATGTTGCTAAAGGAGCAGTTGTTATGAAAGAGAAGGTTATTGCTCGTTCCCAATACTTAGACTTAGTTTATTCCCAATCTGGAACTTCATACCAAAATATTCCAAATGCCCCTCGGTCATTGAACACAATTAAATCAACTTATGCAGGATCTCACACCACAACTTTTGTGGTTGGTTTTGTTAGTCAATAGTCTTTGAGTAAACCTTTAAGTCATTCTAATCCCTAGTCTACTCTGATTGATGCTTCTCAAAACTCACCCTTTGTAACTTCTACTCTTGTCAATACTTCTAAGGTTAACACATTTCAATCATGAAATAGTAAACAACCTCAACAAGTTATCTGGAAGTAAAGAGAACAACAAAGGTAAAGGAAAATGTTGGACACATAATCCTTCTAGGGTTAGTGTGGAAGCTCAAGAGACTTAGGGAGTCCAAGTGACCTTGGAATATGGAATCCAAGGGTCACACCTAATGTACTATAAATTTATATCATTGTGAATAATATGAGTACACACGCTCATATTTCCTATTATTGTATGTGTTTGACATGGTATCAGAGTTGCTTGTTTTGCGACCTCTTTCTTTGCTTGTCAGTTCTGCCTTCGTGTGGCTTTCCTCCATGTCAAAACTTCCATTACTATTCTTGCTGCATGCAGTCCCACTGACCTATCGGCGAGTTTCATGTTAGGTTCGTTTCCCTACTACTTTTTTGTGCTATTGCGTGTAACTCTTATACTGTGTGTTGAACCATTTTTGCATTGTTTCCTCTACAATGAAAGGAGCGTTACTTATGGCTTTGGGTGATTATGCTTCTGATAGCCTCTGGTTTTTCTTTCCCTTAAATTCCATTTTTTAACAGAGTTATTCCAGCTTTTTGAAACATATATACTATATATACAGATATCTATCTATAAAGATGAGTTATATCTATCATAAGCTTCATCTTGACCAGGACTTCAAGAAAGCGTGTTCCCTACTAATAGCTTAGGGCATGGATAATTTCTAATTGTCGGGCATGTATTTTCTCCACAGAAAGCCTCATTCTAGACTCTGCCATTCAATTCATATATGCATTGGTTTCATATTCGAAGCTCGGTCCACTCCCCTTAGAACGCTTCCCTCACCTGCATGGCTTACTCCACACATGCAGTCACATCTCCACGTTGTCCACAGTCAACCGATTGTAACTCTCTCTCTCACAATCCCACGACACAGATGACGCACTTGAGAAGCAAAAGCAACAAAGTTATTTGAACCACTATTGAATCGTGGAGATATGAAAGGATATCTGATAAGTGACCATCCTTTAAAAAAATGGATCTGGTCAAACCTGTGCCCACAAGGATAAATAGCCTCGACATCACTGCACCCGTATTGCACTACGATGCTCCCACTTGGAGTTTCAACATATAAATCTGCACTTACACACATATTATAATCATTTATGGCTTTAGTTAAACAATTTCTCAAGTAATTGGAAAACCCGCTACTGGGAGGATAGGGGTCATATAGTGTTGGAAAAGAAAAGCGTATTGATTTGCGGTCTTAGTGGGGACTCCAAAGGCCTAGGATTATATTATTATGTGCATATGATGGAGCTTTTCCAATGGTTGGCCCACACAATACATGGAGCATGGGCACGATGTATATGACAGGTTGACAACAGAATGAGCAATATTGTGATTTGGTTATTTTCATTGAAGGAGGTTTGGTGATTTAACAGTGCGCTTCCCATGAATTGTTCAATGGAAATCGAAGGAAGGTGATATGTGCAGTGATATGGGGAGACTTCCTGCAACAACGAGTCTACCAAAATGGTAAACTCTATACTGTTGTAGATTCAACTTGAAAATGGGCTACGTAGTACATTAATCGAAAGTCTTGGAAATTCCTATACTCTGTTGTTGAGGTTTTATTTAAAATATTTCTATAGAATTTAAATTTGTGGAAACTCAGTGCCACTATAAAGGTCACCATCTATGTTTATGTAAGTAAAGTAGAGACAACAACTTCCTTGCAAGTCATATCAAGTTTGTGAAAGGGCATATGTATAGGGTTCTATATTGTCTAGATCAATTTGATCTTCTTGATTGAACAACAACCCCGACTGATATTTGTCTTTTCCTCAATATATTTTCCATTTGAAAAGTTTAAATCAATTATTCAAGTGTAGAGTTGCAAGAAAAAATTTGAGATCTTTAAATGGCACCAATTGATACAGTATTAGATTTATTGAATACTTTGATACTTTATACTATTTATGTCACAGTCCAAATCAGCAAAGCTTCTCTTGCTGACATTAGAGCCCGTCTATAAAATGCACAAGACAAGATTGAAATTTTTTTGCTTGAGTCTGAGCTACAACGAGATGAGTTCAACAGAAGAGTCATGATTCTGAAGTTGTTTTTTTTTCAGAACATTGAGACAAACTCCCATTAGTAAGAAGAATATGTTCAATCACTGAGCCCCATACAAGAGCATATTTGAATGAAAAAACAAAAATCTAGCCTGCACTTCCCAAGTCCATCATCAAAACCTTGGGAAGAGGTTTTCCATAACAAGCACATAACAGGTCTTGGATATAACAAGGAGGTGTCCTTTCATATTCCATACTATTCCAAGCCCATGAAATTTCAGAGTTCCAGATTTCTTCATGATAGCTCACCTTCAACTGTTCTAGATTTTTCTCCTCTTCCACAGCAGAAATAACAAATTGTGAAATGCCAAGATTGCGACCGAGTTGGCCATATGAAATATCGCATAGATGCTTCAGAAACAAGCCTCTTGTAAGAACAAATATTCATCTTGGATGAATCGCTTCTTCGAAATGGGCACCAACAACAAAGATGTTTCAGTCATATGTAAGAACTTGTTCTAGAGTTTTGAACAGTCTTACAGTTGAGTTTTTGGCATCATCTCACATTGTGCCTGATAGGACAGGAAATGATGGTCATCTACAAGCTTCAAAGCCACATCAAGCGAGCCTGAGCCACAACCTGCCATTCCAGATTCAGATTTGTAGCCATAGACATAGAAGTTCAAGCGAGTCTGAGCCACAACCTGTCATTCGAGATTTAGAGTTGTAGCCAAAGACACAAAAATTCCCCTGAGCATGACTTTGGTTGGTGGTTAGCCTTACACCATCTATGTGAGGTTGATATTCTTCATTTTCAAGGAATTCAGGACACTTCCTCTAGCATAAGACTTAAGCTTCTTGCCAGTTTTGGAGGAGTTCTAGGAAATGCATCAAGAATTCCAGAGTTGTTGGTCATCCTTAAACCATCATAGGTTGTAGACCTCCGTTCTTCTAGCTTGAAGGTCTCCCTCTTCAAAACATTAGGAGCACTTCCTCTAGTAGAAGAACTCAACTTCTTGCCAAATTTGGAAGAGTTCCGGGAACTTCACTAAGCGTTACAGTGTTGGTGATCATCCTTAAACCACCTCCTTATGCCAACATTTGGGAGAGATCATTAAGCCTAGTGCTACCATGCATACTTTGAACATGTGTATTACAAATATCTTCACGGAATCACACATACACCTTTGGAGTAAGGGGGGAATGTTGGACACCTAATCCTTTTAGGGTCAGTGTGGAAGCTCAAGAGACTTAGGGAGTCCAAGTGACCTTGGAATGTGGAATCCAAGAGTCACACTTAATGTACTTTAAATTTATATCATTGTGAATAATATGAATACACACGCTCATCTTTCTTATTCTTGTATTTTCACCATGCCAGTGTTTGACAGAAAATAACAAAATGTGCCTCAATAGGAAAAACTAATGAAAACTTAATCTCATGAAGAGAAAAATAATTTGTGATATCCTTGTCTTATTTGCAATGACTTTCATTATACTAAGGAGTGTTGTATCATGTAGAGGTTAATCAATTTACTAAGGGTTCCTCTACACCTATTGTATTAACAGATCTTTTTCCTTCTCAGGAGATGGTTACTCACAATTCATATTCTTCTTCCCAAAAATCTACTAACATTATGATGATGTATGCTTAGTGTGCTCAAGTTATGGTAGCTATAAGATATAAATATTATGGTTCTTCTATTCCTTTGAATGGAATCATTATAGGTCAACCTTCCATGTCAGTCCCACGTACTTCTGGTCCTATACATATCGAGTGATTAGCTACTAAAAAAATGATTCCTCCTCCTCCTAAGGTGTCATTCGAAAGTTGTATTTTAGTCCGCGTGCCATACCAGATTAAAATTATAACTTCGTTGAAGACTTGGCTCAAGCTCCTTCAACAATGTCGGCTCTCAAAGTGCTTCAAAGTTGTATAACACAACAAAAGTCATTTTTATCAACCATTGGTGGAATTGATTAGCAAGATTTGGATCTTATAGTATTTGAGCTTGAGAATCATGTACCTAGACTCCCACATCAACTTGCATTCAAAATTCAAGTTTTTGTATGAAATTGAATTTTTTTTCACACTGTGATGGATGAGGGAGATTCGACATGTATCATGTTTGAATCTCACTGGAAAGCCCTAGGTTATCCATCAATTCACCAGTAACCTAACACTCTAAAATAATTTAATGGAAGAGGATTGAAACCCTACAAAATTTTGAATGTACTACCCGTAAAATTAGAAGGAAATATGGTTACATTTTAAGTAGAATTCGTCGAGGTGCAACTAGAATATAACCTTTTTCTAGGTATAAGTTGGACTTGTGCCATGTTTGTAGTTGTCTCTTCACTCTTTTGTGTGATATGTTTTTCTCATCTAGGGAAAATAGTTATAGTAGACCAGTTGGCCTTTTATGATACTGAATCACAAATGACTGATGGCATACCTTTTGTATGTAAAACCCTATTTCTTACACCAATGTTTGAGCGGGTTTACTTAAATATTCATCATTGATGGGAAATTTTCCACTCCCTTCACTTGACGTGTCTACTATGGTTTCCCAAGTCAATCTAATTTCAACAAGAACTTTGGAATTCCAAGAATCATATGATCCTTGGATAGTGCCTACACAGTCAAAATTGACAAATTATGGTGACTGAATGCCATTGATCCCTATTGAATTATCTTATGAAGCTATTCACTTGGCCTCTGATCCATTCTTGAACCAAATGATCGAGTGAACGCGATCATAGATGAGCATTCTCAATCATCTTGGTGGATATCTATATCATCACCTTATCCTTTCAACGATGTCTTTCCTATAGAGGGGAGAATCATCGAGGTTATGAAAATTGATGAAATTCCTTGGGATGATTATCATCATTGTTCCTCCTTTCTTCCCAACCTTGAAATGATTCAGAATAAATTCACTACTATGTTTTCACGTGAGATTACTGAAAATCCTGAATTCCCTATATCATTTTATGAATATACATATGAAAAGAATTTAGGGAACATATCTATGATTGTTCTAAGCAATATCTCACTGAAACCTAGAATCATAGAAAATTTTCATATAGGTGCCTATAGTATCTCATAGCAATGGAATTTATAGCGGTTCCATTATTCCACACAGATATTTTCTGGTCAAACCAAAATAATACCTATGAATGATCCAAGCATTGTTGTTCAAGGAATTACCACCTAATGCTAATTTCAAGAGGGAGACTCTTTGGATGAAAGTGAGAAAGTTGCAGCCATCAAAGTAAAAGTTGAAAAAAATTTTGGAAGGTTGGTTTTATCTCGTCCTATTCCATTGTTTCTATATCTATCATGTCTTGAAATGTTTTTACCATGCTTATTTTACCACTGTAAAATTGATATTCATAAATTTTTCAAAACCTGATTGTCCTGTTGTTAAATTCCTTGGCTGATTCTGCTGGATTTTTCAACTTATTTTGCTAAGGTGACTTCTCGAGTTTCACCGTGACTATTCACCGCTCAGGCGGGTTCAATTTTTCACTTTGTGGTACTCTTCAAAAATGCCTTTCATTTCTCTTCAATTTCATCTAGGCCTCATTTAACTAGTTGTCTTTAAAATGCACTCTAAATATTATCCAATTGTTTTTACAGGAGGCATAGCTCTGAGACATGGGTTTATCCTTATCTACACCATTAATTATTCATGGAAATTTCAAGGTAGCTCTGACCATTCCAAGAGGATTTCTATGACATATTTATCAAGGTAATTTTCGACAAAGCCTAATTTTAACAGACCCATTTCTCAAGAATTTTCATTGGGTCGATCATATGGCTTATGACGAGGACTACTCTACCCTATTTTTTCATAGGATATGTGACATCTCTATTGTTTTTTCATGGTTATATTTTCAACCCTAGGCAACTAACTACCCTTCTCTTCGATGGACTTTCTGAGGAGTTAAAGAAAACTATTAGCCCTACTATGTTTCCCTTGCAAGTATACCTCATAAGAAATGATTTCTTTACTAGAATATTTTTTGAGGTTTCATTCTTTTCTTTTCATTCTATGCTTTGGTTATAACTTCTCATTTACCATTAAATTCTTTGTCGGGGTTTTAGGTGTTGTGACAACCAGTGACTTACATTTGGGGTGCCATAGTGTGTGTGTATGTGTTTGTGTGTGTGTGGTGGTGTTTTTATTTGTAAACAGACCTTGCTCTATCCATAGGCTATCTTTCTCTATATGAAAGTATGTAAAAGAAATATTTCAAGCACAAGCCATCTTTTAATAGACCCTTTACTAAACTTTGCAGAATTAAAAGCAAGAGGTATTTCTTCTTACACAACGATTTTCATGCATATTTTGACTTAGAAGCTATCCAAGGGGAATATGAGGGTTATGGATAATATTTATAGGGTTTTGGTCACATGTTTTTACATAATTTTCTCCATCAAGATCATGTGAGTATGTCTATTATGGACAAATTTTTATTATACTTATGGAGTTAAGTCTTGTCCCTTAAGGAATTATTTATCTAGAACATTCTTTTCTATGATACATGGTGGAACAAGAACATTTCTTCATTTATGAGCTTTTTTATTAATGTTTGTAGAAGTCCAAATATGTGCCTTATTTCTCTTTCTAGAAATTTTCAATGAGTTAATGAATTAAATATGACCGTTCATGTTTTTCTTCATACCTATAGTAATGGTTTAGTATAATGTTCCTTCATAACATCATTATTTTATTAGATATTATATGTATAATGCACTTCTCTTGATCTGGATCTTGGGGGAGGCCCCCAAGATCTAAAAAAAAATTGAAATGGATTTGAAAGGATCTGCAAAATTAGAATGCCCGAAAAAAGATAGAACACAAAGACAATAAAACCACAAAGAAACTTGTTTTATTAAAACAGAGAATAACTGTAGAAGCTACATTATGGTGGACAATTTTTCCTTTTACAAATTGAGGCTTGTTATTTATAGCCTTTTTTTGAGTTACAATACTATGGGTAGATACCATAGGTGGATACCATGGGTCAATAACATGGGTAGATACCACTTACAATACCATGGGTAAATTCCATGTGTATATGAATACCATGGGTGGATACATATCATGGGTGAATGAATATCATGGATAGATGTCACTTACAATACCATAGGCGAATAGATACCATGGGTCGATGCCATTTACAATACCATGGGTAAATTCCATGGGTGGATGGATAACATGGGTGGATGCCATTTTCCATTCAGATCATTACTGATCTGGATCTTGGGGGGAGGCCCCCAAGATCTAAAAAAAATTGAAATGGATTTGACAAGATTTGCAAAATTAGAATGTCAGAAAAAAAGAGAGAACACAAAGCAAATAGAACCACAAAGAAACTTATTTTATTAAAACAGAGAATAACTGTAGAAGCTACATTGTGGTGGACAGTCTGTCCTTTTACAAAGTGAGGCTTATTATTTATAGCCTTTTTTGAGTTACAATACTATGGGTAGATACCATAGGTGGATACCATGGGTCAATAACATGGGTAGATACCACTTACAATACCATGGGTAAATTCCATGTGTTTATGAATACCATGGGTGGATACATACCATGGGTGAATGAATATCATGGATAGATGTCACTTACAATACCATTGGTGAATAGATACAATGGGTCGATGCCTTTTACAATACCATGGGTAAATTCCATGGGTGGATGGATAACATGGGTGGATGCCATTTTCCATTCGGATCATTCCTCCCTCCTTAAGAAGCAATGGTCCCCATTGCGTGAAGTTCCCTCCTGAGAATCCTTTGTTGAATATGAAGAGCCACCGAGGATAAGGGTTTTGTGTAGTTAACCCATAACCATAATGAACGAAGATCCGAGGACAGAGATACCCTGTAATGCTTGTGACCAACTGTGATATTGACAGTGTACAGTCTAGAAAATGGACTTCGATGAAGTGTGGGTTTGTCGATGAACAAAAACCATGACAAACGAAGATCTGAGGATAGAGATACCCTGTAATGCTTGTGACCAATTGTGTTACTAACAGTGTGCGGCCTAGCAAATGGACTTCGATGAGAAGGATTTTGTGCGGTTGACCCATAACCGTGATGTTGATTGTTGATGAAATAGCAGATGCCTACATAGCTTGGGATGGGAGGGAACATCTCTAAATAACCCAAGCTGAACGCTGCTATGCTGAAACAGGTGCCTACAAAAGCGGGGTGGGAGGGCACGTCTCCAAAGGGAACCCGCTCCAAACGATGCTCCAAATTTAAAATGAGCATAAATCAGTCGATATAACTTAGAATATTTATTATAACCTATTTTTGGAAATGAAATGATAATTCTACATCTTTTCATGTGTTTGAAATAGATATTTGGAGACCCTGGACTTTCAGATTCGCGCTGGAACTGTACCACTGTCACAAAATTTCTGAAAAAATAGCTAATTTCAAATCAACGATAAATCCCTCGTCCGGACTCCGATTCGACCAATTTTTTTTTAAATCAAGTGATTTTTCAAGGGGAGCACAGATATGTAACCATTTATCTGAAATTTACCACTCAAAACTGTAATAAATGATATGAGATCCGTCGTCCATGAATTATCATTAGGAAAATTGTTGCAACATTGTTGATTTTGAATCAACGATATCTCCCTCATCTGAACTCCAATTCAGCCGATTTTTTTTTTTAATTTGAGTATTTTCTCGCAAGGAATCCAGATCTAGTTTTTTTTTTTTTGTAATTTTTGCATGAAAAGTTTCATATGTGATCTGCAAACTTGCTACCCAAAAAAAAATTCATGGAGTTTGCTGAAGATTGTTGCAAAACATTGAAACTGAAATGTGTTTCAAACCCTCATTCCCATGGAGGCATAACCTGAATATGATACCATTGATCTGGATCTTGGGGGGAGGCCCCCAAGATCTAAAAAACAATTGAAATGGATTTGACAAGATCTGCAAAATTAGAATGCCAAAAAAAAGAGAGAACACAAAGAAAATAAAACCACAAAGAAACTTGTTTTATTAAAACAGAGAATAATTGTAGAAGCTACATTGTGGTGGATAATTTATCCTTTTACAAAATGAGGCTTGTTATTTATAGCCTTTTTTTGAGTTACAATACTATGGGTAGATACCATAGGTGGATACCATGGGTCAATAACATGGGTAGATACCACTTACAATACCATGGGTGAATTCCATGTGTATATGAATGCAATGGGTGGATACATACCATGGGTGAATGAATATCATGGATAGATGTCACTTACAATACCATAGGAGAATAGATACCATGGGTCGATGCCATTTACAATACCATGGGTAAATTCCATGGGTGGATGCCATTTTCCATTCTGATCATCTCTATGTTTTTAACATATGGAATAACTATGTTTCACTTTGAAGAATTTATACATGTATTTAGTTATTTCTTTTCTAGCAAACAACTAATGTTGTTTAGTATCTATCATATACATCTATATATGTATGACCTAGTGGACCCCTGGGGGATTGTTTTTGATTTAATGAATCCTAACCCTATTGGGTTAGGAGTGACTATGTTGGGCTTAAGAACAAGGAAAACTATTCTTTACAAGTTTACACATAAGTCCAAACCATACCTTAATATTAAATATAGATATACATATATACAACTTACAGTTTTTTTTAGTCTACAACTTTTAGAACAAAGCTCTCCGTGCTAGATTATCCACATTCAAATCATATCTCTCTATGATAATTCAGTTTTACTTCTTGGTTTTGTCTTTAACTTTTATTCACCCAACATATTGTATCCACATTTTTTGAATACATTTTTTGAATTCCTTCTGGCCACTTCTTATAACCATATGAGCCTCTGCGCTAACATGTATGCATATTATTTTACTACAACAACACAACTTGCCAACAACAACAAATTTATGATACCTTACATTTATGTTTAACAACAACAATATTTTCACCAACTTATAACTTTTAGAGTACTAACATCTATACATAAATATTGGTTAAGGTCCACCCTATGAACCTTTTAGCAGTGTCCTGCTAATCTTCTGGGTTAAACCAGTCATTCTCTCTCATTGGAATTTTCTTTTAAAGTTAATTATATTTATCTCCCAAGGTTTCTTGTATACAAACCACAAACCACCACATGGCATTTTTCTCTAATCATGCCAATTTTTAATAATGGTCTGTCTATCTGTCAAAATTTATTTTTCTTTTTTCTCCCTAATAATAAGGACAAAAGGAAGATTAATTTTCCTTTTGTTTTTGGCCGTTTGGACACAACTGACTTCAACATGTTTTTTTTTAACAATTAAGAGTTAATCAACTAGTAATAATTTTAACATATTTCCATTAATATACTAAAAAAATAATTTATTGTTGAAAATAAATATTTAAATCAACATTAAAATGTCACATGTGTTTTTAATCTTTCTAGCCAACTAATAAATAAATAAATTACTATGCAAAATCACTATAGTACATTTTCCAAGAGTATTGCCCTCGCCCACGACATTGCCTCATGGGTGGTACCGTGGTATGTTTCAAGATGTACATCGGATCAATTTGTAGTGTGGTTTTAATTGAGATACTTAGTTCTTACTTTGTCATGCAAGTTTGTTCATCTCAATCTACATTGATCTGTGGATTGTTATAATTTTCATGGCGGGGCTATTCATGAAAATTTCAAATTAGATAATGCACACGATTTCTTCAATATTAGTGCCTTGTTCAAATTTTCATGGCGGGGCTATTCATGGAAAAATCAAATTTAAAAATGCACTTGACAGGGCGTATACTTATTTGATGCCGAGACCAAAACATTGATATGAATGAAAAAAGAAACATTTACGCACGTGTGCTTCATTATCTGTACTTGCCTTATTTGTTATTAATGTTCGATGTAGTGTTTCACCCGGAGCATATATCCCTTATTTTCGTCCAAAACTATGAGAATAGGACAATCCATGCCATCTCAATGGAAGCACTCAATTTTCTAGGAATTCAGGATATTTTATTATAAAAGTAGCTGAATGGTGTTATTCAGAAAACATATTACAAGATGAATTTCTGCCAGATATGGCTCTGTACTCTAAGTAGCTCATCAACATCTGCAGCCAAATGAGTAATATATCCATCTTTTCCATTATGTATCCTTAATTATTTCTGCCTATATCCCTAATAGCCTGCAAGCAAACATACACATAATAAGCTCGAGATGATCCGAAAGACTGCAATGCAGTTATCTACAGACAGAAGTTAAACTATACAAATTCTACATTAACGCAGAGAAAACTATAAAAGTTCAACAATCAACAGTAGGAAGAATTGAACCATACAAATTCTCCATTAATGCAAAGGATTTAGGTTTGTAATAGACAATGCTTGCTGACATGTAACATTCTTCAAATTAGCATGAAAGCAATACATCGTATAAGAAATATCAAAGATAGCGCAAGCAATAATTATAAAGAATAATAGCGTACCTTATCAGTCGACACAATGGTGCTCCGCATTTGCCTTGCATCATCTAATATGGCGGCGGCGGAGGCGACTTGTAAGAGTAGTGTTGTGTGGGTGGTGAGGGGTAGACGGGTGGTATGGGATGGTGAGGGGGTAAGGTGGGTACTGGTTTGGGGGGAGCAGGACTTACGACATGGGTTGGGGGAGGAGGAGATTTGTATCCGTATGGCTTTTCAGGTGTTGTTGGAGCAGCTTTTGGTGGTTTGGTCACTGGAGAAGGTTTATGGTCTTTGTGGTGTTCGTGGTGGGGAGGAGTTGGCCATGATTTTGGTGGTGAAGGAGGAGGAAGGGGCTTCTCAACTGGGGGAGGCTTGGCATATGGAGCAGGAGTTGGTTTGGGAGGAGGTGGAGATTTGTACTTGTAAGGGGGAGAAACTGGCACCGGCTTAGGAGGAGTTTTGATGTGCACGGGCGGTGGTTTCTCCACTACTGGTGGCTTGGGGAGGGGTGTAGGTGCAGGGGACGGCTTATAATGGACTGGAGATGGAATGTGAGATGGAGGAGGAGGCGATTTATAAAGGTAAGGCTTCGGAGGTGGGGAATGATAATATGAGGCAGCGGAGGGATTTGCAGCATAAATACAGCTAAGAACGAGAACCAGCAATAGGTTACTAATGAAAGACATCTTCTGCGTGGCAGTAGAGAGCTCCAAAAGCCGAACTGGGTGGTATATGGTTATAGTTGATCGGTATTTATAGCATTTTTCCGATGCAGCGTGGTGGCGGAAATTCTTGTAGAGAGGCTTTGCCGGTCAATTACATCGTTTTCTTCCTTTAACAAATTTCAAAGTTCAGCTTTTTCCAGGAAGTCAGTGGCTGCACGCGACGGTGACGCCAGTGTCGTTTGCATCCGAGTCGCGTAGTTTTTTTTAAGAGTCCAACTGTCCTTTTAGAATTCGACACGGAGACATGAAAAAGTAAAATTCGCCGCGTATGATTTTTAAGATTGACAATGAAATCATGAATGAGCTGGAGTCTGGATGTGATTTGCCAACAATTTTACGTGCAGCAGAGTTAAATGCCATTTGCTCGGATGATACTCTTGGATTACTTTCCAGCTACACTTATGGGCCAATAGACTGAAAAGTATTTGTTTCCTTCTTGGATTACATTTCACTATTAATATCTTTGTATTATATTTTGGATTATCGTTTGTTATTATTAAAGAAAACAATTTAATTTATTTCGTTGGATTAACAAAATAAAAAGCCATTATTCTTTGGTAATATTTTATGAGTTTTTTTTATCAAAAATTAAATAGAAATCAAATGTGATAAATGATTTGTATGCGGTTAAAGTTATATGGTAACATAAACGTTTTTTTTGGGTTTACACTTAGAAGTTGAAGGAAATTTTGTTTTCTCTATTTGAAATAGTTGGTTAATGTTTTAATTTATTTTCATGTTTTATACGGATTATATTTCTAGTTGGAGGTTAATTTTCAAATTGTTTTTTAAAAATGAAAATTTAAGTGGATTATTTAAGTGAGATGTTTTTTTCAAATAACCGAATATATGGAATACATTCAGTTAAGTGGATTATTTAAGTGAAATGTTTTTTTCAAATAATTGAATATATGGAATATATTCGGTTAATAATAATATATGGAATATATTATTAGTTAAGAGTTAAATTTGAAATTATTTTTAAAAAATGAAAATCTAAGAGGGATTATTTAAGTGATATGTTTTTTTCCAATAATGTAAAATGTAAATGACTAATAAACATTCATAAATATCTATTTATACTAAGTATATATTATATATTTTACTAACTATACATCATATATTTCAAATTGCAAAAATTAAAAAATTAAAAAATTTAACTAAATTATAATTTTATTTTAAATTGTTATTATTAATAATTATAAGAAAAAATTAATATGTAATACATATATTATATATGAATATTATTTGAAATTTGGTTTCTATGATCCATAATTTGTATGAAGACATTTTTAGGTAATAATTCAACTAGTGTGGTTAATATAAATAAGAACATGGTATTCCAATATAAATAGATGAGGAGAAGGGTTAACTAGTCGTTGCAATGCTAGGCTAGTTTGACCTAAAGAAAATATTAAGTTAAAGGTCAAAAAATAATAATTATTTAATATATCTTTAAATATTATATTTTATTTGACCAAAAATTCAATTTCTATTCAATTATCTACATTTCATTAATTAAATTTTATTATAAAATATTAATAAGATATTATTTTATAAACTATAAAACTAGATTAATAAAATATCAAAGTAAGCATAAAGAGTGAGAAGGAGGCCTACAATAACAAAGAGAATGAGGCCTACCAAGTTCTTTGTTATGTGATTATTACATATATGAATATTTTTAACTATGAAAATTCACCTTATATTATTATGGAAATTCTAAACTTGTTAATAGTTCATGTTACAATACCATATCTTTGCTTCTAAATAACACATCCCTGATATGACATGTATTGATATAGATTTTTTTTTTAATTATTTAATTTGAGATAAAGTAGCCTAGATCCATCTTAACTTTGGATCTATTAGGAGCCAAGGAGATGAAATCTCTCATGGTGTAAATCTCTTTTTTGAGTGCAAAACTTGAGTAAATGGTCCATGAGTTGATAAAACCTAGAGCCCATAAATTTACTATTTTATCTTAATTTTATTAAAGTAATTATTTATTTAGTTATATTTATTTTTTAAAATTTTAATTTGAATATTATCTAAAAAATCTCTTTAAATTTACTAATTATCTCAATTTTATTTAAATTATTAGTTATTAATTTTTTATTTATTTTAAATTTTTTAATATAGAAATTGACAAAGTAAAAATGTTACATAACAGAATATAACATAACATATGTATACTTATGAACAAGATATTTAAAAAAATTTCACATATTTATTCCTACACATCTCACATCTAACCAGTAGAGATTTACCTCATATATTGCTTTATAGAGCCCTCTTAACACAATTAATTAAACCATACTAGATCACAATTAATTAAACCATCCTAGATTTATGAAGTTAAGATGGATCTAAATTAGTTTTATTATTAATTTTATATTTTATAATTGAATTTAGGCTTTTGGGATCCATATCATGAAAAGTAAGAAAACCTTCCGTAAAAATCAAGTTACAGTTGTGTGGTTCATCATCAGGTCAAGATGAAGAACCAAATCTTGGAATCAAGTTAAATAACTATGTAGTCTAACTTATAGAAGAAATAGACTTTTTCACAATCAATATCAAGAAATAATGTGATTTCTTTTTTGTTAAAATGCATTTTTGAATGCATAAAAGGATTCAACACCCTGAAAACCCCCTTGTTGTAGTGGAATTATACAAATTAAACAACTTAAAGCCAAGTTTTTAAAAATATCTACCTGATTTTGGTTAAAATTAACTAGAAAAAATGTCATGAAAAAATTCATTTCTTCTAAAAGAACCAAGATTGGGGTGAAAAGGTCTATTTCCTCTATAAGTTAGACTACATTGTTATATAACTACCACATTTTTTGCTCTTCCTCTATAAACAACTTAAACTCAAGCATTTCTCTCTTGGATTTTGGTTAAATTTAACAAAAAAATCATCCTGAAAAAGGTCATTTCATGTTTAAATTAGACTATGCCTAATAAGACACTTATGTTTGACTAAATAAATATTATTTATGAATAAATAATATCTTAATACAAGGAAATAATGGTTACAATACAATTTTTAATTAAGGATAATAATTAATCAAAAGGAAAATATTAAGGTAATGAATATCTAAATAAAAATAATATTTAGGTTAAACCTAAATAATCACAACAATAAAAAATTAATAAAATCAAAACAATTAATTCTAAAAACTTAAAAATAAATAAAAATAAGATTTTTCTTGGGCTATTTCACTCCTATCAACTCTTCCTCCTATAAGAAAAACAACTTAGATAAGAATTTTCATTTCACTACCTTAGGAAAAGACATTCACAACTCTAGGAATGAAGGTAATATCCTTTTTCTTGTGGAATTGCTACCAAACAAGCTATTATGTTAAGTAACCACTCTACCCATGACTCCTTGTGGCTTGACGAAGATGATGACTTAGATAATAGATTCAAGATAAACTCTGAAGATAGAACAGAGAAATTATTTGGCACCAATCTCCTCAATATTTGTAGTTCCCAAGACCTGATTATTTGTAATGGTATGAGCAAGTGGCCCTCCTCTCGCTAGGTAACATGTTTACATGGGTTGGGTAGTAGTGTTGTGGACTATGTGATTTCAGACACCCATGTCCTTAACCGTATTACCAACTTTGAGCTTCTTAAATATTTCAAGCCTCACTCTGACCACATGCCATTATATTTCGCCGTAAATATTGTCATGCATACCAACCACATTCAGGATACTGGTGAAAGACAAAGACACACTCATTTCAATCAAAGTAATATAAAACTTTTCTTAAACTATTTAAAAATGGATTTAAGTTCCCCCACTTATAATAACAATATTGATCAAATTTATCACAATTTTACTGCTACCCTTTCCACAACCATTAACGAGTTCTCTATGTTGAGCACACGATTATCTTATGGAGCCTTTGCATAAATACAATGAATATTGTGACAAAGAGTTTGATAGGTACTGTTTAGAAAATGGAATACGTAGAGAGAAGACAGTTCCAAGAACACCACAAGAAAATGGTGTGTCAGAAAGGATGAACAGAACAATCATGGAGCGTGCAAGGTGCGTGCAAAGTGCATGAGATTGCATGCAGGATTGCTGTATGCAACCCCATAATTAAGCGGCGCACAGGGGGGTCCGGTGGGGAGGATGCGACTTTGTCGACCCCCGGGCGGGGGGTTTCGGGGGCAGCACCCCCGAAGCTAAAAATAGGTGTAAAATTTCCTTGTAAAAGAATAGTAATTTCTAGTCAATATGGGCCGTTCATTAGGCAAATGATCTGACGGTAGAAGTTATGTTTATTTTAGGGTTTTTTTCCCTAGAAGGCAACCCCTCGCTTTTATGAGGGTATTGTATTGCAGCTGTGTATGGTATGTGTATTCTCGGAGTGAGAAACAGAGAGGGAGACTGTGAGAGAGAACAGAGGATATTACAGCGGATCTGTTGTAGGTTGTGTCTCTTCATTTTGTTGGATAATAGAAAGGAAGGACTGGCTGTTCGGGGTGGACGTAGCCCAAACTGGGTGAACCACGTATATCTGTGTCTCTCTGGTTTTATGTGTTTTGTGTGCTTGTATTTTCCGCATATTTTATGTGTTGCATTGCTTTGATACCATTTGTTAGAATTTACCGGAGAAATAATAATTTTCCGAAAGGAATAATAACCAAGAGAAGAAAGTCAAAGAAGAATTCATTAACATAAACACAATGTTTAACCGGGAAAACCCCAAATCCGGGGAAAAACCCATCCTAATGAAATTTCATTAAACATTGGCCAAAACCCTGGCCAATCCAGCCAAGTGAGCCTTCACCGCTCACCTCCAGGCCTACATTACAATGAAGTCTTCCCAACCTTTTTATAGGCTCCATTACATGCAATACCATGGGTCAAAACCATGGGTGCACAAAACCATGTGCCCCAAAACCACTACTATTTACCCTAGTCAACTTTGACTCCATGCTCAGGTCAAGTTTACCTAGCACTCACTGAGGTTTCATATAAGTAGATTAATAGGACTTCCAACCCTTGGTATGACAAAGACTGTAAAAATTTCAGGAAAGCTATTCAAGATGCTCCTAACAAAACTATAAAGCTCTGGAATATTAGTATATACAAATATCTCATTAAAGAGAAGAAGTGGTCATATATTAATAAGAGACAAGAGCATCTTCTTCACCTTTCTAAAGTTGCACCCATAAATTTTTGGAGGAATGTGATTTTTCGTAATCTAAATATAATTATTTGATCCCTTTAGAAACGTGGAACATCCATTTAAAAAAAAATTATGACTCCGTAGACACCACATACAACATCATTATCACTATGATACGGAAGATATATTTTCTCTTGATGATGTTGTATCGAGAATTAATAAGCTCGCTAGTGTGAAATATAATTTTATTGAAGGATACCAAGCTAAGATATTAAATATGGGAAGATCTATCCTCATTCCCCATCTCCATAAGCTTCTCAATTTAGCTGTAAAGCATGGTTTTCCTAATTCTTGGATGCAAAACCTTATTGTGCCTATCTTTAAAAATGGGGACATAATTTTTCCCTCTAACTACAGGACCATTATGATTAGCCACATCTTAGCCAAGCTTTATGGTCTCATTTTGGATAAAGAATATTAGCCATTGGATTGAAAAACGTGGTAAAGAGCTAAAGGGAAAGTTGGTTTTAGGAGATACCACTCGACTATCAGCCATATTTTCACTCTCAGGATCATTTTCAAGGGATGTCGCAATATTAAAGTTGATTTGTGGATTTTAGAAAATCCTTTGACATTTTTCCTCAATATAAGCTTTGGAAAATACTTGATGAGATAATGATTCCTCCTCAATTGAAGAATGTTGTGATTCACCTTTATGAGACCATTTTTTCCAAGATTAATTCCAACGAAGGTTGG
Organism: Pinus albicaulis; assembly: GCA_034641835.2. NCBI lineage: Eukaryota > Viridiplantae > Streptophyta > Pinopsida > Pinales > Pinaceae > Pinus > Pinus albicaulis. The sequence goes on along the minus strand of CM076581.1, from coordinate 1,551,203,222 downwards.
TGTACAGATATTAAATGCAATATGAGGGTTAATAAATGGTGTCCCCTTTCCTGTACCCTTTTTTGTATTTACATTGATATGCTAGATGAGTGTTTGGAAATCGCAGGGTGCAAGGGGATTGGGATTTATGGTATTATCATTACTCTTCTCCTCTATGTTGATGATATCATTATTCTTGCTAGAACCCATGACGACCTGGAAAAGTAGCTTAAGACTCTCCATGAATATTGCTCCAAGATGGGTATGACATTTAATACCGACAAGACTAAAATCATGATAATTAAATCCAAAAATATCACCTATGGAAATTTTTTCGAGGATAACAATTGCTTGGATCAGGTCTCTTCTTATAAATATTTGGGTATTGGCATTCATTGTTATCTCAACTAGAATTACAAAATTGAAAAAAAGATTTTTAGAGGTTGGAAATCTTATTATGAGCTCGAAAAAAAATTTAAGGTTGTCGATCTTTGTATTTGGAATTTAAAAAAGGTTCCTTTTTGAGACCCTCGTCACCCCTATTTTCCTATATGGTTTCAAAGTATGGGGTTGAAGTATATCCAGAGAGTCATGGAGAAATATTGAGACGATTCAAAAGAAATTCATAACCTACAATCTCAAGATCATGGGAAATACCCCCTATCCTATCTTTGAGATCGAATTTGGTCACTCCCCTCTTGAAAGCAAGGCTATTTTTAAGTATATAATGTAAATGAATAATATTTACAACATGGAATCCGAGATGCTTCCTAAAATTTCTTCTAAATTTTGTCAAAACCCCCACCTTCGCCTCAACTGTGGGTGGCATAAGGATGCCCAGTCTTGGCTCAATCATTGGGGGATAAATGAGAGATCATCTTGGGAAGAAAGAATAGTGTCAAATATACTATCACCTCCAAATTTAAGAGTAATTTATGGGATGATAAGGATATGGAGGTTAAAAGGAAGCTAATTATTATGAGGAGGTGATCAAACCCACCCTTGAGAACCTGAATTATCTTTCTGTTTTTATCAGCTCGAAGAAAACGATGAACATTTCTAATATTAAAACTATATCTTTGGAGCTTCGAAGTGAAATTGGGTGGTGGTATACTCCTAAGACTCCCAAGGACATTAAAATTTGTAAGCTTTGTGATACTAAGAGGGTGGAGGATGAAAAACACTTAGTTTTATATTTTCCGACCCTTACTCACATCCACTCTCATTTCCCTAAGATATGTCACACACCCAATCTTCTTGACTTGTTAAGTCAACCCAACTATAGTGATCTTGGTACGCTTTTTTCCCTTATTTCATAATGAGATTCTAAAGAATTATAATTAGATTCTTCTTGTCCTTAAGGTCTCGCATTGGTCACAGTGGATGTTAATAATCGTCATCTTCATCATTAAATAAATATTCAAACCTAAATAAAAAAATATTTGGGTCAAACCTAAATAATCAAAACAATAAAAAAATTAATAAAATGCAAATAATAAGTGATAAAATAAATAAATAAAGAAAACTAATTAATTAATTAATTAAATTAACTAAATAATTAAATCAATAATGAAGAAAATAAAGTAATTAATAGTTTATTAGAAGTCATGATAAAAAATACAAATAAGTAATAAAAATTAAGGAATTAGAAAAAAAAAAAATCTAAACTGGAAGACATTTTGAATAATAAATAAATATAAATAAAATAAAATAAAATAAAACTTAAGAAGAAATGACATGGATCCAACAACTGCTAAATTTTTAAACATCATCTCTATTCAGATTGCTTGGCGTACTTTCAATCTCTAAAGCCTCCCTAAACTTATTATCTATCCCATCAATGACCCATGTGTATTCAATGTAGATGTGGTATTTTATATTTTCTGCATGTTCTTCTAATGCTAAGGAGCAGGTCCTCCCACATTTGATATCCGTCACATGTTCCTGAATCCTCTGATTTATTGAGCAGCCAGTTCCTCCAACATAGGGTGTCCTGCATGAATAAAGGATTACATAAATACCTTTCATATTCTTAATGTCCATCATGGCTTTTAGAGATCTTAGGGAACTTTGAATGGTGTTAAGGGGCGTAAAGGTTGAGGGAACCTTGATAGATTTCTTAGGATCCTTATAATCTTCTCAATGGTCCCTTGTATAAAAGGAAGGTGCAACCCAGAAAACCAATCATTGGGTTCTTTCTTAATCTTGGAACCCTTGCCAGCTTAAGGAAATCCATAAGACATTGGAGCGTATTATAACCATTATTTTTTAAAACCTTGAGGAGAAGGGTTTTCTCATCTTCAGACTTTCGTTAGAAACTCTAATCGCACGAGTGTCTAAAGTGTCCAGAACAGGCATCTTTTGAGTAGGGAAATGATGGGACTTAACATGAAGATACTACTCCGTGTGAGTTTTCTTCCGAAAGACCTGGTGTGAGAATGATCCATTGTTCTTCTTTAAAATAAGGACGTCCATAAAAGGAAGACTCCCATTGATTTTCACGTTCCATAGTAAAATTTATGGTGCTAGAATGATTATTAAGATATCGGGGAAAGAGATCCAAATTATCACAACCATGAGGCGAGATGATGTAGTTGTTATCGAAAAATATCTTCCAAATCTTTGGTTTGTATTGAGTTGAGGACAAAGCTTTGGATTCAAAGTCCTCCACGAATAGATTAACTACAATAGGGGTAAGTGGGGAGCCCATGGAAACACCATAGGATTGTTCATAGAATTCCCCTTCAAAGATGAAGAAAGTAGAAGTAAGACAAATATCAACCAATTTAGCAGTATGAAGATCTTGGATGGGATTGATGACCTCAATGGCCTCATTTATAGTTTTTTTTTTTTTTTAAACTTTTAGTTTGTGTAATTTGACTAAGTCAAAATGTTTATTGGTAACTATAATTATTAATTTTTTATATTTTGTATTTTATTTTAACTAAGTCAAAAAGTTTACAATTAGAACATCTCTACATACTTGGTTGGAGACTGTTATTTTTAACTTTTTATTATGTTTTAATTGAGCCTACATGTAAATGTTTACAAACATATACACCACTACAACATCTCCCTTTTTGCTTTAGAATTAATTTTAATTTTTTTTTTAAATTAAATATTTATAAAATATTTTGATTTTGAACTGAGTTACCGTTTTTTGGCAAGTGGTATTGATAAGCCATGGTTTTGACTCATGGAATTGTAACAAAGCCTATTTACAAAATAATTATATCAATTGTAAATTGAGGCCAATATCATGGTTACAAATCTTATTATATTTTATGATCTTCCTATATTTTATGTTTATTGTAAGCATTAAGTTTTAATTTAAAAAATATTATAAAATTAAATTAAAATATAATATTTATAATTTTCTTTTATTTTTAAATGAGTTTTGGTTTTTGGATATGTGGTATTGATATGTCATGGTATTATCCCATGGTATTGTAAGAAAGTCTATTTAGAAGTTAACTATCCATGGTAAAATGGATGGTAGTTTATATGTATATATATATATATAATTACCTCAAGTCTAAGAACTGACCCCACTCTTGATAACCATAATTATCTCTTTGTGTTGACTGACACTAAGAAAAAAATGAACAACGTGCTATGGTTTATTCCCAAGATGAAAAACACATCCTTTTAGACTTCCTGACTCTTTCTCACATGCACTCTCAATTCCCTAAGATCTGCCACACTTCCAATCTTCTTGACTTATTAAGCCAATACCAGGGCTTCTTCTTTCCCTTCTCTTTGATCATAGAAGTTAACTAAATTGGAGATCAATTTAAGCCATGAATATTCCAACATATTCCATGAATGTTTATAATTAAATTAAAAGACTTATTTTAAACTAGATCAATATATCCTATTAGCTTAATAAATCTATCCACATTCTTAAATAATGATTAGAAATAATTATTTTAACTTTATCTTAATCAATGCATTAAAACCATCTTAAATATATTTTAAATCTAGATCTACCAAACCCCAAGAGGGATCAAACCGAAATAGATCTAAAGTGAACAAATACCACAAATAACTCAAACTTATATATAATTATTAAATTTTAAATTAATTGTTTTTATTTTAATGTTAACCAAATCAACATAACATAATATTAAATAATGTTTTACAACAGAATTGTCATACTAGACTTCAGAGTGCCTCACAACAATAAATTTTACTCATACCCATTTTAAATTAACTTAAAATAATTTAAATTCACTACTTATATTTTCTTTTACTATCTTGACTTATATTTACAATAGAAAAAATTCAATTTTAAATAATTAACTAATTATAATTATCCTAGGTTTAAACTAAATTATTTTTTATTTTTCATTTTAATTTCTTTTCAAGTTATAAAAATTAAATTTCAAATTATAAAAAATAAATTTCAATTCTATAATGATCTTTTTTTCTTTCTAATTTATTTTCCAGTTATAAAAATTAAATTTCAAATTATAAAAATTAAGTTTCAATTCTATAATGATTAATAATTACCATTTATTTTAAAATATAATTTATAACAATTTGTTAAATAAATAATAAAATTTAATCAAAATTAATAACTTCTTAAAAATTGAAACACAATATTTTTTATCTTAAACATTATAAATATTGATTTTTTATAACATGTTTTCGCCATTTGCTGACAATGTCTAAAATTCAAATAACTGAAATAAAACATAAAAATACAAAAATTAAGATTTTCTTTAAAAAAGATTATTTATGATTAATTTCTATTTCTAATTCTATTTTATTGTTAAATTTTATAGTTACTTTAAACATGAATTTGTGCTTTAATTTTTAGTCAAAAATTTGTAATTAAAATAGATTTATATTATGTGATAATCTTGTACTTCAACTACTATCATTATAATTTTTAGAGAAACTATATATGTACTCTATATCAATTACACATAAATTAAATCACACAAGTTTTTAAAAAAATCACGTTTTATATATATATATATATATATATATATATTAAAAAAAAGCTGTTTAATATTAAAACAGTACAGGAAACTATTACATAGCTACATAGTAATTAAGTCCTGTACAAGCAAAGACGGATGAGAAAATGGTCTAATTTCCGATAAGATTGTGGTTTTATATATAATATTTCATAACCATATTATTATTTTCACCTATTAAACTATCCCCAAAAAAAACTAATAATATAATAATCTAAATATGAAAAAGTTTAGACATTATCAAAAATTTTGACATTGTATTTGAGTGTCTTTGTACAGAATGTAAGTTCTATTCTCCAATGTAAACTGTGTTTATGTAAGTTTTTACTTCTGAAAAGAAATGCGGTTAGAAAACGAGGTCTCTAACAATTAACAATCGAAGTATTTCCAATCTATAGAAATTGGAATCACCTTTAAAGAGAACCCTCTAAATTTGCGCGGAAATTGAAATTACAGAAAAATCCCTTATTTTTTTAAATACCTTTGTACGCTAATTTACTTAGAAGTTGTCGGTGGGAACCTCAATTTTTTTGTAGATCAGCATGCAAAATCCGGTTTCTTTGAAATTTATATGATTGGAGATTACACATATGAGACAATCTACTGTCCATTGAAATTTATATGATTTGAAATAAAACGTATAAGACAATCTACACTCCAAATTCCAGTTTCTTTGAAATTTATATGATTGGAAATGCTTTCCCTGTTATGGTACTAGTTTGTTTTTTTCTTTAATTTTTAATTTTTAATTTTATTTATTTTTTAATTTAGTTAAATCTTAATTTTTTTTTGCAAATTTAGATTATAGTTATAAAAATTTTAGATTTTAAATGTTTTAAAATTTTTTGATGATAATAAATTCATTTTCATCATTAAAAATATGATTCAAATACTATTACTACAAAATTTCTTAATTTTTTTTTAATGACACATTCCAACATTTTTGACCATCTTGACAAGTCCTCCCCTCAGTAAACAACTCCGTTATGATTTCCGGATTTCCGGGATGGTAGGTGCATGTGGGTCCCGGAATGCTGGACATGGGTTACATGCTGTCACTTTGGGCAGGGTGCGAATCGATTCTTTAAGGTAGATTAACGCACATCATGGGATACAGATAGGTATCTCTATTTTTCATTGATTGACAGCAATGTGGTTGGCTGATAGCGACTGATGTTGTCTCCTCCGATAGGTATCCAGTAAGAGCACATTCTCACGTGCATTCGGATGAATGCGCAGAACAGGATCAAGAACGTCGTCACATCTCGTGTTGGCAGTACAGGTAAAATCAATTGAATAAGTGAACCGAATAAGCTCGGGTGTCGGTGTACTAGACGCCAAATGTACAGCAAAGCCACGCTGTTCTGACAATGTTGCCCATACTTGTTTTCTTACCTGCCTGACAGCCTTATTGCCGTCATCCTTACCGAGACAATGAAATCCGTTTTGGGTCCAGGCATATAAGCACATTGGGTTGACCAAGCATTGCCTATTTCCATAGTTTGACTTCCAATGAATATTGCCAAATTGCACAAGGCTTTGCACCTATAATATTAGAAGAATTATAATATTGAACTTTTAATTTATGTCTAGATACATTGAATGGTGAAAATTTGAATTTCATTGCTGAAGTTTTTTAATTTAAAAAGAATTAATAACGGTATGGAAGAAAATTACAAGAAGCAAACAATGGAGAATGGATTAGGGAAAATTTATGGATAAGGCATTTGGATATTTCTTTAATGAGGTGGACACTATTGGAATGATAATGTGCATAAAAAATATAAATTTCAAATTTTCAATATAAATTTATTAGATTTATTGTGACAAATTTTTTAGTGGAATATCCACAATATTCTACAAATTATATTGGGATAGGCTTACCATAAGAGAGAATCTTATCAAAAAGGTTTATGAGATTTTTCTCTCTAATAAAGGGAGTGTAATTCAAAATTATATTGAAATAATTAGTTTCATAAGTTGAAACTCAATAATATAACAGAGCCAATACGAAAGTGTTGACAATGTTAGAAATTTGTTAACATGGGGATCTCCTCAGTATGAAGTCCCAACTAGACCTCACAATGTTTGGAATAAAAGTCTCATCTAGATAATAGGCCCAATCCCCATAATTCTTAGGAATTTGGCTTGGTTGCAATAATCAACATAAGAAATTATACAAACAATCTTTGAAACAAGCAAGTTGACATTGTGAGATATACAATTGTAATGTATATAGGTTCTTTCACGTCAGGGAAAGAGAGTGAACCTTTAGAAGAAAAGTAATAGTACTATCCTAAAATAGACACACAAGAGTGAACCTTTCGAAAAAAAGTAATAGTACTATCCAAAAATAGACACACAAGAGCATGGAAATGAGTGTTAGTTAGCTTGCAAAATAGTTCACAAAATAACAATGATCATAGAAGCAAGAAATAATGCACATTCAACACGATGCATACTAAAGTCATCGAAATAGTTCATTTTTATTAGTATGTGCTAACATAAACATATACCGCAAATAATGAAAGAATAGTCTCACAATTATTCATGATATATGCATGAAATTGTGTTGGCTCTTAGAGCTTTATATATCAAGTGAATGCCCCAAGATACACAATTACAATGTGTTCACACTAGCATCAATAGTGGAACATTAATGCACTACTATTGAGAAATAAATAGGGATACAAAAGAGGTGATTTCTCTTAGACTCGATAACTGCTTGTGATGATTTTCTCCTTTTCTTGATTATTAACTTATTCTTTTATTATTATTTTGTTCTTATTATCAAACAACTACCAAAACATGAATATCAATAGTACATAAGGACACTAGATGTAGGTTTCTAGCTAGGGCCAAAACCTATCCTCTCGAGAGGAAAACCCACAAATATTCTCACTTATTATTCAAATGACAAATTCCAAGAACTTCATACCAAGACCAATACCCTTCCAAGACCAAGCCAGACATTCTTGATGATGTGCTTCTTCTATGCAAGTCGAGCTAAGTCAAATATCTTCCATCACGCAACTTCGAACCCCACCTTCAGGTTTTCGGCCCCCACTACAGGTCTGAAAATTTCGACCCCCCTACAACTAGTTGTAACTTCACACGTGCGGGAGATTTATGGATTCTAGAGCTTCCTCCTTCCTTCACTTGGATTGCTTCTTCTTTTATGCCTGATGGGAAAAAAATTGACTAATCTTCTTCCAACCTCAATCCTTTTCTTACTCCTAAAGAACTTTGGCCTTGACATTGTAGAAACCTTAGCTTGCCTTGGCACATGAGAGAGAGAGAGTGCAAAAACCCAAGAAATTCATCTTCCTTCTTCCTTCTTTCTTCGCTTGTCTTCTTCTTCTTTTCCTTCGCTTGAATGATGAGTGAATGAGTGGGTGAGTCCATAAGAGGTCGAATACTCTCTTATATATAGGCTTCCAATCAAGACGACATGCCCTAATTAGGAAGACTTTTTCTCTGCCAGGCCGACTTGGTCTTGGAGGGTTATTTCTCACACCTTGACTCAAAGGTAATTATTTTGACATATTACAAAATTCCCAATGGGGTCTTACATATTTGACAATGAATCTTTCACTTCTTGACTCAATAAAAAAAACCTAGAAGCACTCAATGGGTGCTTTGACATATAATAAAATGACCTTGAGCATGAAACCCATGTTACAAAAGAAATAATAATAATTTTCAAGAGTACAAGAGTACATATGAAAATCAAACCAAGTTGCATTTTTCAACAATTAATTTCTCTTCCAAAGAAAAATGTAAACTATGAAACGAGAATTGTACCGAGTACCCCTTTTTTTGAGGTAGCAAAAAATCATCCTATTTTGAAAAGCGTTGATTCAGAATACACTTTTTTTTAGCATATTTATGGCAATTAATTTTTTTTTTTTTTTTTATGTATCAAGTATGAACATTTCTTTTTAAATATTAGTGATTTTCATGTTGATTTTGAAAATTGTTGATGCAGCAACCCCTTTTTTTAGACAACTTATTTTTGACACTTTAGTTTTTCTTATGTATTAAGTATGAACATTTTTTTTTAAATTTTAGTGATTTTCGGGTCAAATCGCGAAGTTGGGAAACATTTTTTGGCGGATGGTTAGAATTCGGGAGAAATTTTTAATTTCTCGGCCGAGAAAAAGGTCAACTAAATTTCTCGGCCGAGAGTTTTCAAAATTCTCGTCCGTGAAATTTTAAATATTTCGGACAAGAATTTGGTCGGGTTTAACATGAGTTAAAATTCTCTCGGACGAGAGTTTCGCATTTTCTCGTCCGAGAGTTGTGGTCACAAAACTCTCGGACAAACTCTCAGATGGGAGTTGGAGAAACTCTCGGTCGAGAGTTTTTCCAATTCTCGTCCGAGAGTTCTCCAACCCTCCCTATTTTTACTATTATAGCATGAAAATATTGTAGTAGACATGTGTGGAATAATTTTATTGACATCATGTTGTTTTCAATATATCCTTAAAATATTTCGGACGAAGATTTGGTCGGGTTTAACATGAGTTAAAATTCTCTCGGACGAGGAAGTTTCGCATTTTCTCGTCCCAGGAGTTGGCAATTAAAACTCTCGGACAAACTCTCGGATGGGTGGAAACTCTGATGGGGATTTCAGTCTGCGTCGAGAGTTCTCCAACCCTCCCTATTTTTACTATTATAGCATGAAAATATTGTAGTAGACATGTGTGGAATAATTTTATTGACATCATGTTATTTTCAACCTTGTGTGAGTGTTTCTTAAATATCATTAATACGAGTCGACATGGATATTAAATATAATATAGTTTTCAATAGTTATATTTATTATCATACTATTGACTACATAATTAGAAAAATAGTGATAATAAAACTAATAGTTATCATAATAGTAGTAGCAATAAGAACAACAATAACCATAGTTGTAAGTTGAACACATAAAAAAAGTAATTGGAATAATAAATATTTGTTAAAATATTAATATATTTTATAAATAATAACCAAGCATGGGATACGCTTGGATATTTCACCACCATTGAAGTGATAAAAATGCTAAATAATCAACAACTATGATCCAAGAAAATTGCCTTATGGATTAATAGAGTTAAACCCATGACCTCACCAACATTGGAGGACATATATCACATCATGCTTGTATATGCCTAAGGCAACCTTAAAGGATATCGAAATAATAATATAATTGAATTTCATATCCAAATGATGTGTAAAATTACAATATTTATCTTATATATGAATAAAAATATATGTACAAATAATTCTCAACTAAAGCTTAAATATTATGGGAGGAATTAGAGAAGGGGCTTTGACAAAGGATAAATAATTTATCAAAGGATTAGATCCTAGAATAACTGAAGGGTTGGGAATCTAACCTAGTTTATTCTCATACAAGGGAAACAATATTATTTAAGACTGTTGATACCTATAGGTTTCTGAAGACCATAGTGGCTCAATTGATTGAAATAAAATGGGAATTTCAAGAAGGAACCCTACACACAATTACCATTTTTGAGGGAAATTTCGAAGTAAAGTGTAAATGGGTTTTGTATTAGGTTTTGGGTAGCACTAAAAAGAGATTGACGGGGTGAGGAAGTAGGTTTGACAACATCCAACCCCATCATCCTTGAGAATGAGGACCAAATCCTAGGAAGAAGTATGGAATGAACTGGATATGTAAATGAAGGCTGTAAGGATGACAGGGAATAAGAGCAACTCCAACCACCTCCTACTTAATAACCTCATTTGAGAACTTTTATCTTTCATCAGAAGGTTTATCTAGGAATCTTGGTAGAAATGGAAAAATGGTTTGTTTATTTCTTGTGATCCTCTTTGGAATTCCTATTGACATAAGGGATCATGTGTGGTCCTTGATGTTAACATACACTCACCACAATATAATTGTTTGGTGTGTACATGGATCATTTGATGGAATTATCAATTGTTTGATGCCAAAATGGATTGTTTGATGGTCAACCACTGTAGTGAAAATTGTTTTATGGAATCATTAAAATATGATTGTTTGATGTGTGCATGGATTTTTTGGTGGTAAAAATTTGAAATAGTTGTAGTACAAATTGTTTTGTGGACTCATCACAATATCATTGCTTGATACCTATAGGGATTGTTTGATGCTCAATAGTTTTAGTGCAAGAAGAGGTATAGTTTTTGTTGAGGCCTACATAAGATTAATAGGATTTTGTAGAGGCTAAAATCAGTTATATAGGTGTTTCAGACCAGAAGGAAGAAGTATGCCAAGTTTTGTACTGTGTAGTAGTGTTGACCTAAGTTAGGAAGCATATGTCAATAGTGGGGCCACAACCGATGGGACATATATATCATCCATGTAGCTCTTCTTGTAGGTGATGAAAATAAAAAACCATGAGTGAAACCAAGGTTTCACCCATTAAAGATTTCCATGTGAGGTTGAGTGACATGGTCAACATTACCAAAAACACATTATACTTTGGTTTTTGCAATGATGACTGTTTGGAAACGATTTTTTTGAGTGTCTCTATGCCTTTGCGAGAGCATTTGGATTCTTGAAGAAGTATGATGTCTGGGTGTAGCGAGAATAAGTGGTTTTTCAAGATCCTTCTTTTGGTGGTGCCGTTGAGCCCCCTGATGTTCCAGGTTGTGATTTTCATTGAGCTACCTTTGGAGCAGATAGGACCAAGGCCTTGATTTTTCCTTCATTGATTAGGCGTCTGCCTGGTTCTTGTATTTGGTGTCTTATGGATTTGCACCCTCTTTTTCTTCCTGGTCCTTGTGGCTTGTATTGATCCAAATCCAGGTTGGCTTGAATGCCCGTTTGGCTGCTATTTCCCTATTGCCTTTTGGCTGCATTTTGGTTGATGTATTCCAGCTGCAGGTATGCCATTTCTATCTTCTCCAAGTGTTCTTGGGGAATGGCATCGACTCCCAGTTTGGACCATTGCTCATTGACCTTTTGGAGAACTAGATCGCCTAGGATCTCCTCTAGAGGATTGTTTGAAGTGGTTGAGGATGGCTGGTCTGTTTGCATTTCTGTGCATTGAGGGGTTTGCAGTGAGGTGTGGCTGGTATTAATCTAAATGGGAGAGGATTCTGGTTTGTGTTTCGGTGCCTAGGCGTGGATTGAATCCGAGGTTGTTCTTGGGGCATTGGTTGTAATCAAATATTGACTTAATAATGACAGATCTTGATTAGTGGGGGCCTGGGAGACTATAGGGTGCTCCAATGAGTCAAGATTGCTCAGAAATTCAAAGTTGTTTTGCTGGGTCGAGGCAGTATTGGTGGGGGTTGTATTGGTGGAGGGTTTCAGAGGCTTTTTGCCTTTCTCCCCTTTGTTCTTTCTTGAGATGGAGGTGAAACCAGGTGTCGCCAGGCTTGCACAATGGAATACATTTCTTTGTCATAGGTGGGATACTTGCGAGATGTCTCAGACAATGTTTCACTGTGATATGCCACTGGATGTCCCTGTTGAGTAAGAACTGCCCCAATAGCATAGTCAGAGGCATCTGTCTCGATCTCAAATGGCTGTTGCAAGTCTGGTAATGTGAGCACTGGGGCATAACAGAGGCGATTTTTCAATTCTGTGAACGCCTTCTGTTGAGGTTCCGACCAAAAGAATTTTGCTCTCGCTCCTCCCTTGGTGACTTGACTCAAGGGCCATGTGATATGAGAGAATCCCAACACGAATCTATGGTAGAAATTAGCAAGACCCAGAAAGTTGCGAAGCTCTGTTATAGTGGTTGGGGCTGGCCAATCCCGAATGACTTGGATCTTGGCTGGATCCACATGCACCCACCTTTCATCAATAATGTATCCCAAATATTGAACCTGGGTCATGCCAAACGTGCACTTCTCCAAATTGGAACACAACTTGTGTTGCCGCAATGTTTGGAGGACTTGTCGGATGTGGTGAAGGTGCTCTTCCTAAGTCTTGCTGAAGATCAGAATGTCATCCAAGTACACCACTACAAATGAGTTGGTGAATGGCCGCAAGATGTCATCCATCATCCTCATGAAGGTTGCAAGAGCATTCGTCAACCCGAAAGGCATGACCAGCCATTCAACAAGGCCTTCCTTGGCTTTGAAGGCAGTCTTCCACATATCAGAGGGTTCAATTGGTACCTGGTGATACCTAGACTTCAGGTCGATCTTGCTAAAATATTTTGCACCTTTGAGTTGGTCCAGAAGGTCATCAATCCGTGGGATTGGGTACCTATTCCGGACAGTGATCTTGTTCAGCGCCCGATAGTCAGTACAAAGTCTCCACGTCCCATCCTTCTTCTGTACCAACATGATCGGGCTCCCACAGGGCGATGACCTTGGTCTGATGTGACCTTTCTGCAAAAACTCCTGAATCTGCCTCTTGATTTCATCATTCTCCAGAACAGAGCACTGATAGATCAGTCCATTGGGTAGCGGCGCACCTGGGGTCAGATCAATTGGGTGCTTGACCTGACAGTGCAGAGGAACCCCTGTGGGTGAGGTGAAGATGTCCCCGTACTCCTCTACAACCTTATCCATTTGTTGTTGTCGTGCAGAGGAGCCCTGTCTGGAGGTCGTGGAATTATCTTAAAGCTTTTCTTGAGGTGTTTGGATTTGATTTAAGATGGATCTATTGGATAATGCCTTTTATTTCTTCTCTTAATTACTTTATTCTTCTTAACGGAGTTCCTTCAACTCCCTTTAATGCTACCTGGGGTTTAAGACAAGGGGATCCACTTTCCCCCTTCCTTTTCATTATTGCAGTAGAAGGCCTTGGTTGACATATTAAAAGTAAGATCCAGGGAGGTCAACTTAAAGGCCTTAATCTTTGGGGGGCAGGTTTAAAATCATGGAAAATTTTAGGGGCTAATATTCGTAGGTGGGCTAATTTTCCATGCTTTTTCCAAAGAAAAGATTCGCCAATTTCCATTTTTTTATAAAACTAATTCGCCCAAATTTTACAATATAAAATTATTTTACATTAAAAATCGCCAACATTATATAGATAATATATATAATATCATTATAAATTTGAATAATTTTACAAATACATCAATAAAAATTTTATAGTTTGCATATTAGGGAATAGTGAGATTCGCCTATTTTTTAAAGTTCAAGATAATTTTCCATCCTTAAAATTATCCCTGTTTAAAACTTTCGCACCAACAGTTTGTAGATGACATTATGCTCTTATGTCAAGCCACTCTAAAAGAATCTAAGGAAATTCTATCCATTCTTAAAGATTTCATGGAAGCCTTTGGAACTCTTATCAATAATGACAAATAAAATGTGTTTATATTTAATACTAATATTCTCTCCCAAAGATTCCTATTGCCTACCTTGGGATTCAACATCAGATCCTTCCCTATGAAATATTTAGGAATCCCTCTCAATCTAAATTCTCTTTGGGTCTTTGGGTGGAAATATCTCATTAATCGCATATAAGCTCGACTTCAAAATTGGGCATTTCGGGTGCTTAATGCTATGAGTCGAGTTGTTATGTTAAGAACAATCTTACAATCCATTCCCATCTATCAACTCGCTGGATTGGAAATACCATCATTTGTAATGATAGCAAGCTGGGCGTTTAAAAACATCACATACTAGGAAAGGATCTCAACAAGCCTAGAAACTTGTCAATGGGAAAACTATGTGAAAGAACTTAAATCTAGAAAACTAACAATAGCAACACGAGAGGATATACTCATATGGGGGTATTGCACGAAAGGCATGTTCACAATACAAGAAGGCCATTTGGACTAACCAACCCCAACCTCCATCTGGAATGGGAGGGCACTTTTATGCTGGGGGCAACCAACTGTTCGCCCCTCAATACAATATGCCCTATGGACAGCAAAAGTATGTCCCTACTCCCCTACCTATCGAAAATTTTTATCAAAGTCCCACTTATCCTCCTGGTAACACGTTGATGGGTGGACCCTATGGTCTAAGTAGTCAGCCCATACTGCCTTGGTTAGATTCAGGGGAAAATCCACAATTGCTAATTTTGGAAGCCTTGGACATCCCTGATATCCATAAACTGACTAACAACCTCATCGACCCCATCAACCACAACCCGCTTTGGCCTCTAGTACCGCATAAGATTCTTTCTGACATCCTGAAGTTCGATGGGAAACACGGATACTTGCAAACATCAGTTGCAGGTAGTCTTGTGTTTGATCAGGGGTCTTCATCATTGGCTCCTGGTCGAATGATTCTATGAGTGTTCGACTTCAACTCCTTTTATTCACACTCGCTAGATTGTACTGGGCATCTTAAGAACCATCATCATTATCGATGGCCACCTTTGCGTCTGTTAACAGTTTTCATTATTGCCTGGTAATCAGACGATTTCTCACATGTTCGACGACAACTCCTTCATTCACATGTTGAGAAATATGCAGTTTAAGTGAATCGGCGGTCAAGACCTTGGGGCAAAGGCTACATCATTAAAGTTGTGTTTCCTTCCCCAAGCTGCGATATTGTTTATGGAGAACAGCTTCTTCAGCCTGATCCTGTTATGACAGACACTTTCACATTGTGCTTATCAGTGGACAGATTCTTCATATCTCTATTCTAGAGAAATCATGTTGTTTAAGCTACTGAGCATGGGACATGCCCGACTCTAGGCAAATACTATATTTTCTGACGTATGTTGTTGTTTCAGGTTTTCCTCAGTCTTTCAATCTCTCTATCTCTACACAAATTGTAAAGTATTTCGGCCATCGTCTTCATCTCTGACCTCACACTTTAGGGGGCATCTGTTACAGGTCAAAATACCTCCTCATCAGCTCAGAGGAGAAGACAAATATGGAAGAAGTACAAAGACCTAAATTAAACCTATTTCTGCCAGGGTAACGCCTATCTATAACAACTCAAGAGCATTATAACGCAGTCAATCAGTGAATGGACAGCGTTAGTGGCTAGGGCAACGCTCTGCTTACACTAAGGGGCAGCGTTACCCGTGTTTTAAGTTTGAATCGGGAAAAGCCCGCGGAGAATGATTTGAATCTCCGGCTTTCCCTCACAAGAGAGACAGTTCACAAAAGAAACTGCAACACACCAGTTCATTATTGGTCATTGCCACAAAATACTGAACTCCAAAGGAGGCAAAAGCATAGAGATCAAAGAAACATCTAAGTTTTTCCATTTCAAACTAGTGGAAAGAGAAAGGCAACAATGGCTTTCTCCCTCTCCTATAAGAAGGAGCTGAAGGCTCTTAATTGGAGGTCGAAGGATTGCTAAAGGTTTTGGCATACTTGTGGAATAGAGAATAGTGTTATATTGTGAAGGCTAAGAGTCAAAGAGGTTCCTAGAGAGCTTGTTGACTTGGACTTCTTCACATAGACAAAGTCCAAGTCGGCAGAGTACTTTCATCGAGATGGCACCTCCTTCTTTCAAAATCTATAGAACTGTGTTCGTTTTGTCCATTCAATGCTTAATATTGTCACTCTTATTTGAACATTTACATAGTATGATATGAATGGCTCAGATGTGTATAATTTAGAAGTTCATTATATGTTGACTTGATTGATAGGACATATGTTATGTTAGAAGTTACATGGGTGCTTTGACTGATTGCAGGACTAAGATTTGGAGCCGGTGAAGAAGGACTCTTGCTTCACTGCCTAGTGCTCTCCAAGGGACTCCAAGATTGTCAAAGAGGTAATTCTATATCACATTCTATCAAGTTATTTTAAGTTAATATGAACATGCTCATGCCATAGTCGCCATGCCAAGTTATTTTAAGTTAATTTGAAATAATTCTACTTACACATCACCTACCATAGGTTTTGACATCTCGTTTACTACTACCACTAAGAACTTGTCACATGCCCACCTACTCATCTAATTTCCATGCGTCACTAGCTATTTATTTGGCCTATCAAAAGTGCTAAAATCACCTGTAATGTGTGAGCCCCTCAAGCTACCATGTGAACTTTTTCGGCCATGTCATCACGACTTCGACCTCTTACCCATGTCACTGCCACCTGACATCCATGTAAACAATGTTTTTGGATTTCCACATGTGTTAGGATTGTTGTTTTTTGGAGGGTTTTTGTTTCAATGCTTTATTGGGCTTTGGCCAATGTCCTGATGACCCAATCATCCGATGGAATCTGAGGCTATAGGTGCTAGCCGATGGGGTTTTTTGGCCAGGGGAAATGACCAAAGGTTGATCTATCTTACCAACCTTCTTCTAATTAGCTCTCCCTCTTGAGCCTGGATTTTAGGGGTGACTGTCAATCTAGTGAGGGTGCTCCAATCTATTTTTTGTGCACAAAATTGTTTTTGGCAAAAAAAAAAAAAATTCAAGTTTTTTGGTTGGGAAATATTTTTTGAAAGTTTTTGTGGGTCAAATTTTTTTTTTGAAATGTTTTTGGGTGCATGCATGAAATATTTTTGCATAATGTCTCTATGAAGACATGGAGTATTTTTGTAATCTTGCAATCTATGAAATCATGAAGTACTTAGTTTGAACTCTTTATATTTTGTTAGGTATTTGGTCCAAATAGAATTGGATTTTACGTTTCTAATTGTGTGAACATGGGAAACCAAAGGAATTGCATATCAAGGTACGATCGAAAAAGAAAAGATTTAAAGGATAAAAATGAGAAATTAAAAAAAAAATGGCGAGAGGAAAGGGAAAGATTAAGGCATGAAAGAAATGTGGAGGTAGAGCATCGTGAAATAGATGTAGAGGTACATGACAATGACGAGGAAATGAGAAATGTTGAGGAACTTGTCAACGAGAATATAATTGATATCAATGTCACTGGTGAGTCAATTTAGTTTCTTCAATTTGAATTTTGTATTTTGTATACATGTCAATTTCAAATTAGAAGTTTTAATATTGTTTTTTTGCAGGGACAACATCAGAACCACAAGAAGAAGCAACCACGCATCCAATTTCACTGCAATTAATTGGAAGTTCCAAAAACGTTGTATACAACTACAAGTTTCTAGAAAATATGGATGCAACTTAAATTGAAGAATTGGGACCACCATTGGCTAAAAGGACAGTTCGAGATAAAGTAAAATCTGTATTGAAACATACTTTTGAAGGTTTATCTATCATAGCACAAGCTCAACTATTACGTGGACTTATAAAGCACAAATCTCTCACAAATGCTGTGGAATTATTGGGCATTAAAAGTGAAAAAGAGGTTTTAGCAAATGAAATGGTAACAAATAATGTGACATCGGCGCTTGGCATACTAGCCAAAGGGCGATCTAATGTTGCAAAGAATGCTCGTAGAGCACTTTTAACAGGTGCAGTTGCGAAAGGAACTTCATCAAGTCGGTTGATGTCAACAACTTCAAATTGATTAAAACATCAAGAAAAAGTTTATGGAGGCATTCAAAATTTAGAACTCAAATAGATGAGAATGATGAAGGAGCATGTTGGGCTAATATCTGCAGGCGTCCATATCATGATAGACTTCCTGATGGTGTGAGGGATAGGGTAAAAGAGTTTTGGGATTCGAACTCTCGTGTGTCGCCAAATGAAAAGGATCAACTGCGACGCCGTATATCTAAGGGAGTTTATGAATCTCATTCCAAACATATAACACAGGTCAGTCAAGTAGAATTATTCGAGAGCTCTATGGAGAGTAATATTGATGTGAAGATTTCCCTTAGCACATTTGTGAAGCTTAAACCATGGTATGTCAGGCCTATCACTGTTCGAGACACATGTTGTTGTCGATACGATGTAGAATTCGAATTATTGTATGAGACATTTGTAAATTTTGGCATAAAATATTGGTCAAATGACCCTCCTCCTTCAAGTGTTCGTGAATTTTTATCAAAGATATTATGTCCACGAGAGAATAATGAATTATTTTATAAAAAGGAATGTGTTGGTGGAAGAAAATGTGACAAATTTTCTCATTTGGCACTCTATGATGAAAAGTATCCCATTGATCCTAATGATCCCAGACTGTCAAATCTCAGTATGAATTGGAAGAGATATGAATATGTTACTTACACTCCTGTTGCAGATTCAAGCACAACATCAAAAAAGATCACTTTACTTGATGAAGAGATTCCAGTGACATCTTTTATGGAGAAGTTCAGGGTGCAAATATACAAATATATTAAGCATTTTCATATAGCACGATGGCAGGATTTACAGTTCAAGCAATCACGTGAGGTGTTCCCAAAAGGAACAATATTATCAGTGGTTGATTTCGCTGAGAATTACACGTTTAGTCCACAAAAGGAGATACAAAGTGAGTATTATCATTCAGACCAAGTATCGATATTTGTGCATATTTTGTATAGACACGCAAAGCTTTCTGTCGATGGTTTTGATAGCGATGAAAATAATCGTGAGGTGATTAAGGAGTACCATTTCTACATCAGTGATGATCGAACACATGACACGTGTTTTGTTCAACATTGTTTTAATGTTATTTATAATTAATTGTTGAAACAAAGAGTCACTTTTAAAGAACATTGGGTATGGTCAGATGGTTGTGCTGGTCAATTTAAATCAGCAAGATCGTTCTATTGGTTGTCTCGTCTTCATAGTAAAATCAACATTCGACATACATGGAATTTCTTTGAGACAGGGCATGGAAAAGGAGAGCATGATGGTGCTGGGGCATGCGTAAAACATGCACTTAGGAGGTATCAATTGAATCACTCTGCTTTCCAACTTGCAAATTCTTTAGATGTTGTTAATTGGTGCAAGGACAATTTAAGTCATGTATCAAACCCAAGGATGGCTCATGTGCACAGGTAAGCATACACATTTAACTAACAATAAATTATACATGTGTAGATATATATATGTGTATACATATATGTGCACGTATTTTGTTATCAAAAAAATATTTAATATTTTTCAAAATTTGACTCATACATATGTGTGTGTTTTTCTCAAGCAGGTAATTTTGGAATATTGCAATGGGTGATGTTGATAGATCATTGCCATATAATGCCATTGTAATCCATAAAACAAAAATTTTACACTCAATTAGAAGTAAGGACATGACAAATATACTTTGCATTGAGAAACGAAAGTGCTCTTGCTTTTTTTATGCATGTATTGATCAGACAGAGTCCATCGATGAATGTGAAAACCAAATTAAGAAATTTTTTCAACCATGGAAACTCGAACAATTGACACCATTGCCCCCATTTGGAAACGTGAGTGACAAGGAAATGGACAATGAAGTGGCTATGATTGACAATGATAATGATCGTGTCTCTGATATGGTTAGAGAAGGTGATGTCTTTGCTATCATTGCACCTGAAAATAATCAAGAAAAAGTGCATTATTATTTATTACGATGCACTATGTCTAAATCCACGCTGTTGCAAGAGTATAATGATCCATCAAATTATACATACCCAATCGGTTCAATGGTGTTAATGGGACATTTCTTTGAAGAAGTAAAGAAATGTAAAGATCATATTATTTTTCAAGATTACCACCCAGAGGTTATTTATGCCCAATATAGTCACTTGGTCATAGCAACTCGACTGCAGTTGAAGCAAGTGAAGAGTAGAAAAAAACAGCGACAATGGAGGTTATCGATAGATGATCATGATGCCATTTTGGAAAATTTGCCACTAGCACATTTCATATGAGTGGAAAACATTGTTCAAGATGAACAATGAACTTTGATTCTAAGGTTAGAACATATAATTGCTACAATGCATTGGACTTTATATAGTTTAAGACTATATTGTGGATTGCTTGAACAAATAAATTGACATGTGGATGCTTAGATGTGTGTTGGTACATAATTTATGATGCAGATTCATCAAGGTTTTGATTCAAGATCAGGAAGCCTTTAACAAAATCCATCCGGAAATGTTGCTGTGCATGCCATTCATGTGAAGACACCTTAGTATATTGCAATATATTTGAATGAATACATGTTGTAACAGAGCAAGAGGTCAACACATACATCTTATTATGAGAATTTTTTACTGCTAGACCATGCCATTTGTTATGTTCAGGTTTCAGAGAAAAGTATGAAAGTTATCACGAGTCCATCTTCCTATTGACTTTTTTAGGCTTTGGAGTGTAGTTGATATGTTCTACACATTTACAATTCTCTTGTCTGTGTGCTTGTGTTAAAGCGTATGATTTCTTGGATCCTTAAGCAGTCTTTCTATGAGTCTTAGAGACAATATTGTCTTGGAGGGTTCCTTAAGATTTTGATTAGTCAACCTTGAAGCTTGATAGACATTTTGTCTCTTTATATGTTTCATCTGTTATTTGTTTCTTCAATCTTGTTTTGTTCATTTGTGTTATGTGCTTCAATCTGTCGTTATTTGTTCGAGTCTATTCCATGTATCAAAAAAGTTTCTTTCCCCACAAACATATACGTATGCTGCTTGTTATATATTTCACATGCTTCAATGGACATTCAATTTTTGCTGTTTGCATTGGGAAACTCACAGCATACAGATCAGGAAGCCTTTAACAAAATCCATCCGGAAATGTTGCTATGCATGCCATTCATGTGAAGACACCTTAGTAGATTGCAATCTATTTGAATGAATACATGTTGTTTTACCTTGCTTTCTTCTAGAGATAATTAATAGCCATGGTGGGATTTCAACCATCATAGCATACAGCCTCTCTCAGCATACAGATCAGGAAGCCTTTAACAAAATCCATCCGGAAATTTTGTTGTGCATGCCATTCATGTGAAGACACCTTAGTGTTTCTTGTTATATATTTCACATGCTTCAAAAGACATTCAATTTGTGTTGTTTGCATTGGGAAACTCACAGCATACAACCTCTCTCAGCATACAGATCAGGAAGCCTTTAACAAAATCCATCCGGAAATGTTGTTGTGCATTCCATTCATGTGAAGACACCTTAGTAGATTGCAATCTATTTGAATGAATACATGCTGTTTTACCTTGCTTTCTTCTAGAGATAATTAATAGCCATGGTGGGATTTCAACCATCACAGCATACAGCCTCTCTCAGCATACAGATCAGGAAGCCTTTAACAAAATCCATCCAGAAATGTTGCTGTGCATGCCATTCATGTGAATACACCTTAGTAGATTGCAATCTATTTGAATGAATACATGCTGTTTTACCTTGCTTTCTTCTAGAGATAATTAATAGCCATGGTGGGATTTCAACCATCTTATACATAATAAATTAAGCATCTCACATGTTTACAAGATTTTGTAACAGAGCAAGAGGTCAGCACAGACATCTTATTATGAGACTTTTTTACTGCTAGACCATGCCATTTGTTATGTTCAGGTTTCAGAGCAAAGTATGAAAGTTATCACTAGTCCATCTTCCTATTGACTTTGTTAGGCTTTGGAGTGTAGTTGATATGTTCTACACATTTACAATTCTCTTGTTTGTGTGCTTGTGTTAAAGCGTATGATTTCTTGGCTCCTTAAGCAGTCTTTCTATGAGTCTTAGAGACAATATTGTCTTGCAGGGTTCCTTAAGATTTTGATTGGTCAACATTGAATCTTGACAGACATTTTGTCTCTTTATATGTTTCATCTGTTATTTGTTTCTTCAATATTGTTTTGTTCATCTGTGTTATGTGCTTCAATCTATCATTATTTGTTTGAGTCTATTCCAAGTATCAAAAAATTTTCTTTCCCCACAAACATATACGTTTGCTGCTTGTTAGATATTTCACATGCTTCAATGGACATTCAATTTTTGCTGTTTGCATTGGGAAACTCACAGCATACAACCTCTCTAGTATTTGTTGGGAATTCCTTAATGCACAGAAATTCTGTGTGAATGATGCAGTTCTGCTTGTTGAGAAGTTGTGCTGAATGAGCTTCCCATAAGGTGATCACTGATAAGTATAACCTAAACATGGGGAAAAATTAATTAGTTGGACTAAAAGACGTAGACAAATTCCCCCTCATTGTCGGAGATAAGATATCCATGCACAGAATGACCTCAGTATTCTAGTTCAATCTACGAAGATCATATTTAGCCATTTTCCATATAAACTATCCATTTAAAGAATTTCGTCATTTTTGTACATCACAAGATGAATTTCAGCATTTTTGCACATCACAAGATGTTGCTGCTTGTTCTCATATATCGTATAGAGTATAGTTAGAATGTTACAGTATGATTTTTTATCTTACCCCTACTCCCCACACACACATACTTGATATTTATTTGTTGCATAATTTGTTTATTCAATATCTCTTGCACTAGTTCACAGCACTTCTGAACATGAACCGTTTCCTTTGGGTGGCCCTCAACTGTAACCGAACAAATTTAATATATTAAAAATCACAAACAACAATCACTAATAGATTTAATGGTTAATGTTCATGAATACAAATTTCTAGTATTGTTTTATACATGTCCACGGTAAATCTTCCGTCTATTTTTTTTTCCAATCAGTTAATCTTATTCGTTTAAGCACATTGCCAAAACTAGTCCCCACTTCTTAGATAATATATTGCAACTAAGAAAAGGGTGAAAAGTAAAACAAAGAAGCTGATGAATAATACCTCTGTTTTGAAGAAAAAATTATTAGGATAATGCAAGAAAGCTTCGATGGATTTCAAAATTAATGTATTTTTAATCCTTGTTGGAGATTCTTCTGCCTCTTGGCAGAGTGGCCCTCCTAAATAGTGGAGGACCACATTGACTACCTTCTAAATTTCTATGCAATATCTATATCTATATAGATCAATAGAAGATATCAAGAATAAATTGCAGGGGTTTATGTTTCTGGCAACCGAGATTGGTTGTGTAGATTATTGCAATAAAATGTTGTTAGAAGCTGCATTGTAACATGGCTCCTGAGGATCTGCCAAATCTGCCTCATCTAAGAGCTTAGATTTGTAGAAATTTCTTGAAGGTAAAACAGTTTCAATTGGAGATAAGTTCTAACTCCTTCATGTCATTTCCTGAATGAAGATCCAAGATGGGAAAAACTTTTCCTGGGCACAGACAATGGCATGTCTCTACTAGCATTTGAGTTTGCATACATTCATGTGATTTTCTCTTTTGGCTACACGGGTTAGGGCACATGTTTTGCTCATGCAAACATTTCGTCTTAAACACAATGATCTACAACATGTGATTTTCTACAATGCTCACATCCCGTTCCTGTATTTTTTAGCTCTATATTCTGCATGGACGTCTATGTGCTACTTTAGCTCTCATGCACTGTGAATCCTCTCTGTTTTTATTGTGTCTGTCCAATCTCCGCTAAGGGATTCTCTAGAATTTACCTTTTTCTCATGTATAGGTTCAACATTTCAGCTCTCATTGCAGCACAACACTCTCTGCATGACACACACACCTGTGCCTATATTTTTTAGATCCGTATTCTGCATTGATATCTATATCTTACTCTGGCTCTCATGCACTGTGTATAGGTTTACATCATTGTGGTTCAATTTTCCTTTTATAATACCTCGTTCGACTATTTTTTTGATTCTTGAGTAATTTATTATCATATTTTGACTCTAATTAATATTTTAAAGTCCATAATGATGTAAGTTGAAAGGTGGTGCTCTCATTCAGGTTCGTTTGATGAAATAATTCCTTCCATTTGTCTATTGCAATTAGAATGTCTGTTGGTGCTGCATTGACATCCCTCTCAGTCTGGCTTATTGATATAAAAAGATTGGTTCTTGATGAAGAAGATATTCCTCAGCTTGCCAGCATAGTCACTGTGTATGGTTTGCTTAGCTAACTTATTTAATTAAGCTATGGTTTGGAGCTCACTTTCTTTCTTTCTAGTAAAATTATGTATTTTCTTTTATTTTCGTTAGGATGCCTGCCATCTTTTAACTAAATTATATTTTCCTACATCCTATGTATATTCATTTCAGACAAGGTGAATCTGCACAGAAAAAAAGATGCAAGAGGGTTTCCCATTTCAAAGGCAGTGTATTCATTTCTCAAGGACCTAGAAGCACCCGTTAGCTATGCTACATGGAAAAAGGGCCACATTATATGTCATCAGATTCAGTTAAAGCGATGGCTTTCAAAGTCCTTTTTGGATGAAGCTATTGCACTTGTAAATTCCTTGCTTCCAATTCCCAGTGCGATGATAGGGAGAAATTCCTAGTGAAATGTTAGTAGTTAAGAATGTGCCATCATGTTGGAGAAGCAAGTTTGTCACTTTGGAAGCTGGAAATTTTATCTACATATCTGCTACAATATAAAAGTTAATGTTGGTAATAATAAATTTTGGTTGTGTTTCCAGAGCATGAATTCCACAATTTTTCATGTTTGTGATTGATAGGTATCTGATATACATGGTAAAGCAAGTATAAATAAAATTTATAAATATTTGAGGAGGAAATGGTTATTTTGATTAACAATACTGCTCCAACACCACAATGCGGGGGATCTCCTTGTTTGGTGCTATCAAAGAAACCCTTGGAATGTCTTTGTTCAGATCTAGCATTATTCGAACCCGAATTTTTCATAGTCTATGTTTCAACGTCCTTGACTTACTTTTCAATGAGGCCACTTGTATCTTCAAGCGTAATAAACTTGTGAAGAATGGCTTGGTTCTGGACCCACCATATATATTGACAAATATGGCTGGACCCTTTTCTGTGAAGGATTTCAAGTATGGAGAACTCTAGCACGAAACTGTTTCTTCTCCAGTATTAACTTCTTCAGAGGAGTTTTGTTTTGCTTTGTAATACTAAAATGGCAAGTTATGAGTATGGAAAGGCATAAAATCCTCACGTATGTACCCTTTTTGGTGTTTTAATGCACATTTCGGGGTCTTAATTGATACAAGAAGAGTGTAACTAATGGGAATAGATGACAAACTGGAATTTGTGATATTGTATCTAGTCCTTAAGGCTCAGCAAGATCTGAAAAGACAGTACTATGTATATTCTTATTTCAACCTTTGAAATATCAAATTAAAGTATTTTGATGGAGAAAAAAATTTCTCATTATTTTCCATATCATAACACATGTACCCAAAATAAATTTAACTGGGAATTACTATTTGGAAAATACAAAAGGACTCATGTTGGAATTTCTTGCCCTTCAGAAGAAGCTAAGGTAAGGGGAAAAAACTTATTGAAGGCAATTTCTAGACATAGATAACCATAAAGCTTGGCATCGCACCATTTTAATTTTTGTACGAGCAAGAAAATGGGGACTTCTCACATGAATATCATCCAGGCTATCCTTGAAAATTATAATGAGGCTGATCAAATGATAAATGAAGTTCACCATAGCTGAAGGAATGTTGAGGATCTGCCAAAACAACTTCATGAATGTCACAATCTAAAACATTCCTTAACCATGCGAAAATAAGAACTCTACATCATTGGTTGAATAATTTCTTATCCCTACATAAATATTCCTCAGAAAAGCATAAACAGAGGCTAGTTCAGGAAGAAGTCTCTGGATTCTAGAACATGACAATGACATGGAACAAAACTATAACACCCTGGGCTCCACTATTCTCTTAGCCTTTCAAAGCCATTGACAGAGAAATGAGGGATTCAAAGGAAACCTTGCAAACCTAGCCCTGAAACTGCAACCCTATAAACAACACCCATTTGTTAGTGACAAGGTGACAGTCGCTACTAGTGACAACAAACAGTGTGTAACTTTTGGAGATTATGTATCCCAAAGCATTAAGAGTGCAATTATATCATGTAAATAATATATTAAAAAGTTTGATAATATTTGGAGGTTGATTGCCAAAGAATAATCTATGGATCCATAACTATAATCCTTCTACTCTATCTAGTCAATATAATGTTTCTTGAAGTGTCAATGTCATGATGGTGACCAAAAAAATTTCAATTCTTAGCTTCTTTACTGGTTCAGATTTGAATTTAAAATAAATGTGAAACTAGATCTAAAAGAGTCCTCTCTTTTAGCCAAATCGATTTCAATATCTTGAAAGTTTTGCTAGAATAGAACACTACAGTTATGTATCACTGAATTTATTCCCCAATAAGTTTGCAAGTGCAACAATACCAAAGAAAAAAAACAAGATGAGACTAGACAATTGTTTTGGAAAGGATAACAGTGTAATAGTCGTGGAAAAAATCATTTACATCTTCATCATGCTAGTACTACTATGGCAATGTAGAGTGTGGGAGTTTAGTCTCTCACACGAAAATTAGAAGCAAGAAATACATACAAGATAAGACCATAGATGCTTAGGGAATTTAAAGCAATCAAAGATGAAAGTTTGCTTTTGCAAGAATATCTCTCAACCAAGACTAGAACAATAAAATTCCTTCGGACTTTGTCAACAGCCAAAAAACAAAGATATTATTAATATAAAATCTATCTCAATTAATCTTTGATTCTTTACACTAAAAAAAAATGATGGGGATATTTAAGAAAGATTTTGAAACAATGGACATGTAAAATTTTACAACTAAAATGTTACATCAGATGGGAAACACCCACTTTTAAAATGTTCTACTTAGGAGAACGTTTCATTCAATCTTGTGTGCTAGATGTCAATTGAATTAACATTTTTCAACTGCTTGAACTATATTGTAACCACAACTGTTGTTAAAAAAATGAGAAACTTTGTGTAATTACAGTGAATGTGGCATAAATTTGTGAATGTGCAAACACATTCACTATAATTGTGTCATGTACCAGAACTCTATAATTGTGTCATGTACCATGTACCACAATACATTGATCACAAATTTGACATGAGTAAGATAACTTATAACAACTACATGTTCTACTCGATTTGGTGTGGGATTTTTCTCTACGAGCCTCAAAGTCTCATCTCATCATCTAGTGCTCATCTTGAATATAATTTAATGCCGAGGACTAAGGAAATTGGACTTTTCTCCATCTTGAATTTGGCTACTACTATTCCAAGCTTCTGTACATTTCTAGTTGCTTCCATTCCTTATTGTTGCCATGATGCCTTATTTTATGACCTGTTGGTCCATTTGTAAATCATGTAGGATCAACAAAAATACTACTATGGATGAAGTCTTTTATTGAATTGACCGCAAGGTGGATTTTGGTTCCATTTTTTCAAATATGATTTGCAATCCCGAGTGGATGGAACTAATTGATGATGGAATTGATGATGATTGATTAAAGTGTTTGAAATGCACATGGTGGGTAACACCTTTCTAGTATATGAAGGACAATGTAAGCCTTAGACAATCTCATCTCCAAAGCTAGAGACATAAAATGAACACCTAGTTAGGTATAGGAAGATACCCCTTATACTATTGTCACCTTTATAAGAGTGACCATCTGGAAAAAATTTATTGGACATATTGAAAGTCATGATCTTCTTTTTTGCATAGGTTAGCTTCTAGACCAAGGCTGTAATAGAATATCCTCAAAATGTGAAGATTTTGGCTCATGTTGCTTCAATAAATTGAGACTGATGTCTGTTTGAACTTTGCACCAATATAAATATTTGGTTGATTTTGTGTTTTCTCTTGTTTCCCCTTCTCCTTCCTGAAGGTTGCTGTCGTTCCCTTCTTGTAGGAAACTTATGCAAGGATTCTCAATTTCTTGGGAATCTTGCTTAATTCCCTCAGTTGGACTATATATCTTAGCGAAGGCCTCAGATGGTGATTCTGTAGCCTGAAGGGAACTGGTAGGCTGTCTAGAAGTAGTTCTTTTAAATCCTACGGATGGCTGAGACTCAATTTTATTCAATATTTCATCAATAAAGGTCGTGCGCCCAAGGGTCACTGGCCCCTTAGGTTTTTCGGCTTTGGGAGGGTTCTTGTTTCGCTTAATTGGTTTATTCATTCAAAAGAAACAATTCTTCATTCCTACCCAAAAGAAAAGCTTATTTACCTCTGCTGTGAAGCGAGCTGCGAGCAAGTATGTTTCTTGCCTAGTGCGCAGGTTCTTACCTTCCATCTTTAATACCCAACTCTCCATGGGCAAAAGGAAATCAGCTATGCATTACTCCTGTAAAATGGCATACACTCTCCCCAGCAACGGCGCCAAAATGTTGAGCTGTAAAAAGGTATCTTTTAAACACCTAATTACCCCACATTAATCATCAATCCGGGAGCGTCTTTTTATTCCAAGAGTGTACTCTGTCTGAGGCTGCAATTGTCTAAGAGAAATTCTTGTGAATATGTAGCATAAAAATGTAGAAATAATAAATGCTGTGAAAGGAAATCTAATTACGAATGACAGGAATGTAAAGACTACACTACAACGATCTTGCTGAACATCGATTGGGGATGCAGTAGCAATAACTCTTTCCCCTAGAAATCGATGTGAGATGACAAAATCTGGGGGACCTGGAATGATTAGCTCTACCCTCTATAGTTTAGAGATCTCTAAGCAAGTGGAAATAACTCAAAGGAAATGAAATCCAAAAGGAACAACAACATAAAAGAAATTGCAATTATAATTCTTCAAAAGAAACAACAACTACGATTCAATCGCAATTCGAACAATTGGATATTCTAAACCTGTCGACAGTCCAATTGTAATCTAATAGCAATCCATAAATGAATGAAACAACAACTCACTGTAATTACAGAACAACACCGCTGATAAATAATAATAAGTTTGATAAATGAAACAACAATGGATCAACGTTTACTTCAATCAATTAATGAAACAACTCTGTAATGCAAATAAATCTTAAACACACTTTGCGCATTAACAAACCAATATTAATAATACAGAAGCATAGTAATCCACCAGAGCCGGGCCCTTAGCGCTACTGAAGTACCGCTGGGTCTAACTCATAATTCTAAAGGATAGATGAAACTGGTGTTTTTATATTAATCAAAATAACATTACAGACAGCGTTCTCTCACGACAAAGAGTCGAGAATTTAATTGCAAAGGAAATATATAAGTCTTTTACAAAAATAGTTCACCGTCGTCTATCATTAAAGATCGACGCCTTTATATTCGATCCTTGGATGGAAAAATCAAGAAAGACGATCAGTTTGTACAGCGATCCCTCAAGATCTTCCGATCCTGAGGGATTCGCACCTCCTTTGTTTTATCACAGTTCTGTTTTCTTTGTTTAGAGCCGAGCTGTCTCTTGCCCTTTTCGGGTAATCCGTTCAGATCTTCTTGGCTTCAACTGACTATGGTTCATCGCAAATGGAGTAGGATTCAGACTGTTTTTAGCCAAGCCTTTGATACAGCTTCTCACCTCTTCGAATTCCTGATTTGACAATAAAAACAATCTTTAGTTATCCTTTTTAGTCTCAATGTAAACCTTTCCAAATTAATTACAATTATCATGATAGATTACCTTTTCAAGACAAACTGAAGTATGTTTATGGTGAAAGAATGAAAAAATACATAAGAATTTCATACCTCTTTCAATGCCCAACAGCAAGTAGTTAACTGTTGTATTTGTTCAATTGTTATTGAGTTACTAGTTGTGAATTAATTAACTTTAATTCACTAAAATCTCACTAGTGTATCTTTCAGTTAGACTAGATACAAGTATCTCAATTGAGTTTAACTCACTTAACTGAGTTAAACTAAATAACAACTCCCATAACTACTCTTCCAACTCTTCCAACTCTGTCATAACTTTGCCACTTCATTTCTAACTGAGTCCTCCATGCATGAGCCACCAATAACTCTAGGAATTGCGTAATTCCTTTAGCCCACTAATTTTCCAAATCTATTCAATGAAATAAAGTGCTCCAAGAGAATAAGTTGATATTTATTGTCGGATTATTATTAAGGGCTAATAATAATCGACATGCATCTATTTTTAGATTGAAGTTCTATAAATAGACTTCGCCCAATATTCAAAAAATAAAATTTGATCTATTTTTCACATTTGACCAACCATCTACAAATAACATCCTGTAACTTATAGAATATTCTCACAATGTCTAAAAATAGAAATACACGTAAAAATAGCCTGTGGGCCACACTTAGTGAAGGTGCTTACTTTTCACTAAGCTCATCATCTTGTTGAATCTCAACACTCCCTCTCAACAATATAGGGATTATCCTTCAACCCGATCTTGCCTCTATGGTATTCGAATTTTCTCCTGTTGAGCACCTTCGTCAGAATATCTGCATCCTAACCTTCTGTAGGAATGTATTGAAGAAACATGATCTTCCGCTGCACACAATATCTGATATGATGATACCGGATATCAGTATGTTTAGATCTTTCATGAAACACAGGATTAATCAAGAGTTTAATGCAACTCTGATTATCACAATGTATCACTGTAGGATCTAAATTTGAACCGAACAAACCAACCTAGATCTTCCTCATCCATATAGCCTCACATGTAGCTTGAATTGCTGCCATGTATTCTGCTTCGGCTAAACTGAGTGCCACGGATCTTTGTTTCCTGTTGTACCAAGAAACTGTTGTAGATCCGATACTGAAAACCCCTCCTGATGTGCTCTTTCTATAGGTTGGGCTGCCTGCCCAATCTGCATCTGTAAAGCCATGCAACTTCACCTCATCCGTCTGTCTGTACCATAAGCCATACTCAGATGTGCCCTTGAGATACCTTAGGACATGCTTGCCTGCCTTCCAAAAGAGCTTGGTAGGCTTAACCATCGCTTGACTAAGTTGGTTCACCGCATAGCATATGTCCGGTCCTGTATTAGCTAAATATATGAGCGAACCCACCAACTGTTGATAAACAATGGCATCCACTACCTCTGCTGATGTAGCATCCTCTTTCCTCCAATTTCCTGGAAGAGGAGTATCCATGGGCTTGTAGTCCTCCATGTGAAACTTACCAAGTATCTCTCGAGCATACTTGCCTTGAGTAAAAATAGTTCACCTTCTCGCTGCCATATTTCCAATCCAAGGAAATAATGAAGGAGGCCCAAATCCTTCATCTCAAACTCCTTTTCAAGATCTACCTTGCATGAGTGTATCAACTCCTCATCACCCGTTAGTATTAAATCATCAACATAAAGAAAAATGATTAAAATCTTACCCTCCACCACAACTTGGTATAGGTTTTCATCCGCCTCACTCTTGGTGAAGCCAAGTCCGGTGAAATAGTTGTCAATCCATGTGTAACAATCACATGGTGCTTGCTTCAGCACATACAATGCTCTTTTGAGTCTACACACATGTGAATCACTGCTGAAGATCTAAAATCATTCAGGCTTCTCAATGTACACCTCTTCCTCAATGATCCCATTAAGGAATGCAGTCTTCACATCCATCTGGTGAATGTGCCAACCCATATGCTCTGAGAGAGTAAGGATGGTCCTTATGGAAGAATACCATGTGACAGGTGCAAAGGTTTCTTCATAATCAATCCCCTCGATCTGTGAGAAGCCCCGGGCAACAAATCTTGCCTTATACTTTTCGACGCTCCCATCAGCAGCTTGCTTTACCTTGTAGATCCGTCTTGATCCTATAATTGATTTACCCACCGGCCTTGGAAAAATCTCCCAAGCACTGTTTCTGACAATGGAGTCATACTCCTCCACCATGGCATCTGCCCATGTAGGCTCCTGCACTACTTCTTCAAAATAAGATGGCTTTATCATGATCCATGCTGATTTTGAAAAGTGTTGATACAACACCAACCCCTTTTTTTAGAGGGCTTATTTTTTACACTTTAAATTTTCTAATGTATTAAGTGTGGATATATTTTTTTCAAATGTTGGTAATTTTCATGTGGATTTTGGAAAACATGAACATTTTTATTAAAGGCATATTTTTTATACTTCAAATTTTCTTATGTCCTAAGTATGCAATTTTTTTTTTTAAATGTTGATTATTTAACTATTTTCAAGTTGTCTTATTCCTCTCATTGTTTTTTGTCCTAAGATGTTTGGTTTTTAATGGTTTTCCAAACACATGTTTTTTGTTTTTCTTTGCAATGTTTTTTATTAATGAAATTCTTATTTTTTTGCAAAGTTTAAAAATAATAATAACATTAATATTTTGAGATTAGGATTTTTTATGTATTTATATATTATTAACTAATACTTCAATACACATAAAATAATTGTCACTAAAAACTAATAATTTTAAACACTCGACAAAAACTATACATTTTGTATATAGATATAATTAAAAAAAATCATTTTAGAACCAAAGATGATGACATTTCAATTTTTTTTCCCAAAAAAGATAATTGTAATAAAATTTTAAATAAAAATAACAAAAAAATACACACAACCAAACAAAAAAATAAAAACTAAATCCTTAAAAATAAAAACTAAAAAATAAAAATTACAATTAAATTAAAGAAAACATAAAAAAATAATAAAATTATTCAAATAAAAAAAAAATTAAAATATTTTTTTTGAAAAAATATACATTAAAAAAAATGAATTAAAAAAAAACATCAAAACAAAAATAAACAAAAATAAAAAAACAAAAAACACATTAAATTATTTTAAAATAAAACATTTAATTTTTTTTTTAAATATGCATTAAAAAAACATTAAAATAAAAATAAACAACAATAAAGAAAACAAAAGACACATTAAATTATTTTAAAATAAAATAATTTAAAAAATTGAAAAACATACACACTTTAAAAATAGTTTTAAAAACACAATAATTATTTTCTTAAAAAACAAAATGAATTCCCAAGCGCCCTAAGGCATACACACACACACACACACACACACACACACATATATATATATATAACTTGTATTTTTAATTTAATTTAATTTATGTTTAATTTTTAAATTTTTTAAATTATTTTTTTTTAAATTATTTTTGGTTGTCTTTTTAATTGTTTTCAAATTTTCTATACATATATATTAATTTTTTTAAACCTTTTTTTTTCAAAAAGATTATTTTAATGCTTTTTCCTATTTTTTTTTTTTTAATTCATTAATATGGAAAAATACATTGATACATATGACCATCGTGGTGACACGTTGAGAATAAAAAACTTGGTAAAGGTGATGTAAAACTTACATGTATCAATTCCAAGCTCTTCTCTTTCTTGTTATTACTTTGACTTCTTCATGATAGATCTTTGCTTATGCTTCATCTTTACTCTCCAAAAGGTTTCGATAAGTGTCAAAACCTTCCAAGTAAACATGAGCTGCCATCTCTTTATCATGGTCCAAGATTCTTTCATGTCCTTCATGATGGTTCTCCTTTTTGCTTCTTCTTCAAAAGTGCCTTCTTGCAACCTCTCCCTCATAACCTCCCTTGAGCATCATTCTACCATGTTGAGATGATAACACCTACACACTAAGTCCACTCATGACAAGCCAACATTAGTTTGGAAACTACTTATTCTACCCTTACTTGCTCATGGAGATGTTGACTATGATGGGACAATGGGTAAGGGTCTTGGGAGAGTGAGGCTAGGAATTTCACATTTTGGCTCAACAGTGACCAAGGTGTGACCATGATGTCTAGTGGAACTGTGCAATACACAATAAGGAGAGGCTCTTTAAGGTTCTACGTAGCTAGAAACTATGGGAGATAAGGGGATGACCTTGTTGATTAAGGATGCATAGGGCACAATGCTTAAGGAAGATGAGACAAGGATTGCATAATTTAGCTTCACAGGGACTGAGGGATGAGCCAATTGTCCATTGGAAATACACAATGCACAATGGGAGGCAAGATAGGACAAGGTATTGTGCAATGAGAGGTTTCAGTCAGCATGAGAGACAACATTAATCATTGGAACTGTGCAATACATTGTGATTGAGGAGAAAACTCTCAGATTGCGTAGATGAGGGATGTAATGGCCTGGAGTTGGACCTAGTATGTAGTAAAATTATGCAATGTGTTTAAAAAATCTTAATTGGTGAAGGGATTTCTCAATTGGCTGGTGTAATTAGCGAAACCCTATGTCATTTTACCTTGAATATGCTTAATTCACCATGAAAGGGAGAGATCCATTTTATTGCATAGTTCTCTTTAGTAGTGATTAGGAGGAGGCTCCACTATCCACTAGAAATGTGCCATGCGCAATCGAGGCAACGAGCTATTAATATTGGGTGTAGTTTTTAGGGGTAAGTAGGAAAAGACTAAGGGATTGTGCTTCAAGATTGCGCAATGTGCTTGTGGAAGAGGCTACCCTTAGGATGACACAATGCACAATCATAAAAGGTAAGGGATGTATCCTTGATAGCAAACAATGTGAAATTCCCTCAATTAGTATCCATGAGTTTAGGTATGCAAAGTGTGAAGACAAGGAAAATCACAAAAATGGCTGTGTTGGTTGAATTGGAACAAGAGGGAACACATGATATAAACAAGTTCCAAAACATATTCATACACATGTATACCATCAAAAAAAATCCAAGAGAGTCTACAATAGTCAATATCCACATGCATGCCTTCAAACAATATCAAAGTGATACTTATTTCTAAGTGTGACAATTGAAACGTGGGTTTGCGACACTTAAAATATGAGTTTGAAAACAACTTTCGACTACAACTAGAAAGTGTGTTAAGCTATGGGAAATTTCCTATTTTATATTCTTATGATAGATAAGATAAAATAATGCAGAAGAGTGTGCTAGAACTTCCTCTAGTGGTATGTATAAGTGTTTTAACACGATTAGTGTACATAAGAGAAGGTGACACATTTAAGAGTGAAAACAATCAAAAGCGACACTTGCAATAGTATGAATAAGTGAAAATGAAATTTGAAAATAATAAATAAAGTGAAAGAGACATATGTGAAATTGAGATATAGAAAAAGCGATAGTTGCAAAAGTGAAAGAAAGAAAAATTATAGTCACAAAAATGAAAGTGACACTTACAAAAACAAAAGTGCGCAGAAGCGATAGTTGAGAAAACTCACCTGAATCATAATATAGTTGGAACTAAGAGTGAGGGATATTGTAAACTGCAATTGTGCACTGACTATCCTCATATATTACGCAGTCACTATCCCTGTCAACTGCACAATTACTGTCATTAGGAACTGTGAAATTCTTTCCATTAAGGAATGCTCAATGTTTAGGAGTTGCACAATGCTTGCCATCAAGGACCGCGTAATCCATATTTATAGAGACTCCACAAGAACTTCTCTCAAGGACTACGCAATGCTTATCTTCCCAGGAAGACACTGATTATTGAGCTTGGTAGAAAGAGTTGCACTTGTGAATGCATAAAAAATATAAGCATGTGTAAGAAAGTCGTTTTAATAGTTAGAATCTCAGAAGAAGGCTTGAACACTTTACAAAACATCAACTAACCATGAAGAAACTATGATCAAATTAGAACAAATAATCATAATATCACAAGGAGGCTCCAAAATTCAGGTGTAGGAAAAATTATGGAAGGTGTTTTTCATAGTGACAACCCTTAGCAATAGACTGGAAGAACCCCAACTTCTCTTCTTAGGTCTAGATTTAGGCATATAGTTTAGTATTCCATGAAGTATTGATTCACTGCGTGGATTACCTCAGCTTCCTCATTTATCTTGGTTATAGGTGTAGTCTCTCATATTCCCTTTCTTAGCTAA
The DNA here is from genome assembly GCA_034641835.2 of Pinus albicaulis. Lineage (NCBI taxonomy): Eukaryota > Viridiplantae > Streptophyta > Pinopsida > Pinales > Pinaceae > Pinus > Pinus albicaulis. Next base: position 1,551,166,907 of record CM076581.1, on the reverse strand, counting down.
ACACATTTACAAGGCTTACCATATCTCAATTCCTTATATCCGAGAGAAGGATAGTATATATTTGTGATTTAAGAATGATAAAAGTTTTATTTCATCATTGGCATTGCTCCCCTTCTAGCAGGCATATTTAGTATGCCGATGGAGTCACTATAGGAACACAAGCATTGTTTCGCTGCCACTGATCCTATTAAGTACCCCGATGAGGTTTCTTGATTCACCTCCCTATGCAGGAACCCTTTCTCTTCTATGACCCCTTAATTTATTTTCAATATGCTCATTAGAATTTTATGGACATTTATATTGCTAAGGCGAAAGAGGGATCTCAACTTATTGAGAGGAAGAGAGGTTATTCCTTCAGATAATGTTATATAGCTATGAACTTAATATGCTCACTCGTGATTTTCTCCTTTCCCTTCTCTAATCGATTGGATCGGCAAGACAAACACCATTCAATTATAATACCGAGTCAAGGAATGAAGTTTCTAAAATAGATACGGGCATCATGATTCTACTTATAGATTTCTGCTCGAATGAATCATATTTTCCATCCATACATCATTAACCTTAAAGATATTAGACCCAAGCAAGGAAGAAGGACCGAAAGTTAACTAAGTGTTTCTCATCGTCAAAATTTCCCTTTCAAAGGTTCGCTGCATTGTCCTTTCGAGCCAAACAAGAGAAATTTTCATTCACAGTCTTGTTAAACAAAATGGGAAATAAATACATGAAAAAACAATAAAATAAAGAAAAATAAAAATAAAATGTAAGAACAATATGCAATATTCAAATCAAGAAACAAAACTAATATAAATACTAGAATAAGAACAAAATGCAGGGCCATGCAATGCAACTATATCTACTCCTAATCTAATGGGCTAGAAAGGCCAGGGCTAAGTGAAATCAAATTTCCAATGCAACCATCCAAGTTGTTCCCGATCTGTAAGAAGAAGGATATGTGAAAGTAGGAGAAATATAAAACAATATGAAAAAATAAAGATATGATCATGAATAACTTGTACAAGAAATAGAAGGTCTTGCTTACTAGTATAAATATGTGCCATAAAAATTAAATTTAACTAGTATACAACCTTACATTTTTTATTAGAGAAACAATCATACAAACCTAGAAATCTTCTCATTTATGTACCTTCATATGTGTTCTCGTTATTAGCAAACATCAATAAACAGCAAAAAAAATTATTTACGAAAGAGATTTCTAAGTAAGATGTTTCCAGCCAGTCATAGATTTGATAATGTAATTCGAAAAAATCCTTTTGAAAACCCTGAAACTCTTGGGATAATGAAATTTCAATTAGTGCATTTGAATAATTGGGAGGATCTTGCAGATAAAATATAACTTGATCTCATTCATACACCTTGTTAAGATAGGGAGGACCTAGCATAATGATCAACATAGGTTGAAGTGTCTGAACTGCTTGAAAAGCATCTAAACAGTGAAATGATAAATCATAAGATCAATGGGTTCAACAAGATTAATCGATATACAAGAACTATCATGAGATATATTAATGAGAAAATGATTATTTGAATGAAAATTTTTAGCCCTAATGTTATGATTAGATTGGTGGCTTCACATACAAGATTCTTGATTTTCGATAAGTTCCCTTTGTGTCCAACTCGTTACCAAACCAATAATATGAAATCTTAGGGAATTAAAAAAAAAAAATTCCTTGTAAATCTAAGAAACCAATTAGAATAACATGTTGAAAAATTGTTTGAAGGATACATCAAATAAAATATGGTATCCATATAGCATGGAGGTTTTGATCCACTAGATTATTCAAGCATTGAATGCTACTTAAAAGGATTTATTAGGCTAGAACAAATTTTTTTAGCTACATAACATTCAAAATAAATATTAGGAGATGATTGTTCACAAAAGAACTTTACACATATGAATTCTTCGGCCAATGATGATCTTTTTTTTTTATAATCAGAATGATAGGATTCATAGCTCTATGCATCCATGAAATATATAAATTTTGATCCTAGGTTCAATGAAATAAATTTACATGAAAATGAATTAAATAAAACATAATTCTCTATCTCATTAGAAACCCAATCTTGAAAATTAGAAAAGCTACCTTGGAAAAACCAAAATTATTTCAATAGCGAGTGTTATGAATCCAACTGACAAAATATAAGAAAGGATAGATCAATGACTTGTAAATAAGCCTCTTCAAGGTGGAAACATCCTTTACATTACATAAATGAACAATTATTGGATAATACAGATGAAAAAACATCCTTTCTATATATAGGAGTCCATGTGGTCACAATATAATTCTAGCCGACCTAACAATAATAATGTAAGGGCACAACAATAACAATAGTGGGATTTTATGGGGCACAATAATAACAATATGGGGACTACAGGGGTACAACAATAAAAATAAGGTGGCTACACTAACAACAATAAGGGACTACACTAGTAATATAGGGACCTAACATGCCCCTCTCCTTCAAAAGAGTGTTGTCCTCAACGCTTGAGTAAATATGGGTGTTTCTGTATAAAATTATCATCCTCCCATGTGGAATCTTCAGTGGGTAAGTTCTTCCACTTGATGAGATACTCTGAAATTGATCGATTTTGTAGTTATCGAGTTCTTGTTTCGATGACTACTTCAGGTTCCAATATGATTTTTCCTTCATCATAAAGTTCTAGCAAAATTGTTTGGACTGGAAGTTTGTCACCTATAACCTTCTTTAATCATGAAACATGGAAAACTTGGTGCACTCGGGAAGATGCAAGAAGCACCAATTTGTATGCCATAGTACCAACCTTTTTCAACACCTTGTAAGGAACATATTACTTTGGCAATAATTTATTAACCTTCTTAGCTTGCTTGAGGGACATTTGTTTGTATGGTTGTAGCCTTAAAAATACACAGTCGCCTACATGAAAACCTTTCACACTGTGATGTTGATATGCCTGTTGTTTCATTCGATTTAATGCCAAATTTAGGTTATCATTTAATAGTTGGAGAACTTTTTGTTGATGCTCGATGTGATCTTCCATTGCTTGAACCTTATAATTTTCTCTAAATATGATGTGATGGACGGTGGATCATATCCATAAAGTGCCATAAATGGGGTCATTTTTGTTGCAATGTGGAATGAAGTGTTATACCACCATTCAACCAGAGGTAACCACTTGACCCATTGTGTTTGTTTATCAGATACAAAGCAACAAAGATATCCTTCCAAACATTTGTTCACTATCTCAGTTTTCCCATCGGATTGAGGATGAGAAGCTGAGCTATGAGCTAGTTGGGTACTCAAACAAGAAAATAATTCCGTCCAAACATTTCCAGTGAAAATGGGATCTCTATCAGTTACAATAATCTTTGGGTTTCCATGTATCTTTTGAATTGTTTCCATAAATGCAGTAGCAACTGTACTCGCTTTAAATGGATGAAACAATGCACAAAAGTGTGCATAATTGGTAAGTCTATAAACTATCACCATGATGACACTCTTTCCTTCGGACTTAGAAAAACCTGTGTTAAAATCCATTGAAACCTCCTCCCAACGTTGACTTGGAATGGATAAAGGTTGTATCAGACTGTAGAAATTTATATAAATTCTATATCAATGGATTCAATCCAATATTGTGATGTACTAAAATAATATACTGAATCCTTCTACAATATTTGCAGAATACAAAACAAGATCACTTAATCACATGAAAGTAAGAGAAAGAAGTAAATCAATCACACAACACAAGGTTTTATTGGGGAAAGAAACTGCTCAAAACCCCGCTATCATATATTGTATAAAGTCAAGGAATCATGAAACAATACTATGCTTAATCTCTCATGAGATTCTCTAGCACTCTGACAATTGTCTCCCTCTGATCTAGGAAAAACTAGACAAACATATAGCCAATTTTTAGCCTTCCTTCAGCCTGCCTTGCTCATGCAATTCCTAAAGAATTAGGCCCATATTAAATAGGAAAATAAGGCTTCCTTTATTGTACAATCCATCTTGGGTTCCTCATGGCTTTATAATTTCACTCAGGAAATTCTCTAATAATACAACTGAAAGTTATGTTCCCTTCAACCTCTGTCTCAACTGGGTCTTCCTCAGAACTAACATGCATGCAGCTATTAATAGTGAATCATCAGTTACATGATTGATCACTACTTGTGAATTAATTCTAATTTAATTCATTGGACCTCTCACTAATTCATCGCTCCGATAGAACTAGTTAACCTGATTTTAACGTAGTTAATTGAGTTAACTGATTACACCTGCACGCCACTAATGCATTAACTGCAACTGGACCCCCAAAATATTAGGATCACTCTACATGCCTCATCATAGACCCTCAAATCAAATTTATTTAGTTAACTCAATCATCATGACTTAGTTAACTAATACAAGTTGTTATGAGATGAAGTTGCAATTTATTGTCTAATTTATTTAAGGGAAAAATAAATTAGACACCCACATTCCTCACTAGTGTGTAACTGGAATTCCTCACTGAATCTCCTCACCAATGTGTGGGTAATTTTTTTCCATTCTAGTTGCCAATTTTACTGTTTCTTGTTGCAAATTTCAACACTCCTTCTCAAAAAGAAAGGAATTCAATCTATCCCGATCTGGAACCTTTGGAATTTTATGCGTGCAACACTTCTCTAGTGTTGTTTGCACCTGTAAATCCTCAAACTGAATAGCCTCCAAACAAATGAATCAGTATAATGCACCTGTCATCGGAGTCTTCTGATTACTGCTAGATACTACACATGTCTACTGGACTCTCTGCGTTACTGCTGAAATCTGTATCCATGTCCTCTGCATTGCTGCCGAATCTGATTTGTGCTCCAATATCTGAAATCGGTCACCCTAATTTCTATCTTCCTAACATCTGACTGCATAAATCCAACCAATCCTTCCTGCTACTGATGTATTGTGGGCTCCTCATAGCCAGGTTCGATCCATGAGACACACCATCTCAATAGACCCTGCCCAAATTTCTTCTTGGGATTATATATGCACATCGCTCCACCTCTCACTTGGAGGTATAACTGCATGTACTCCCTCTATCCATCTGGCTTGAAATTTCCCCCTCCTGGAGGTCTCTGCTTGAGTGGATGCTTCCACTCATTCTCCTCTCTGATTCTCAAATTGTGGCTGCTCCACAACCCTTTTAGATTGCTTTTGAGACTACATGTTGAGAGGCTCCCTCTCAAACACCAAGTCACTAACCTCTGCTTTATTCCTCATAGCTTTGAATGCATGTAGGTTCTTGACTCGCACATTGTAATTATCCCGCCATTACAAAAATTTCTAAAAAAATATTTGATTTTAAATCGACGATATCTCACTCATCCGAGCTACAATTTGACTGATTGGTTTTTTCAATTTGGGTATTTTTTTGCAAGGAATCCAAATATGCTATTCGTTTTTTAAAATTTTGATGTCAGGATTCAGCTATAAAACACACCCTAGCATAAAATAACGTGCGTGCCTCCTTCTTCATCAAAATACTTAAGAAAACTCTTCATTAAAACTACATTTGATTCAGCTTAAAATGTACATAAAGAAAAGAGAGTCATACAAACAAAAATAATGATATATAATAACACAAGAAACTCCTTGGCCGAATATTACAATGGATGGCCTCTCGGCTTTTGGCCCTTTTACAAAAGCTCTCAAACCATCTCTCTCTCTCTCTCTCTCTCTCTCTCTCTCTCTCTCTGTATTCCTCATTGTTTTTCATCCTCACACACTCCTCATATTTATACATAATAATGAATTTATTCCAATCCATAATTTCCTCCACACAAATCTCAACTAAAATCTAAATTAGATTTATCCTTTTTTGGACTCAACTAAGTCCCATATAAGGAATTCCTAATCCCTATATTATCTACCTAATTCAACTCCACTCATATCCTTAATTTATTAAAAAAATATTTACAACAATCCTCACTTGCAATTTTCTCTCTTAATTTATTAAAAATGAGAGAAATAATTTATAAAATAATTAAAAAACCTCACCCCCTAAATCAGACAAATGAATAACGAAAATTAAACTTGATGCTCCTGCATCAGACTCCCAAGGTTGAAAATAATCATGATTTCCTGATCATGTGTTTCGGATTTTTTTCTTCTTGGATCCCATACCTTGTTCTGCAATTTTCCATTTGTTGCTTGCTTTTGTTTTTTGTTCTTCTCCAGGTCTCCACACTTTATGTTGCATTGCCCCACTAGCTATGCTTTCATAGTATTTTGTTGTCTTCCTCTTTCTGCTTCTTCTTTGTTTTACTACTGCTGTCTTCTTCCAGGATACTTTCATCATTATCCTCCTTATCAGTTCAATTTATATGTCCAATAAATCTTTTGTCTGTTTTTTACTTTCACCTCTTGATTGCTGAAATTTTATACTTACTATCGCCCTTTCATCCTTGCCCTCTTGTTTACTGTTGTCTTGCACCTTCACATTCTTCATTTCCCAATATTGAAATTGAGATTCCTCTCCATGCCTTGAATCCTGATTCTTCAGCATAGTTTCCAACAATCTAATCTCTTGGTTCCATGGATTACATATTTCCATAGAAATTTCTTCCTTTTCTTTTACTTGACTATTCACCTGTGTCAAATTTTCTCCATCATTTGCAATAAAACCTGTACTCACAAAACAATTAGTAAAATAAAAAACATAAGGCCTCAATGCCTCTTTCTCCTCTGGCAACATTTCAGTATGATGCTCTGAAATTTCCTCTTCCATCAGCACATCATTATGCTAATTTAAATTCTCTATGAGACTGTCAGCTACTCCCTCCTCCATATCATCTGTTTCACGAATGTCTCCCTGTTCTGTTTCAAAATAATGAACTTCTTTGATTTTCTGAATCATTCCTACATCCTTATCCTTTGTTTCCTGATTATTATTTGGGACAATTTCTTTGTCTTTCTCTTTCAGCAACTCACCCTAAGTAGAGATCCTCTGCTTTTCCAACTTTCTTCTTTGAAGATCTAACTTTCTATATAACTCAACAATCTCAATTGGGGTAGAACTTGGAAACTTTACACAACTTTCCATACCTTCACTTGGTGTTGACCAATCATCAGATGGCCCTTCTTTCTTTGCTTCAATACTCTGATGTTTATTCCCATGAGACCCCTCTGTCTCCTTTTGTTTCTGAGATCTTTCTATCTCAGCATCATTCTGAACAGATTTCATATTCAACTTCTTCTCCTTAACAAACTTCAAAGTTTTTTCAACATCCCGTGGTGTACCTGCAATCACACACAAATCATTAGTTTAAAAAAAAATAAGACCTTGTGGTCCCACTTGATGCTTCAGTCATCATATCTCCTTGCTGCTCTGAATCCTTCATTTGATTCAGTTCCTCTGTAGATTTCTCTTTTGTCACATCATTACTTTCAGAAAGAAATAGACCATATTCTAGCTCACATATCAAACCTTCCTTTATATACTCATTTAAACTGCGTAACTCTTCCTTCAATTGACCACTCACTCTATGCTCCCACTTCACTTGCAATCTATGCCATTTGATTTTCCTTTTTATACTCCATCAATATCTCTGGTCTGCTTTACTTCTCTGTAACATTTCCATCAATAACTCAAGACAAAATTTTATCTCAGCTTTCTCTCGCTAATCTTCATCAGTCAACTGTTCACATATGCCATTTACCTTGGCATTTTCCTTCTTCTTCCTTCTATTGTGGTCTTCATCCGATCTTCTGAAATGACTATCAATAGTCATCTTCTCCTCCTTTGTGAACTTCATCTGTTCACTTGTGGATTTCATTCGAATCCCCTTTTCAGCAAGCCTCCCTAATTTCCATTCAACAATTCAAGCTTATTCCTGCGCTTGACCTCTTGTGGTTCTCTGTCTTGGAATCATTTTCGAGCAATTCTCTTGCTTCTCTTTGCTGCAAAAAAACACTTTAGTAATGCTTGTGTTATAATGACCAACTCTTTGGGTTTCGGGCTCTGCCGACCATGCACCCAATTACATTCAAACCTTTGGCTTGATTCAATACTCTTTGACCCAGACTTTACATCAACTTTTCATCTTGGATGAAAAATACACCCTCTTGTACAATAACTCAATCTTAACTCAAGGTATCGAAATTTTCATTTGACCCTAACATCTGTTTGACTTCAAAGCTTGACCCAATAATTACAATAGTGGATATTTTGACTTAATTCAAATTATACAATCTACCAACAACATCCACCCTTAATACATTTTTATGATGTAAAATATTCACTCTTTCTCATACTCCATTCTTAAGAAAATATCACAAGTCACCAATTACATCATCTTCCATTATCATTTACTCACATGATACTTTAGCCTTTAGATTGAAATGCAATACACTTTTCCCCAAGATTTATTTTAAAATAAAATAAATCATTTAATTTTCACATTAAAATACCTTTTCGAAATGATGTATCATACCTTATGCTCCCTTCAAGGTTATTTAATAAACCTTTCCCTTGCATTTGAAATTCTCTGGATTTCACTCTTCTGTGCCGTTTTTGTCACTGTGAATACTCGCATGCCCATCATTCAACTCACTCATCATCTTAACGTAAACAGTTTCCCTATACTTCCATTCACCATACAACTGCACATTATAAATTCACATCTCTTCACTTATGTACAGAGAACAAGCTATTCATGTTTTCAACCTCTTCGACGAATAATGTACAACTCGTACATTGTACTCATCCTGAATAACACCTCCTTAGATGCCGCCACATGATGGTAAAAACAAAGATTCTATAAGATTCTATTTGGTTTGTTTGTGTTTCCAATCTTAAAACACAAATCAAAAGAATCTTCCCATTTCCAACTATAAGCTTTGGTCCAAAATGACTTAGCCAAAACTGTGAAGAACCCACACTATGCATAATAAACCCTCTCATATATTATAAAAATGCATGCTTCTCTTTATATCACCCAGGATTAGCGCATTCTCCTTTTCCATTTATTTAAGTGAAACTTAATTTCCTTTAAGCTATTATGGTGATAAAACCTTATACCTCCACATTTGCAACATTTTCACTTTAATTTTGAATAGCATTTTGACATATCTATACATAATTCCCACAAAAATACTTATCTATAAATTCAATTCTGGTTAAGAAAAACCAAAAATGTCAACATATAAGATGCTTGCCCCACAATTTTACTTAACATACCTTTCCAATTTTCTGTGCCCTTCTAATTTGTCTGAGTGAACCTACTCTCAACCCATTGACTGGTTTCTTCACAAGCAATATCTCCAAATGTGCTTTCAACATTTCTGTCTATGCGGATTGAAAATTTTCAATTTTAGTTTTACTTCTCCATGCCTTTAATTATCGCAGATCATGATTGTGCTTGCAATCATTGAGATCTCCCCCGATTTCTGTTTATCTTTGACACACAGATTCCCTTCTAAGTATATACTCGGATTCATTGCCTAATAATTGCTCGGTCTTTGAACAAATCTGAGGTTCATGACTTATGCTATCAGCCACAAATTCACAAGTCAATCATTTTTTTCATTTATACAATTATTCTCGCTTAATCTGTGGATACCAGGAACTCTGTGGGCACTATTGGATCATGGATAAATGGCGATGAAAACCATTCACTTCTCACATAGACAACAACTCCATAAATTTTTTATTTCACCCAACTTCATGCAAATTCCATTCTCCATTTTAAATGTTGATAAACAATCCATTAAAGAAATTTTTACTGTCTGTAACAATGGGAATGTAACAGCGTTGTGACATTGAAGACACATTACCAACATTGAATCCGCTTTAAGAAAGCAACAGCTGCATTTTGTTTTTTGAAACCATTGTCAGCACAAGCCATCACACAAGCATATCAAAACAAAGCGCTACATTTTGTTTTGAGACTACTTCCTACACAACCATTTCACAATAATCAAAGAAAGCATGATCAAATAATATAATTTTAAATTGGTTGTATTCATATTGGAACACAATGAATACTGCTTATTATCAAGACTCCATGGGTCTGTGTTTAGTGTCTTACGCAGACTAAGAAATTTTGAACCGCACACTACTTACACCATACCCTAGGGGTATTACCATATGCCATAGACCCGTGTTAAACTTGTGTTATAGAGACTATCTCTTAATCTTGTGTTATAGAGACTATCTTTCTCCCCTGAGTCAGTTTATACCATATCATATGCCACAGACTTGTTTAGGCCTTCACGCGGACTCCAAGAACTAGAGCCACACACCCAACCACAACTGAAAACTATGCAAGTCACCCTTCACCATTCCACCGAGGCTGCGACACACAAATCTGCCATCTTCGACCTTTGATTGTGCTGGTAGTCTCTACAACACTCCACTGCATCCACACCAATGCTTGAATGGGCCACACTCCTCCATAGTATGGTAATCACGAAAGTCTCCAAGAATTTAAAGCCACATACCCAAAACACAACTTGCAGACTATGCTAGCTGCACTTCACAATTTCGCCGTGACTGTGTCAATAAAAGTCCGCGATCTTTCAACCTTCGACTGTACTTGTAATCGCTGCTACACTCCGCTGCTACAAGGTGTTGTGACTATCCTTGCCTGGATGCTGTTAATATAATACCTACGCAATGCATGAAGGCTACACAATTAACAATTTGTGAGCCAATCAAGCTTCCACTCAGAGGCTCCAGAACCGCATGAATACGCCGACTTTCGCTACCTCAATTCTGAAGATGAACCACCCATCTATTTGTGATCTTTTCTCTAATAGAGGATTGATGAGCACTAAAAATTCCCAATGATTGCTAATACCTCCCACACTTGCAGTATCTTCTCGATGTGGATCTCCATAAAGTGATGCACAAATAAATTCTTTTGACAGTCACAATAAACATTTACACAGTCTCAACTTTGGAGACTTATGCTGCACCATGACCATCGACTCAGTTCTAACACTCAGCTGCATCATGCATCCACGATCCCATGCAATGGATTTTTATATTACTCAGATTTAATGCTTGACATGGCACATAAAATTCACAACCAAGGAAAACCTCTCTTGCATCCGGCTCTGACACCAAATGATGCCAGGATTCAGCTATAAAATAGACCCTAGCATATAATAACATGCGTGCCTCCTTCTTCATCAAAATACTTAAGAAAAATCTTCATTAAAACTACATTTGATTCAGCTTAAAATGTACATAAAGAAAAGAGAGTCATACAAACAAAAAAATTGATATATAATAACACAAGAAACTCCTTGGCCGAATATTACAATGGATGGCCTCTCGGCTCTCGGCCCTTTTACAAAAGCTCTCAAACCATATCTCTCTCTCTCTCTCTCTCTCTCTGTGTATTCCTCACTATTTTTCATCCTCACACACTCCTCATATTTATACGTAATAATGAATTTATTCCAATCCATAATTTCCTCCACACAAATCTCAACGAAAATCTAAATTAGATTTATCCTTTTTTTGGACTCAACTAAGTCCCGCTTAAGGAATTCCTAATCCCTAGATTATCTACCTAATTCAACTCCACTCATATCCTTAATTTATTAAAAGAATATTTCAATAATCCTCACTTACAATTTTCTCTCTTAATTTATTAAAAATGAGCAAAATAATTTATAAAATAATTAAAAAACCTCACCTCCTAAATCACACAAATGAATAATGAAAATTAAGCTTGATGCTCCTGCATCAAATTTGTCACCAAAAATTTCATATATTCTCTGGAAACTCTCCGCCCAAAAAAAATCCTGCTCTGATACCATGTAGAAATATCACTTTGATACCATTAGAAATTTATAGAAATTCTATATCAATGGATTCAATCTGATCTTATGATGTACTAAAACAAGATATTGAATCCTTCTACAATATTTGAGGAACAAAAATCATGATCACTCAATCACATGCAAGTAAGAGAAAGAAGTAAATAAATCGCACAACACAAGATTTTATTGGGTAAAGAAATTGCTCAAAACCCCACTATCATATATTGTATAAATTCAAGGAATCATGAAACAATACAATCCTTAATCTTTCATAAGATTCTCTAGCAATCTACCAATTGTCTCCCATTGATCTAGGACAAATTGGACAAACATATAATCAATTCTCAGGCTTCCTTCAACTCGTCTTTCTCACACAATTCCTAAAGAACTAAGCCCCTTTTAAATATGAAAATCAACCTTCCATGATTGTGCAATAGATCTTGGCTTCCTCATGGCTTTATAGTTGCACATGGGAAATTATCTAATAATACAACTGATAATTATGTTCCCTTTAACCTCTCTCTCAACTAGGTCTTCCTCAGAACTAACATGCATGAAAATATTTATAGCGAATCATCAGGTATCTGATTGATAACTTCTTGTGAACTAAATATAATTTAATTAAGTAGACCTATCACTAATTCATCACTTAGTTAGAACTAGTTAAACTAATTTTAACTCAAATAATTGAATTAGTTGATTACACGTGCACCCCACTAATGCATTAACTATAGATGGACCCTCAAAATATTAGGATCACTCTACATGCCTCATCTTAGACCCTCAATTAAAATTTCGTGGGCTAACTCAGTCATCATAACTTACTTAACTGATATAAGTTGTTATGAGATGAAATTACAATTCATTGTCCAATTTATTTAAAGGAAAAATAAATTAGACACCCACATTCCTCACTAGTGTGTAACTGAAATTCTTCACTGAATTTCCTCACCAATGTGTGGGTAAATTTTTTCCTTTATGGTTGCTAATTTCATTGTTTCTTGTTGCAAATTTCAACACAGACCTGGGGCCTTAATTTTCTCAACTTTATTTTTTGGAAAACCAAGAATTCTGCCACAAATGTTTGAATATCATATTTAAGGCCATCCCAAAAAAAAAAAAAATTGACCCTGTAGTAAGTTTTTAAAAATCCTGAGTGTCCTCCTAAGGGAGAGGTGTGCAATTCCAAAATAATATTTTGTTTTAGTTGGGATTTCTTACAAAGATATAAGCGATATTTGTACCATAAGGAATCATTTTTCCAACAAAATGTATTAGATGTAATGGGATCTTGCTGCAACTTTTGAATAAGTGTACACACATCTTCATCATTCTTCCATTCCCCCCTTGCTTCAGTTATCCAATCTAGTTGGATAACAGAAATGGCACAAAGCAATGCTTCCACATCCTCATCCTTTCTTGAGAGTGCATCTTCAACAACATTTAGCTTCCCTTTCTTGTAGATGATTTCAAAGTCATAACCCAACATATTTGTGATCCATTTTTGCTTCTCTTTTGAAGATAATCTCTGTTCCAAAAAGTATTTAAGACTATCGTGATCAATTTTTTACCTTGAAGTGTCTTCCCATTAGGTAAGGTCATCATTTCTTTAGCGCATGTATTATTGCCAACATTTCCTTCTCATAAATATCTTTTTGTAAATACTTTCCTTTGATTCTACGACTTTCAAAAGAAATGGGTCTTCCTTCTTTCATTAAAACAACACTAATTCCATTTCCTAAAGCATCACATTCTACAATAAAGGTTTTTGTGAAGTCTGTTGTAGCTAAGACCAGTGCTTGCCACATTTCCTCTTTAAGATGTTCAAAGGCCTTATTTTCTTCAAGATTCCATGAAAATGCATCTTTCTTCAATAATGTTGTTAGACATGCTGCTATTCTCCCATAATTCTTAACAAACTTGCGATAATACCCTGTTAACCAGAGAAATCATCGCACCTGCTTTATGGTTGTGGGGACTTTCCATTCCTTAATGTATTTAATTTTGTTATGGTCTACCTTAACACCCTCCTGAGATACAATATGACCCAGATATTCCACCTCTTGTACTCCAAAAAAACATTTGGAGGTTTTTGCATATAATTGTTTCTCCTCCAATAGTTTGAGTTCCCTATCAACATGTTGAACATGATCATTCCAAGACCTGCTATAGATTAGTATATCATCAAAAAATACTAACACAAATTTTCTAAGTAAGGGTTTGAAAATGGAATTCATCAACCCTTGAAATGTAGAAGTTGCATTTGTAAGGCCAAAAGGCATGACATAAAATTCATAATGACCCTCACGAGTTCTAAATGTTGTTTTCGGAATGTCTTTAGTCATCATTCTAATTTTATGATATTTTGAACGAAGATCCAAATTGGTGAAATAAATTTCTCCATGTAATTCATCCAATAATTCATCATTTAATAGTGAGCTTATTGAGCTCCCTATAATCTGGACACATGCACTATGATCCATCCTTATTGTGCACCAATACTACTGGAGCAGAGAAATAACTTTTACTAGGTTGAATTATATCAGCCTCTAGCATTTTTGCAATCATACATTCAATTTTGCTCTTTTGGACATAAGGATATTTGTAAGGCCTGATGTTTGGAGGAACACTTCCTGGAATCAAATGAATAGAATGATCATGATCACGAATAGGTGGGATTCCTTTGGGAGTTTCAAACACCTTGGAATGATTGTTCAAAACGTTTTGGATATCTGGAGAAATAGATGATTTTGATGTTGGAACTTGTAGTGACCATAATTCTGCAATTACGTCTCATTGTTCTTTCTTAAGAATATTTTTCATGACATTAGAGATTATTATCTTTCCTGGCTTCCCTACAATACCCCGTAATTCAAATTCCTTTCCTTTCGAAAAAAAATCAAGAAAATTTCTTGAATATTAAAAGCTACCATCCCCAAAGATTGTATCCATTGTACTCCTAGTACAACATCAGCACCACCCATTGGAATGGAAATCATTGGACTATTCAATACATGTTCTCCCATGGTTATCCGGATATTATGGCACTTTCCATAGAAATTTATAGTTCCTCCATTTGCAACCATCACTTGACACTCTGGTGCTGGGTATAGGAAGCAATTCAATTCCTTGGCTACCTTACAATAAATAAAATTATGGGTACTACCTGAATCAATTAGCGCTATTAAATTTTTCTTCTTGATATGTCCTTCTATCTTGATAGTTTGACGAGTGATAATTCCTGCTAATGCATTACAAGTTATGGTCGTATTAATTTTTTCTTCCTCTAGGGTTGGTTCTTGGTGTATATCCTATTCTTTTGAAGTTTCTTATTCCATTTATTCCTCCTCTTGAGTCTTCACAATCTATGTAAAATAATTTCTTCTCAACACACTTATGACATTTAGTGTATTTTCTATCACAAATATAACGAATCCCTTTTTCTCTTTTTTCTTCCAATTATTGTGGTGTCAACCTTGTAGGTTGTGGAATTGTAGGAGTAGCAACACTTCCATCTTTATAGTTGTGAGTGGTAGGCTTCCTTGTCGCCATAAATTTACGTTCAATTATTCTTGCCAACCTGAATGCCTTCTCCAATGAATCAGATTCCCAAAGGAAAACCTCATGTTGGATGTTATCCTTGAAATTTCCTATGAAGACATCAATCATGTGCTCCTTTGGAATATCTTTACCCTTATATTCAATTTTTTAACTCCTCAATGTGCTCCACCATTGAACCATTTTGTTTGAGATTTATCCAAATTGGCTAAAGAATATGTTGCTCTTTGTATCCTCATAATGTGCTATAATTTTCTCTGTAAAAATTGACCAAGTGATAATTTTTTTATGAGATAAAAACCATCGATACCATACAATTTTTTTTTTTTCTAAATATAAAGTTGCAATGCATACCTTTTACGTGTTTTGCACATTATGGAGATCAAAGTATTGCTCCATATGTAGTATCCATTTTATGGGATCCTTGCCATCAAACTTCCTCATATCGATCTTTGGAATATGGTGGCTCTTAGATCCAACATTACAGTCTATGAAATCACAATTAACATTTATTTTGTTCTCATCATGAGTTTCCTCTACTACCTTTTCACCATTAGGAAGTTTTTATTATGGAAAATTTTCCAACCCTTCCTTCAAACCTTCCATGTCTTTCTTCAAATCTTCCATGTTTCCTAATATACCATCCATCTTAGCTTCCATTCCATTCTTCAAACCATTCTTATTAACTTACACGTCTTTATTCAAACCATCCATCTTACCTTCCATTTCATTTTTGGTTACTTTTACGAGAGTGAAATTTGTTGCACTTGGTCTCGTAATTTTGATATATCATGTTGCAATTATTCATCTTCATGCGTCATAGTAGAGATTTATGAGGGATTAACGGGCTTGGAATTATTTTTGGGAGGCATTATAGAACCCAACACTATTATATATGCTTTAATATTCCCTTTGAATCACTTCAAACTTTTTTTTCAAACAAAAGTTATGCAATTTAAAAAAAAAATACACACCTTCTTTCTTTTGAGAAGCTCGATATTGATACTAATGTATCTCTGCGATTTCAGATCCCCAATATTTTAGATTTGGTATTGTAGCAGCTCTCTGAGTCTTCTTTCTAATTCCATAGGTCCGACTTAATTTGGATTCTTAAAGACAAAGTTATGCCCAATCTCCCACAATGACCTAATTATGGACTGGTTCAGTAGAGAGAAATTATATGGCATGCCATGTGTCACGATTTCTTCCTTTGGCACTGAAATCGATACAAAAAAAATTAAATTCTGTGAAATTTCAGCCACTTTTTACAGAATTCCAACCCGATGTTTGAAACGAAAGTTATGATGGTTTTCCCTCGACCACTTGTTTGAGATAATTATGGAGCATGAAAAAACCCTAACTCCCTTAGATCATATCTCCAAAAATATAATGAACCAAGGTCTAAAATTTGTATACGACGTTCCTCAAAATTTTGGATCAAATGGGCTTTTTTTCTAGCTTCTAAAACTTTGTATAAAAATATCTATAGCGAAAATTCCACAATGACATGTTTACAGCAGCGAAACCCTAGAATCGAAAGCTCTTATACCAAATGTTATGAACCCAACTCACAAAATATAAGAAAAGATAGATCAATGACTTAAAATAAGCCTCTTTGAGGGGGAAACCTCCTTTAAATTATATAAATGAGAAATTCTTAGATGATACAGATGAAAAAACCTCCTTTCTATATATAGGAGTCCATGGGGTCACAATATAATCCTAGCTGACCTAACAATAATAATGTAAGGGCACAAAAATAACAATAGTGGGCTTTTATGGGGCACAATAATAACAATATGGGGACTACAAGAGTACAAAAATAAAAATAAGGGGGCTACACTAACAACAATAAGGGACTACACTAGTAATATAGGGACTTAACAATGAGTTTGCGTCTAGTGAAACAATGTGGAAAAAATAATAATGCGAGAAAGTATAGATACGACCTAGTTCGGGGACCCTATCAAGATAGTGAGAAACTGACATAACCATCAATGAGAGTTGAAGTGCGTCGAATCTCTGACAAGTCCTGGAACTTTCAAATGTTGAATAATTATATTTTGAGAACTCAGTCATATTGAAAATTTCATGTGGGTGACTACTATCGGTTATTTGAACAAGATCACTATTATCTAGATGGTATCCATCTATATCACTGGTTTTCTCATATTTTTCAACTTGAAGAAATAGATTACCAAAGTCATAATATTCTTCTAATTATGTATCTAAGGATGTACAGATCGAAGAAACCTCATGAGAAACTTGAACTAAAGAATTATATTGACGTAGGACTAGAAATTCCAAACCAAGGAATGTATAGTTTATGATTTCATTTCTTTCTTCTTCACCATGGATGACCTCAATTCCTTGTCTCAATTTGAAATTCAACTCATGAAATTATAAATTTGATGAGCATGACACATTTTCATCACAAGTCAATTCACTACAAGCAGTAGGACACAAGGGATATAAAGCTAAAAAATAATTTCTTATAAGAAGATCTCCTTGAGAAATCCAAGTATTTGCTGATATACTTGGAAATTCATTAATGGTATCATGGCCATTAAAATGATTATCATCCAAGGGATACTCCTAGATAAGAGCTTTGATTTCATTTGATTGATTCATGATATCACAAAATCCAGGTCAACAAAGAATGAAGAAACAACATATTGAAATAGAGGAATTTGAAATAGGGAAGAAATACCAAAATTATCTTCACCATTTTACTCCTCTACTTCTGGAATATGACTACTTTGTACCTGATCATAACTTGGACCGACAAATTGAGAATTGAGAGTATCTAAAGGACTTGTTGGTGGATAATATTGATAAAGTGAATCAAGTTACAAAGGGTCATTAGATGTAGATACTAGGATATGATAGGTATTCCTTGAAGAAAAAACACTTTGAATGATATCATATTCAATATTTATGTGATATTTAGGAATAAAGGGATCAATATTCACCTTAGTCTCCATGGTTTTATTAGAAAATTGAAAATTTTCTTGGATAAGATCTTGACCATGTGAACCAAAAGAAGGTGGAAGAGGAGTATCAACTATTTGATTTTTATATTTCCCAACTTCAACAATAGCACTAGAGACTACCTTGTTAGGCAACGAAAAGGGAAGAGGGCAAGGGAAAAAAGGGACAATAGGTTCCTCATCTAATATTAGAGTTGTCTCATGGTTAATAAAAGTTGGAAGAGCACAATCAACTAAGGATTCAAATTCATAATGTTTCAAAGAGATTTTCATTAGATGCTGAAATGTTTCCTTGAAGAAATCCCAATCGACATTTTCTTTAGGGAAATCATAGCATAGTTGAAGAAATATATTGGAAAAACCCTCTATTGATTCATCATTCTTCATTCTAAGTTGATTAATCCTTTTATAAAAATCTTGGTAATCATACATATCAAAGGCTTGTTGAAACTCCTTAAAAAGTTGTTCAAATGAATGAATGGAAGAAACTGGTATGGAATGACACCCCAAATTAACTAAACTATTAAAGTGTGAGGGTAATAATTTACATGCAACGTATTCATAATCCACTTCATAAAAATCACAAACTTAAGAAATTGTGATGTATGCTCGACTATGGATGTTCCACCCTCACCATCAAACTTTAATTGAGACAAATTATAAATAATTTTTTTTGGGAGTTAAATATTTTCTCTGTTATAAAAACATCCCTAGATTATGATTTAGGAATGGGTAATTCAAGATGGAGGATTCAAAATAGACTCAACAAGATCAAATTGTTATTTAGGCCTCCTTCTAGAACCAAACGTTGACGGTCTTGGAAGTCTTCCAACATAGGGGGTTTGCCCAGTATGAATTCCCAACTAGACCTCACACTATTTAGAATAGGTGTGCTATCTGAAAAATAGGTTTAGTCACCATTATTCCTAGGAATTTTCCTTGGATGCAATTATCAACATAAGATATTATACAAAAAATATATGAAACAATCAAGTAATTCGACATTGTGAGGCACACAATTTCAATGTATATAAGGTAATTTCATGGCACGAAAAGAAAGAGTGAGCCTCTAAAATAAAATTAATGGTACTATCCTAAAAAAGACACAAAAAATCATGGAAAGGATAATTATTTAACTTGCAAAGTAGTTCGTAAGATAACAATGATCATAAAATCAAATAACAATGCACATCCAATAGGATGCATAACAAAGCCAACGAAATTTTTAATTTTCATTAGAATGTGTTAACATAAACATATACCACAATCAATGAAAGAATAGTCTCACAATTATTCATGACATATGCATGAAAGTGCATCGGCTCTGAGAGCTTCACACATTCTGTGAAAGTCCCAATATATACAATTACAATGCTACCACACTATATGCAATAGTGGAACATTAAGTCACTACTTTCTCCTCCAAAGAAATATATTCTCTCCTATGCCAAGCTATAGAAGCCAAGGTGAAAAGTCGCCAAACCTTCCATGTTGCTTGAGCTATGAGGGTGTATTTATAATAAATGATGTGACTCTCCACCTCCCATGTGACTCTTGACTTCCCTCATGACTCTTGAGTTCCTACTATGGATTTTCCAATTCTTATGTGACCTTTTATATTCTACATGAGTTTAGAACTTTTTGGGACCCTTTGGATTCCACACATTTTATATTTTCTCATTTTTGAAATTACATAATTACATTCCATAAATTATGTAGCAAAATACATTGACACATATGACTTTTTTGGTGACAGTTTAAGAAGCCACAACTTGGAAAAGGGGCATATGACTTCAATGTATTAATGCCAAGCTCTTCTCTTTGTTACTATGAATTTAACTTACTAATGATATATCTTTTCTTGTGCTTCATCTTTACCCTCCAAAAGCTCTGGATAAGTGTTTAACCTTCTAATTCAACATTAGTTTCCATCTCTTTGTCATGGTACAAGATTCCTTCAAGTCCTTCATGATGAACCTTCCTTTTTCTTCTTATTCAAGAGTGACTTCCTTTCCTTCATAACCTGACTCAAGCATCACCCTTCCATGCTAAGACCATGACACATGAAAATTATTTCCACTTATGATAAGCCAACATCATTCTGGAAACCACCTATTCTACATTTTATTTCTCATGGAAGATATTTACTATGATAGGACAATGGGCAAGGGTATTGGGAGAGAGAGGCTAGAAATTGTGTATTTTGGCTCAACAATGACCAAGGGGTGACCATTTTTTTCATTGGATTTTTTTAATGCACAATAAGGAGAGGCTCTTCAAGGATCTGCATAGTGGGAAATTCTAGGAGAAAAGGTGATGAACTTGCTGACTAAGAATGCACATTGTGTAGTGCTAAAGGAAGAGGAGAAAATGATTGCTTATTTAACCTTCAAAATTACTGAGGGATGACCCCATTTTCCACAGGAACTTTGAAATGCACAATGGGAGGAAATTCCGGTTAATGTACTACACGGTGAGAGGTTTTGGTTTGAATGAGAGGGAACACTAGCCATTGTAACTACAAAATGTGCAGTTATTGAGGAGAAAACACTAGGATTACGAAGTTGAGGGCTATAGTGGCCTATATATGGACCTATTATCCACTATAAATATGTAATGCAAAGGAAGATGCTAAATTGGTGAAGGGATTGTGAATTTGACTGGTGCAATCAGTAAAATGCTAGGTCACTGTAACTTGAAGATGCTCACTTCACCATGAAAGTGAGAGAGCCATATTATTACATAGTTTTGTTTAGAAATGATCAAGATGAGGCTCCAATATACACTATAACTACGCCATGCGCAAAGGAGGAAAGGAGGGCTCAATATTGGGCACAATGTTTAGGGATAACATGAAAATTTTGAGGGACTATCCTTCACGATTGTGCAATATGCTTGTGGAAGAGGATGCCCTTAGGATGTAATATGGTACAAAAATAAGAGGGAAGAGGTGCATGCTTGATGTCTAAGGATGTGAAATGTGCTCATCCAATAGCTGGTATTTTAGGTATGCAAAGTGTGAATACAAGGGAAATCCCAAAAATGGATAAGTGTTGGGTCCATTGGAACAAGAGAGAACACATGATATAAACAAGTTCCAAAACAATTTCACACAAATTTATACCATAAAAAACAAGCCAAGAGAATGAAAAATAATCATCCACATGCATTCCTTGAAACGACAATAAAGCAACACTTATTTCTCAGTAGGACAGTTGAAACATGGGTTTGCAACACTTAAAATACAAGTTTAAAAACAAGTGTCGAATACAACCAAAAAGTTTGTTAAGCTATGTGAGAGTGTCTAGTGCATATTATTATTATATATAGGATTATCTAATGTGGAAGAGTATTGTAGAACTTCCTCTAGTGGTACATGAAAGTGATTTATCAACATTATTGTAGATAAGCCGAGGTAACACATGCAAGTGTGAAAACAATCAAAATTGACTGTTATACATCCTTTTTTCGCATTCAATCAAAAATCCTAGAAATTAGATAAATCAAAATCCTTGACACCTTTTCATTATACCTTTGAAAAGCCTCAAGCATTGATTCTCAAAAAGTACACAAATTATGAGTTTATCAGCTTAAAAACTATGTTTTTTTCCCCAAAGCAGCTTGCCCTTTAGTCCAGCTATGATGGTTGCATGTTGCATAACTGAGCACTTGCACTAACCAACGAGGTTTCTCTACTTTGTAGGTGAGATGGTTTTATAATTTTGGGAAAAAGAAAAAATATTTACGTAACTTATTCTTCTAGAAGCTTCTAAGGCGGTTTTAAACATGTACTATTAATTAAGATCTCAAATTCCTATTCTATCCTACTCTAGAGGTCTTATGTATTATCCCTAGAGATTATCCTCCTTCATATGTGGATCTCAAGACCTAGATTGGTAATCTTGAACTACCACTTTTACCTTATAAATTCATTGCCTCCCATAGAGTCTGGGTTGGCTTTTGGATACTCTTAGTTATGACCTGATGCTACTACTTGTCACCTAAGGCTCGATTACCATCCTTGAGTTGTGATTGAGGGCTTGCCTTGTGGCTAAGGAAGGTATAGTTTGGTGGGAGATTATACATTGTAAAGAACTTTAAAAGGGTTGTAATATTCTCCCACATCTAATTAATACAAGAAGCTTTGTTTTACTATGCTTTGCGTGTATTTGATGTGCATGTATTTCCATGCCCACTTGACTCATTGAATAGAGACATTAGTTTATGTTATGGATGTCTTGTAGTTATATTGTTTGTTATGATTTTATTGCAGGTTCATTTTATAGTAATTGGAATTGGACCTAAAGTTTACAAGTCAAGAGAATAGGAGGACTATCGTTGGATTCTAAGAAGGCCTTTCTTCCATTTATTAATTTCTCTAAGGAAAACATTGTCCTTTTTTGTTTTTTTGTTTCTAGATAAACTACTAGATCCAGGTGATTCACTTATGTCTGCATAAGATAATTTTCCATAAAAAAATGACACTTGCAATAGTAAGAATAAGTTAAAATGACACTTTAAAAAGCTAAAGAAAGTGACAATGACACATGCAAATGCAAAATAAAGAAAAAGCAACACTTATAGAGGTGAAAGAAAGAAAAATGATAGTCTGAAAAATTAAAGCAATGGTTAGAGAAATTTTTAGGTCTAAAATGGGCCTCCTAAGGAATATTATAAAATAATCGTGGAGATAATAAAATAATATTATATTACATCAACAAATTTTACAGCAGAAGGAAAAACCTACTTTTTCAACTATTATTTTCAACTTATCTCCCTGCGGTTTCACTCAAATTTCTAGCAGGAGAACTCATTGGATGTAAAATTTAATTCCTCGTCTAAGGAGTACCAATTTTTCATACTTTTGATGGACCTTGCTACAAAAAAAATTAAAAATACATGAAACATTTGATTGCAATCACATTTTCTATGTATTTCTCAGTTTCTGTGTAGCAGGGTCTATCGACAGTATGAAACATGGCTACTCCTTAGAGTATGAATTAAATTACACATCCAACGAGCGCTCCGACTCGAAATTTGAGTGAAAAAATAGGGAGATATGTTGAAAAAATGAGTTGAAAAGTAGTTTTTTTATTTGCTAATCTTTTTACCTTTTTACTCCAAAAATGGTGAATCATCCCGCATGGTTTAAATCATCATTTTGAATCACATTAGTTCTTATAAAGTTGATTTTGGTTGTAAATTTTGTTTTGGGACACATTTTATACCTAAAATTTTCTCCAGTTTCTTGCAAAAACAAAATCGCACAAAAGCGACATTAAAAAGTCACCCGAATGATAGTATAGTTGCAACTAAGAGTGAGGAAGACTATCAACTGAAATTGCACACTAAATTTCCACATAAATGGAATAGTCATTGTTCCCGTCAAATGAAAAATTATTATCATTAGGGAATGCACAATTTTTAGGAGTTGTGTAATTCCTGCCATTCAGGATATGACAATCACTATTTGTAGAGACTGTGCAAGCATTGCTTTGAAGGAATATGCAATGCTTATCATCCCAATAAGGCACTAATTTTTTAGCTTGATAGGAAGAGGTGAAATTTTTCATGCATCAAAAATATAAAGTGGTTTCAATAGTTAGAATCACAGAAGAAGATTTGAACACTTAGTAAAACATCAATCGACCATGAAGCAACTATGATCAACTTGGAAAGACAAATTATAAGATAAAAAGGAGGCTCTAAAATTCAAGTGTAGGAAAAATTTTGGTGGGTGCTTGTCGCTATGAAAACAATAAACAACCACTACCAAGCATGTCAAGCATACTTAACGACATTAGTAAATTCCCTTGACTATTGTAATATCACATTATGAAATTGGATAACTGCAATGTATTGTAATAATTTAAACATTGATTTTTATTAACATCTACCCTTTTCAAACTCACAAAGTTTTTATTTCATAAAGTAAGATTCATTCAAGATTTGATTTTTTTTTTTTGGAAAAAGTAGATCATGAAATCCAAATGAGACAATTTCAAATTGCAAATTTATGTGCTTCATAAAATATCTTATTTTTATTTAAAAGCCAAACTCCGATATTGGATGTTCCAAATATGGAGTGTTGTTTCAGAATGGCATCGAGAGGCACTCTACAACTCAATACAGGGGAGATGTGTAGGTGTAATGTAAGAGGGTCCCTTAATAAATTCATAACTTATGAAAAAATTACGAAAATAAATTCCAAATTTGATATGTCAATTCAAAAGATAAATTATCCTTTGTCACCCACACAAAGAATTTTAGACCCCCTACTTTGTCCATTATTGTTCACTTTTTGTATACATGGATGATGCTTACTTCCTAATTATTGAACTACATATTAGGGTGAATGAGATGTATTTACTATAAATTAAAAAATATGTTTATATCTATAACACTAAAGTAAAAAGTTCAAGAAAAGACACTATGTTTCAAAATTTGAAAACCTAAATCACTTTACGAAATTCAAATATCCACACACATCTCTTTTGATTGTATAGACTATTTTGATAATGTGTGACTTTCGATAAACATCAGTAACTATGCTTTGATTATGAATAACTATATTTAACAATTATTTGATAATGGTTGACCACAATGGACTATGGTTTTCCATGTTCATCATTTTTAAACATCAATATTTATGTTTTGACTATAAATGACTTTGGTTAACGATTGTATGACTATGGTTGACCATGGTTTGACTATTATTGACTATCATTGACTATAGTTGAACATGGATTGAATATGATTGGCCAACATTTGACCATTGTTTGTCTATGTTCAACCATATGGTAGAATGAATTTTATTTTATAATTGTTATTTATATTTTTTATATGTATTTCACACACACACACACACACACACACACACCTATATATAATTATTAATTAACTATTTTAAGTTTTTATGTGTTCTTAAATATTATATAAGGATTATTGATATGAATTTTTATTATTTAAATTTGATATTTATATTATGGGTTTTTCCAATTATTATTTGAATGTTAAAATTTTATGGTTGTGTTCATAATAAAATGGATCTCCTAAGGAAATTATAAAATATTTGTGGAAATAATAAAATAAGATTAGATTACATAATCAAATTTTAGAGGGAGAAAAGAAAAAGACTATTTTTTTAACTCATATTTTCAACTTATCTCCCTATGGGTTTACTCAAATTTTGAGCAGGAACACTCATTGGATGCAAAATTTGATTCCTCATCTAAGGATTACTCATGTTGCATACTTTTGATGGACTATGCTACACGAAAAATGAGAAATACATAGAAAACATTATTGGAATCACATTTGTTCATGTATTTCTCATTTTTTCGTATAGGAGGGTTCATCGAAAGTATGCAACATGGGTACTTCATGGATGATGAATTATATTTTGCATGCAATGAGTAATCCTGCTCAAAATTTGAGTAAAATATTAGGGAGATAAGTTAAAAATACAAGTTGAAAAAATATTTTTATTATTTTATTATTTTTTAATCTTTTTACTTTTATATGCCAAAAATGGTGGATCATCCCCCATGGTTGACATCGTCATCTTGAATCCTATTGGTTATTATAAAGTTTATTTTGGTTGTATATTTTTCCTAGAAAACCCATTTTATACCTCAAAATTTCTCTAATTGAATGTCTACTCAATTAATAATAGAAATTTAAAAATAATAAAATTCAGTTTGTTATATTGTAATTTTGTTTTTATTAATAAAATTACAAACAATTTTTAGATAAAATAAAATCATAATATACACATCATATTAAAATATATAACATATAAATAGCACATATAAATTTAAATTGATTTTTTCATGTAAATTAAAAATATGATTCTATAATCCCTTCAATGGGGGTGAACAAGCAACATGAGGAGGGCCTAGGGGAGGGTAATAGTCATCCCATTGATACCTTGGATCTTTAAGGTAGGGTTGTGTGGTCCAGGTTTGCACTCTTAAGAGCAACCATAAGAGCTAGTGATCCCAGTTTCGATGCAGACATGCTTAAAAGAGAACAACTCGGGCCTTCAAGAGGGGGATCAATAACAAGCCACTTCCATTGGTAAAATATATTTGGAATCCCACTTCATTCACAATTCATGCAATCCATATGAGATAAATGATAATTATCGATGTCATTGCTTTCAAGAATGTAAACATGCTTATAGCTCCAATTCTATACCCTACACACCCCCATACCTGCAATATATTGACTCTATTTTTCACAATTTAAAACTAGATTTTTAAATGAGTATTATAAAATATTGGTCAACACCTTCAAGTCACCTTGGCAACCATCAATGTGGGATGAATCAATTTCTACTCACAATATTTCATGTTGTTATTATTTATCTCAATCACACCTAAGACTATGAGCTAACTATAACCTCCAACTCATGTAAATATTATAGTAAGAAATATATTGTATGATGGGGAATATCAAATATTAATCACAAGACAAGTAGAAGTTAATATCGATAATATTTGTTTTCTTGAGAGGCATACAAATTCTGTAAATTTTTTTTTTATTGTGTCTACATGTTGGAGTTTGTTGAAGAAAATTTCTAAACAAAGCCATCATTACTGGTTTTTTGTGAAAAATGGATGTCACTACATGATGTGAGTGGCAAGCATCCTAGAATATTTTGTTGGATAGTGTTCTCCATGTAGATTTGGTGAAGGGAATGTATGCTTTGGAAAATGAGTCATCCAACTGCATATCATTGAAATTCAAACCTTATGTATAGATCATGATAGGGAAAGCAACTACTTGTGATAGGCTACAACTTAATTGAGGCACCAAACTAGAAACAATGTACAAAGCTACTTTCTATATGCTACAACATGATTGGGGGACCAACATCAAAAATGGGGAAGCTTCAACTTTTTGCAGCCTTCAAACTGACTGAGGCACCAACCTCAATGAACAAACCCACCTCATTTTTCAACTTCGTGTGGACCACTTTTCAAAATATTTTAAATTTGATCCACAAGCATAATTTATAGCTATTTGTCACAGAATTTTCCCTCATAAATATGGTATTTACTTACAATTATTGTCATTGCAATTGATGTAACAACCTGTTATCATTGTCATAATGTTGTTTTAAACCTTCCATATCTTGTCCATACTCTACTACAACTTATTTTTTCAATATGGACACATAAAACATTTCCCAAAACATGTTATGTCCATTTACAAAACACTCACTACAACCTACTCAAAAGCCCCTAAAACACATAACACTGATTTTGGATATAAAAAATATATCATCAAGGGAGTTCATAACTTCAGAAATGTTTGCCATTGACTTCTAAACACCATGCTTGTTTTGGAATTAAATGTGGCTTTAAAATGAGCCAAAAACACCCCCAAAACCCATATAAAGTCAAAAATTAAATTAAGTGTTCAATGATATATAAACCATGGAAACTTTTAGGGGATAATATTCGCAAGCAAGCTACTTTTCCATTATTTTTATAAAAAATAAATTCTCCAATCTTCATTGTTTCAAAAATTATTTTCCAAAACTTTACAATATAAAATTATTTTACCATAGAAGTCACCAAAATTATATAAATACGATATATAATATCACTAGAAATTTGAATATTTTTACAAATATATCAACTAGAATTTTAAAGTTTTCATATTAGGAGCTAGTGAGATTCACTAAGGTTTCTAAACCTTAATATAAATTTCCATCCTTTATGTTTTTCTTAAGATAAACCATGAGACTTTGCCAGCTTGAGGAAAATCAAATAGAGGATCAAAGCTTATTCTCTACCTTATCATAACCAAGACTCTTCCTTAGTCTCTAAACCATGCAAAATATTAAACTCTACCTTCACACTAGAGACCTAACCTTCGCTTTCCATATAAAAGACTAAGAACAATTACAATGAACTTGAACCAATGAAATCGACTGAAAACTCAGAACAACCAATTGTTATAAGCCACATATATTTACTACTTATCTTCATCATGGGTGAAATTTGATCTCCTACATTGCATGTGTATATATATACATATTTGGTGGTCTCAACACTCCTTTGCGCCGATGATAGACCAAAAATTACACCAGTAATCTTGTATCCCTAACCATTATAACTATATAATGTGACCATCAACATGTCCTTGTCTCTAATTTTGTGGCATGATTCTTTGGAATTATCCTTTATGTGACCATATGACCATTCCATGTGACTTGGTCCCTCGGGGTCTATGGTTGTTTTCATGATGACATCAACACGAATTCATCATTGCACGTGGAAGCTTGTGAGAGGTGCCACGTGTCACCCATTTTGTTCCATTTCACCAATAAAAAATCGTCCTTTTTGCTTACCACATGGGAGGCCATAAAGGAACCAAGTCACCTTCCTAAAATAATCCAAACGATGTTCCAAGCCACGTCAACAATTTGCTACTTTGGCCAATTGAAGTATGTCATGTATCAAGACTACCATGTCATCATCCTTGGCTAATGAAAATATGCCATGTATTAGGATTTCACTGTCATCATCCTTGACTAATCAAAATATGTCATGTGTTGATAGTACCATGTCATCATTGTTGGGACGTAGAATTGACAAATTTTTATACCTATTTTCCATACTTTTTCTTATGATCATTTGGACTGTTACAGTCATACCTTATCACACTGATAGACATCATTAACTAAAGTATGTTTCCTTTTTATGTTTCATCTTTATTATTTTTTTTTGCTTGTAGTTTGAAATAGAAGCTAATTGCTTCATATAATTTTATCAATAAATTGACACAGGGTTGACACAGGGTGTGTGTCTTGTTGAGGTGTTGTTACAAGATTATATCTCTCAAATTTTCCTCACAAATAATGAAGCGAATACCTTGTTGACAATGTTGATACATGTTGAAATCATTTTGGACACATTATTCTCTTATGGTTAGCACTGAATATGAATTTGGATAGATACTCGATCAACGCTATATTGACCATCAAAGATGACATTTGTGGACAACATAGCTAACATAGTTGAAATAGTTAGGATTCTTAATTGAAGTTGTTAAATCTTGGTTTGAACTAGGGTTTCTAAAAGACAGTATTATTGATTTATATCACATGAAAGTTGAGATATTCTCAAGATGATCTTGCCTTTTGGAAATAGGAATGTATTTTATCGTTATAAAATAATGTTATCTTTACCTGTGAGGCTACATATATGCATAGAAGATAATAGAGGGGGGAGTACCAACATTGTAATTATGTCAACTTTTCATCAATGCAAATCTCTATCGTTTATGGCTTCATACCTTTCATTTGAGTACCTTGTGTGCTGTTTAATTTACTAACCCTTGCTTGGAAGGAAGGGGCCTCCTTCTTATTAAGGATCACTAGTTACAGAGGTAATGTAGTAGTGTGTTTATTTCCTCTCATCTATGATTCATGTGTGATTTACTGTCATTGTTATAGTCTTTTTCATGTATCAGATAGCTGCAAACTTCAATTTATGTTATTGTGTAACAACATAGGTCCTCGATCAATCCCTTCATTGGTGTGGTGTTTATTTGATTTCTATTACAACTATTTTGTTTGTATATTTTATTGAATGACTGTTTCAACAATTTCTTGATTATTGATGGTTTACTAGAGTGTTATTTTTAGAGTGATTGTGTGATAGAGTGTGTTTTATTCTGCAACATCTGTCTTTATTTTACGAAAGTGTGAGTGAGAGTTGGAGTGTAACAATAAGTGTGTTTTCTATTTATGAGAGTGATATTATGACACTCGGTTTATTTTTTATGAGTTCTATGATATGTTTTTATTAAAAAGGTATTATTGACATCTATGTGAGAAGATTATGTTATTTAGTGAAATAGATCGATAAGATTGTGAATAAAATAAACAAAATAATAAAATTAAAACACATTCAAGCACATCAGCATAGCAAAAATTTAATAACGGAGTTGACCAGACTTCTTTGCTACGTCTCCAGGTCTTTAGCTTCCAGTGCTGACCGCTTTATTTTGTCTTCAAAAATCTTTTACAGGTATGAGCTCAAAAATAGAATCTCAAATGAGAAAATAGACCTCACCATTGCGACGAGCTTGAAATTTCGGAAAAAATGAGTATAAACTTGCCTATATTCCACCACTGTGACCTCTAGACCCCCTGGAGAAATCCAATACCACCTCTGACTTCTAGAAAACTACCTTCCTTGCATAAAACTGGCTTAGAATACACAATGGTGGTTTTGGCTAGCTTGGCTCTACACTAAAATAAAGTTTCGGTGGTTTGGTTTACCAAGCTCTACCATTTGGCATATTGGCTATGCAACTATGTGTGAAGGTGTTTGTATATAGTGTTTTGGTGGGTCGGCGGTTTGAAACCCCCGCCCGACCCTTCCGCCATATCCTATCGGTTAACCAACATATATGGAAATATATATATGTTATATATATCTGGCGCTTAACCATTTATAAGGTGTCT
Organism: Pinus albicaulis; assembly: GCA_034641835.2. Classification (NCBI taxonomy): domain Eukaryota; kingdom Viridiplantae; phylum Streptophyta; class Pinopsida; order Pinales; family Pinaceae; genus Pinus; species Pinus albicaulis. Next base: position 1,551,136,070 of record CM076581.1, on the reverse strand, counting down.
AGAAGT